>JAVTVJ010001626.1:0-225640 GCA_034509425.1 Eopsaltria australis
ATAGGGGCACTCCTGGAAATATAGCTAACTGGAATCTGTCGTGGCAACGCCGGGCTGGACAGAGAAAAACCAAACAGCTATAAGTGGCGCCCAACGTCTGGTCTTGAGAAGAACTCAAGCCCCAGAAAAGTGTCCCAGTCCACGCTGTGGTCTGGAGTTCACCCGTTGGAAGCTGCTCCCCAGAAGACGTGCTAAGTTCTATTAGCACTTTCCGAAGGGGGTCTGAAAACCTTCGACACCACAGAAGGCTCAGACCAGCTGAAGGCTCTGCTTTGGACTGCAGTCACCGAGGAAACCAAGAAACAGCAAGGGATCAAGTTCAAGGGTCCACACAGGTAGTATTTCGGGCTGGGGTTTCACTTCGGGATTGTCCAGGCAGGGAGAATTACTCAGGATGGGTAAGACCTTATCCTGTCCTGAACGTGAGGTTTATTACCAACTTAAAAGCATCTTAAAATCTCCTAACAGAGCTTTCAGCAAAAAGCTCTTGAAGCGTTTCACTAAGTTGGTGTTTCTCTATCACCCTTCTGTTTCTCTCTCTTCCATAAAATCCCTTGATTTCTGGGATCAGGTCGGGGAGAGACTCACGCGTCTTTCAAAAACAGGAGATAATTCATTACGATTGTATCTTCCCTTGCTCATTTTAATTTGTGAAGTTTTAGAAGAGAAGGAGAAAAGTTCGGAACGCGCGTGCCTCCCCGCCCCGCCCCCCCCCAACCCACCTTCCTCCCCTCCCCTTGTAAAGACGCAGAGTGAGGACAAGAACAGCGACAAAAAACTCCAAGAGCCCCCCCAAACCCCCCGGTCCTCCCCCGAGCTTCACCAACCCGCGGCCGAGTCCTCCCCGCCCCCCTTTGGGCCCCCTCCAGCACCCAAAACTCTCACAACTTCAAACCCTCAGGGAAACAAAGGAACAAAGGGGCAAGATGGCGTCGGCCATGCGGCCCCTGGAGCCGGACCCAGCCCGCAGGGCGCGGGCGGGGGCGACTGGCCAGGCAACCCTGCCCCCGGCGCCTCCCCCAGCCCTCCCACAGAGCCACACTATTCGCAGTTCGTTACCGCTCCTCCTCCTACAGGGGCGGACCTTCCATCAATGGCGTCAGCGCTGCTAACGCCCACCGCTGGGAACCCACCCCCTGCAGCCGCGGGGGGGGGAGCCGCGCCGTGGCCGCTGGCGTTCGCGGCCACGGGGATGCAAGCCGGGCTGCTACCGCCCGTGTGGCCCTGGCTGACCCCGGCACAAGCCCCGGTACAAGCACCGCCAGCGCTGCTTGCCTGGCCGAGACTCGGAGCGGCGCCGCCGGAGGGAACGGCGCCGCCGCCGCCCCAGCTGGCCCCTGCCCCAACGCCGCCCGCCGCCTCACCGTGGCCCGGGTGCCTGCAGCCGGCTGGGGCTGCCCCAGCCCCTACCCCGGCCCATGCCCCTGCCCCTGCTCCAACCCCTGCTCCAGCCCCTCCCCCTGCCCCGGGCCGGCCCCGCCGCCCCCGCTGCTGCCGCTGCCGCCGCAGCTGCCGCTCTTCCCGACGGCCGCGCCCACCACACCCCCAACATACTCCCCAGGCGGTTTTCTAGCAACCACAGTAAACTCTGTCCAGCCTGCCTCCGTCCCGCTCCTAGGGGCGGGCGCACATGGACTCCCGCCGTTCACAGCCCCGGCTCCAATTAACGCCGCTGCTGCCAAAGCAGTGGTTCCCGCGCATCTCCCAGCCTCAGCAATACCTAGTAGCGTGAGCCCACCCCAATCTGCTGCCGAACTATCGCAGGAGAGGGGGGGAATGCTTCCTGGAAGTCAATCAAGATGCCACCAAGAAACCAGTCAGAAAATCACAAACACCGAGATCTTTGCAGCCCCAGTTCAGTACAACCCTCAAGGAGAGAACGCGGTATGGCAACCGATGGGCCTTCAAAATCTCAAAGACATATGTAAAATTGCAAAAGAGTTCGGGTGGGAGTCGTCATATTTTAAAAACATGTTAAACCTGACTTTTGAAACTCAAACCTAGTACCACATGATATAAAAACGTTGATGTCTGGTATCCTAAATGAAACTCAATTCTGGCTCTGGGAAAGATTGTGGCAGGAAAAATTAAAAGAACTTTTACCAATTTACAAAGTAAACGACCAAACAGCAAATTTAACCCTTGATCATCTTTCTGGCCAAGGAGACATGAGCAAACCTAGGGACCAAGCCACCAACTTGCCACCAGCATTTCTAGTTGATATTAAAAATACAGCAAAAAGAGCTTTATGGTGCCTGCCTTCCTCTGCTGCCCCTTCAGATAGTTATTCTGCAATCAAGCAAAGGCTTGACGAGAGTTTTGTTGATTTTGTGGAAAGATTAAGAGGGGCAGTAATGAAACAAATAGAAGATCCACAGTTGCAGAAAGAGTTCATAAGATCACTAGCTAAAGAAAATGCAAACATAGAATGTAAAAGACTCCTCCAAACCTTACCACGAAATCCAAAGCCAACCATTGCTCAAATGCTAGAGCTTTGTCCTGACATAAAACCTGAACAAACAGACTTTTCCCCCCAACAACTTCCAGTTAAGGGAGCACCCAAGAAAACCGTGGGTGCCGCTGTGACAGCAGACAATAATAAGGACACCCGCAAATGCTTCAATTGTGGGTCTCCTCACCATTTTGCAAAGAACTGTCCCAAACCCCGAAAAATTAACAACTCTTCCAAGCCGTTTACAGGTCCAGAAACTCCTCAGCCACAGGGAAACTGGACAACGAGCGTGGAGCAGCACCACGCGTTGACACAAAACTAAAGGCTGCAACACAGATCCCTTCCACCGTGTCCCCAACGAAACCACCAGCACCTGCGAACACCTGGGCCCCGCGTCTGAATGTGGTGAGTGCCACTGCAAACCATTTCACCAAACCCACATTCCATCATATCACAGTTTCTGTTTCAGGAAACATCGACTCTCGAACTGACATTCTAGTGGTGGGAAACTCGTTGAGAGGACCACCAGAACTGTTTGTGTTACCTGAAATCCACAGTGTCCCCCGGTATGAATTTCCAGATCACAGTCACTTGCACAAACACCCCCTGGTTTCTTCCACAATGGACTTGGGTAGCACAGGCCATAGTGATACCTAGAGATTTTCCTCGGCTGTACCGAACCCCGTGTTCTTTCTGGGCCGAGGTTGTTGGAGAAGACAAGCCAACTCTTAGCTGCAAATTGACCAATGGAAAAGCCACAACTTACCTAGATGGGATGATAGACACCGGAGCGGATGTTACCATCATCTCCAAGGCAGATTGGCCAATGCATTGGGCTCTGAGACCTTCTGTGGGGACAGTTTCTGGTATTGGGGGAACCTCTCCTTCCATGAGGAGCATGAATTCAATCTCCATAGAAGGACCTGATGGTAACATAGCCTCCGTCAAGCCCTTTGTGGTACCATCAGGCTTCACCCTATGGGGCAGGGATCTCCTCTCACAGTGGGGAACTCGAATAGAAATACCATCTCCTGCAAAAAATTTTTAATCGGGGCCACTGAGAGGCGCTCCACCCCAGCCCTGACTTGGAAAACTGATAAACCCATCAGGGTGGAACAGTGGCCCCTCTCCAAGGAAAAATTAAGCGCCCTGGAATCTCTAGTAGAAGAACAGCTTGCCAAAGGCAACATTGTTCCAACAGACAGTCTTTGGAACTCCCCTGTCTTTGTGATACGAAAACCCGGAAAGGACAAGTGGAGACTTCTTCACGATTTGCGAGAGATCAATAAAGTGATAGAAGAAATGGGTCCATTGCAGCCAGGTCTACCATCGCCCTCTATGCTCCCCCGAGAGTGGCCTTTAGTAGTCATTGACATCAAGGACTGCTTTTTCAGTATTCCTCTTAATCCTCGCGATGCTCCTCGCTTTGCTTTCTCAGTCCCTTCAGTCAACCGGGAAGCCCCAATGAAGCGGTATCACTGGCAAAAACTACCAATGGGAATGGTGAACGCCCCCGTTCTCTGCCAGTGGTACGTCTCCAAAATCCTCTCACCTGTCCGAAAAGCCTTCCCCAAAGCAATCATTCTTCACTACATGGATGACATATTAGTTTGTGCCCCTCAAAAAGACTATCTAGACACCACCCTGAAAGAGACTGTGAAAGCCATCGAAAGTGCAGGCATGGAAATTCAATCTGAAAAGATTCAACACACCTGCCCCTGGTTGTACCTCGGCATTCGCATCGGCGAAAGAACCATCGCACCCCAGCAACTCGTCATCCAGGACGACCCCAAGACCCTACGGGACCTACACCAGCTCTGTGGGTCCATCAACTGGGTTCGTCCTCTGCTAAGTCTGACGACAGAAGACCTTGCCCCCTTGTTTCAGCTTCTGAAAGGAGGCAAAGGTCTGGACTCGCCAATTTCCATCACTCCGGAAGCCAAGGACGCTATTGGTAAGGTGCAACAAGCGCTCTCTTCCAAGCAGGCGCATCGGACAGCTCCAGAACTGCCTTTCAGGTTCATCATACTAGGAAAGGTACCACACCTACATGGACTGATATTTCAATGGGACGAGAAGTTGAAAGACTCTCTTCTCATCATAGAGTGGGTCTTTCTTCCACACCAGCCTTCCAAAAGTATTACAACACCACAAGAACTAGTAGCTCAGTTGATCAAAAGAGCCCGAAAAAGACTCCGCACCCTGGCAGGGTGTGATTTTTCATGGATTTATGTTCCTTGGCGAATGAAAGATGTAGAAGAACTACTCCAGACCAATGAGCCCCTCCAGCTAGCCCTCGACAGTTATCCAGGCCAAATCACAGGTCACAAATTGAAACACCATCTCTTTAATACTAAATTCAATTTGGCACCCAAATTCCTCCAAAGTAAAACACCTTTAAATGCCCTGACAGTCTTTACAGATGGCTCAGGGTCCTCTCATAAGTCAGTGCTGACCTGAAAAGACCCAGAGACTCAGGAGTGGGAATCTGAAGTTCAAGTAGTGGAAGGATCCCCACAAATTGCAGAACTAGCAGCTGTTGTAAGAGTGTTTGAAAAATTCCAGGAACCTCTAAATTTGGTCACAGATTCAGCATATGTGGCTGGAATTACTGCTAGAGCAGAACACTCACTCCTCAAAGAAGTAGACCACCCAAAACTCTTTGGGTTGCTCTCAAGATTAGTGTATCTGTTGTCACATCGAAAGCACCCCTTCCATGTCATGCACGTGAGATCGCACTCAGATCTCCCTGGATTCATTGCTGAGGGAAACCGCAGGGCAGATGCCCTCGCTATGCCAGTGCAAATGTCCAATGTTCCTGATAGCTTTGCACAAGCCAAACTCAGCCACCAGTTTTTTCATCAAAATGCCCCAGCTCTCAAGCGGATGTTTCACCTTTCCCTTGAGCAGGCTCGAGCAATAGTAGCCACCTGCTCAAACTGCCAGAAATACCAAGTCCCCTCCTTAAATCCAGGAGTGAACCCCCGGGGACTCAACAGTTGCCAGATTTGGCAAATGGATGTCACTCACGTCGCCCAGTTTGGACGGTCAAAATTTGTGCATGTATCTGTAGACACTTTCTCAGGAGCAGTCTTTGCCTCTGCTCACACTGGTGAGAAAGCAAAAGATGTCACTAAACATCTCATGATGGCCTTCTCTATGCTGGGGACACCACAAGAAATAAAAACTGACAATGGGCCCACATACACTTCCCACAAGTTTAAAGAATTCCTTCACCAATGGGGAATCAAACATGTTACTGGCATCCCTCATTCTCCCACAGGTCAATCCATTGTAAAACGCACCCACCAGAACATCAAAAAGCTCCTTAACCAGCAGCAAAGAGAAACAGAAAAATTATCACCTATAGAGCGCCTTTGTAAAGCTCTTTTTACCATCAACTTTTTAAACAATTCGTTTGCTGAACCTGTCCCCCCCCGTGTTTCGGCATTTTTCTAATTCGACTCAAGCCAAATTAATAGAACAACCACAAGTGCTGGTTAAGGACCTTGAAAGCGGACAAGTGAAAGGGCCCTTTCGACTTATTGTTTGGGGAAGAGGGTATGCTTGTGTTTCTACCTCAGCAGGACCCATGTGGGTACCAGCGCGTAACATCAAACCCTATCGAGAAGCAAGCCCTGAAAACAGTGATGCAAACAAACAACAAGAGCAAGACAAAGAGGCGTGGAAGAGAAGACGCCGCAAGGATGAAGACAGAAATCCACCGAAGCGACGAAACAGTTTTTAAACCCCCTGTCTTTTCAGAGTTTTCCCCCCAGATGTTTCCCTAGTGTGTTTCCCGAACCTAACCCTATCCCGGTGGGGGGAAGAGAAAAATGAGAAATGCTTTTAGTAAGTAGTTAAGTGCTACAATTACCCAGTACCCTAATGTGTGTTCCCTTTCCGTTAAGGAAGGAAACCCTGAACCCCCAGAGAACCCAGAAGATGGAGACAACTCATCTCTCTCTGTGGCTGTTAGCCCTCGCCTTTTCAAGAGTGTCCCCATGGCTCGCTCAACAGCCAAAAGAAAATGTGTGGGTGACACTAGCAAAAGTATTAAAGCAAGACAGCATGTGCCTCAGTTTAGATAGTGCATCTAACCCCATGTCCACGTGCCTGGTCGGAGTCCCTGGGAACTCCAGAGAGTTCAAAGCTATGGGCAGAGGAGCTCACCCAGCCCATAGCTGGGACAGATGGATGAGGACCCTTCCTCATGCGAGCTCCAAACCCCAAGAGTTAGACTTGTTGGGGTCAGCCAAACCACACTATTGCACTCACTTTAGCACCGTATATGATTGGCAAGATTCTCCCTCTCAAAAGAGAGGACCATACAAAGATGTCTCACCAATTGATAAAAAGTCTTACTCAGATTCCATATGGTGTAATGATACTGAAATCACATGGTCCAACTCCATCAAAGATCCTAGAGTGCTCCCTAATGGGGTATTCCTCATCTGTGGAGACCGAGTATGGGCCGGAATACCTTCTCGTCTTAAAGGGGGTCCCTGCACTCTTGGAAAACTTACCCTGCTGGCACCTGACAAAACGCAAATCCTGAGTTGGCAGAACAAATCCCAATTGGCACGACACAAAAGGCAAATCCAGGATTTGGACCCAAATTGTGACAGCGAAGTTGTCGGGTGGTCATTTTCAAAAAGGGTGGCTGCCTCTCTTTTTCTACCCTGGGCAGCTGCAGCGAAAGCCCTCGGTGAGCTTTCTCACCTGGAGTGCTGGCTGGGTAAGCAAGCCAATCTGACCTCGAGTGCTCTGACACAGCTCCTAGAAGATGAAGAAGCCACTAGGCAAGCAACACTCCAGAACCGAGCAGCTATTGACTTCCTCTTACTAGCCCACGGGCATGGCTGTGAAGAGTTTGAAGGCATGTGCTGCTTGAACTTATCCTCCAACAGCCAAAGCATCCGCAAAACTCTCCAACAAATGAAAGATCAACTTCACCAGCTGAAGACAGAAGGCAAAGATTGGCTTGACCACTTGATGGACCAGTGGGGACTTTCAGGGTGGGGGGTCAGAATCCTCCGCTCAATTCTGTGGGTGTTACTAACAATCGTCATTACCTTGTGTGTTCTCGCTTGTGTTAAAAATCTTTTGTTGTCCTTCATCCAACGGGCCTTTTTAGGAAAAACAGAAGGGGGAGATGTAGCTGCTGTGGATGTGTCCTTAGAGACTCCAGGGGGAGAAGACTTAGAAAAGGAGAAAGATAACTGGTGGAGAAAGTTCCAAAGAGATAGGAAACCCCTGGAAAGTGAAGTGACCATGGTTTAACCCAGGACAAACCCAAGTAGCCACTGCTAGTGTCCATCATCTCCTCCCTCCCCCTAAGAGCCTTTGTTCTATTCCCTGTTATCTCCTGAGCCCCATTCCTTCCCTATCCCATAGGACCAAATACCCTTAGGCCTTCCCTATACTCCCCCAAACCCCCTGGTGATTGGTGATACGTGGTAACTCTTAAGGCCGTGTCTGAGGGCCCCTCGCTCTCTTGGACCCTGCCTCTCCTCTGTGTGAAGACCTTGCAATAAATCCACTCAGAATTAAAGGCATTCCAAGGGCCCTCTCGTTATTCTCTTCAGCTGATAGCTAAACTGGCTCGTTCCTGCACCACACCGCAGGCCGCAGTTTCTCTGGCTAAGTGTCTGCGGGACGCTGCCAGAGTGCCTTGGGATAGGGGCACTCCTGGAAATATAGCTAACTGGAATCTGTCGTGGCAACGCCGGGCTGGACAGAAAAACCAAACAGCTATACTCGCTCTGGTGATAAGCGAGGCCACCAGCTCTTGTGGCGTGGTAATAGTTTTGGACGGTGTGTGAGGGAGGAACACCCACTCTATGATTAAGAGGGAGTCCTTCAACCTCTCGTCCCATTGAAAGACCAGTCCGTGTAATTGGGGGACCTGCCCTAAGATGGTAAGTTGAAAAGGCAGGTCCGGGGCCACTCTATGGGCGTGCCTGGAGACTAAGGCTTTGCGCACCTTACCTATGGAAGCCCTGGCATCGGTGGTAAGCTGCTTTGGAGAGTCGAGTCCCTCACCGCCCTTCAGGAGATCGAACAAGGGGGCAAGGTCTGCTGTCGTCAGCCCCAGCAGAGGACGAACCCAGTTGATACTCCCACATAGCTGATGTAACTCCTGCAGGGTCCTGGGCTCGTCCACGATGTCGAGCTGCTGGGGTGCGACGGTCCGCTCACCGATGCGGATGCCGAGGTACTTCCACGGTAGGGTGCGTTGTACTTTGTCTGGATGGATGGTCATCCCGGCACGCTGGATGGCATCGATGGTGGCTTTCAATGTCAGGTCCAAAAGATGCTCCGAGGGAGCACATACAAGGACGCCGTCCATGTAATGGAAAATTATGGATTTCATGAAGGCTTTCCTCACTGGCGAGAGTACTCGGGCTACGTACCACTGGCAGATTACAGGGGAATTTTTCATTCCCTGTGGTAAAATCCGCCAATGGTACCTTTCCTGGGGCGCCTGCTTGTTCACAGACGGCACAGAAAAGGCAAACCGCGGCGCATCATTTGGGTGCAACGGGATCGAGAAGAAGCAGTCCTTGATGTCAATAACTGCGAGTGGCCACGCTCGGGGGAGCATTGCCGGGGATGGTAATCCCGGCTGAAGGGGACCCATGTCAACAATGACCTCGTTAATCTTACGTAGGTCGTGGAGAAGCCTCCACCCGCCTCCGCCAGCCTTGCGGATGACAAAGACAGGGGAGTTCCAAGGGCTGTCTGATGGGACAACATTACCCTTGGAAATTTGCTGTTCCACGAGGGACCGTAGGGCGCTCAACTTATCTTTAGTGAGGGGCCACTGCTCCACCCACACCGGCTTGTCAGTTTTCCAGGTGAGTTGCGGAACAGAGCCATGGGTGGGGCGCCCAGCAGCGGCCCCAGCTAGAAATCCCCTGGTGTATCTGGGATTTCTAGCCTGGTCCCCCATTGCGACAAAAGGTCCCTACCCCAGAGGTTGAAGCCAGAGGCCACCACGTATGGTCTTACCGTGGCAACATGACCGTCCGGCCCCTCCATCAAGATGTTATTAGTGGACCTCTGGGGCATAACGGCTCCCCCAAGTCCGGTGATGTTTTCGGTTGAGGGCCGGAGCCCCCATCCATGTGGCCACTCTGCTGCTGAAATGATAGTCACGTCTGATCCTGTGTCCATCATTCCTCGGATGTGCACCGCTGCCTTGCCGTTTTTGAGGCGGCAAGACAGGGTGGGCTTGTCGGTCCCCAGGAGCTCTGAGTACATGGCCCGTGGTGTCATCTTCGTCTTGGGAAGGTCCTCCGGAATAATTATTGCATGAGCCAGCCACTGGCCCCTGGACACGAACCAGGGGGCCGAGTGACAGGTGGCGGTGATTTTAAAAGTCTGTCCCGGGATAGCTGTAACAATCTGAGGGAGCACAAAGAGCCCGAGAGGGCCCCTCGTGGAGTCCCCCACGACCAAAAGCTCTGTCCTCTTATAAATGTCTCCACAAAGAAACACGTTATAACTACGAAAGTCTGTGTTGGTGATATGTTGAGGGTGGGCACTTACCAGGTGGAACCTGGTCATGTCCTTAGCCGCTGCAGTGTCCCCCTCTCCTGCCGATGGTGTGGCGGGCAGTCTTGCCGGAGCGGTGATGGTGGTCCCGGTGTTGTCAGCATTTAATTTGGTGTCACAGCGCAGTGCTGTACTGCACTCTTCTGCCCGTTTCCCTGGTGCTGGCGGCAACACAGGCAGAGCACCGCTCTGGGACCTGCAGGAGGCTTAGAACAAGAGGTGTTATTTCTCCGGGGCTTTGGACAAAAGCGTGCGATGTGCCCACCTTGTCCGCAGTTATAACACTTGTTATGTCCAGTTCGGTTATTGTCAATTTCAGGGGTGGCAGCCCCCGCTGCTGTCACATACCTCCTTTGCTGTTGGGGTCCGCGGCCTGGAGGAGGGGTGCTACTGATGGCTCGGGGGTGATCTCGGCGCACGCTTCTAACATTGCCTCTAAGGTGGGCCGAGGCAATTTGGGGAGGGTTTTTAGGACTGCCTTGCAGGCAGCGTTGGCATTGGCGTATGCCACTGACCGGAGGAGCTTTGCTTGGTTTGAGGGGTCTTCTTCCTGTTTCTCGAGAGCCATCCTCACTCGGCCTACAAACTTAACAAAGCTTTCCTCTGGTTGTTTCCTGATGGTGGCATACCCATCTGAAGGCACCTCCGCAGATGGTAGCATCAGGAGGGCCCTCAGCGCCGCCTGCTGTACGTCTCTAATCGCTCTCGTTGGGAGCTGTGCAGCCTGCTCCTCACCCTTGCTAAAGTCCCCCTCGCCTGCTAGGTGGTCCATTGTCAGGTCATCGACCTCATCCTCCCCATCGTATTCTCCCAGGAGGTCCTCTAGTAGGCGTTTCCAAGCTCTTTCCCATAGCATGTAATTTTCAGGAGTTAGGATCCCTTCCATAATTGACTTAAGGTCCTCCGGGACTAAGAGGTTGGACCTAAAGGGTGCTCTGAGCATGCCCTGGCTGTAAGATGATTCCAGCCCGTGGTCACTGATCATCTTACATAGGTCTCGCAGCTGGGAGAATGGAAAAGGCTCCCACCGGGGATTCCGGCCACGCCTATCCAGGTGGACCGGTAGGGCTGCCAGGCTTTGTCCCGCCTCCTGGGCCGCGCCCCCTGGGCCCCTGGGCTCCGGGTGATCTGAACTCGGGCAGGCTGGGGCCCGGTCCCAGGCCTCGGCAGCGGCCTCGGCCTGTGGGCCTCTGGGTTCTAGGCTCCGGGGCCCGGGGTGCCGGCAGGCCTCGGCCCCCTCCCTTCCGGGTTCTAGGCTCCGGGGCCCGGGGTGCCGGCAGGCCTCGGCCCCCTCCTTTCCGGGTTCTAGGCTTTGAGGCCCGGAAGGGGGGGCGTGGGAATCGGAGCCAGAGAGGGCGGCGCGCGAGGGGACGGGTGCCGCGCGGGGCCGGCTGGGGGTCCCGAGGGGATGGGAGGGGCCCGACGCGATACCACGCCCCGACACGACGCAGGGGGAGGGACGGCCCCGGGGGCGGAAGACTCCATGGGCAGGCTCAGGGGAGGAGTCCGGGGAAGGGGAGGGATCCCGCGCAAAACGGCTTTTGGCGCCAAAACGGGGGGTGGAAGGCGTGCTGGCCGCGCGGCCGGCACCATCCCGCTCCTCACCGCGGCTATCCTCTCCTCCATAACCACGATAAGGGGGGGGCACAACGGGCGCAACCGGGCACTCGGGCACAGGCAAAACATCCAAGGGAAGGTCCGGCGCGGAGGAGCCCCCTCCCCACCGGCCAGGGAGCGCCGGAGATCGCGGGGGATCGAGGGCAAACGACACCCGACGCGAGTCTCGACGCTTCAGGGAAGGGGGGTGCGGAGAGTGGGGCGGCAGGGAAAGTGGGGTAGGAGGAACTGGGGTTTCAACTTTCCCCTTACTAAGTCCCCTCAAAGAATCGCAAATTAAAATCAAAACCGAATAAAAACGAGCAATGCTAACATCTCCCTCCCGAACCTTTTTAGTTACTAAATCCCCCACTTGGTCCCAAAAGCCCAGATCTCGAACTAAATGTAAAGAAACCGAGGGAAACTGAATAAAAACCCATCTAACGAATTCCCTTAAAAGAGGTTTCGAAAAACGCTTCCCCTCCGCAGTTAAAACTCCCTTAATTTGGGAGTAAAACCCCTTTTGCTGCCTGGAAAGCCGGGCACCCATAACGGCAGCAACTCCTAGCCGAGGCAAACAGGAAAGCTAACGCGGTGGGGTCAGGGGAAATTCTTAAACTCACTTTCCGGACGCTGCGCAGCGATTTTTCTCCGCGTGCCGGGTCCCGGATCCCTGGCACCTCTCCCGTCCCTGACCGCCGGTCACAGTCCTCTGGCTAGGGTGGTGTGGTGACCGAGGCTCTCTCCACACTCCGTCGGGAGAGAGGTTGCTCGATCTCCCCTCCCGAAAAGTCCACTAAAACGCGGAGCTCTTCAGGAAGGGCGGCCGACGCTGCAACGGCGCGCTTCTGGCGAAGGTCGCTCCGATGAGGCAAGTGGTCAAGCTGACCAAATGCCCCACGTTGGGCGTCAGCTGTGGCCGTCCGCCTGCCTCCTCGGTGGAGTGGAGGTGGCTACTAGCAAAGGCGGATGCGACTTGGGTCCTCGGGGGCCAGCCTCGTTCCAAATCGCCGAGCGACTCTTGCCCTTGCTCCCTGCTAGCTGCTCGGTAGGCGAACTCTCCCACACCTCAGGGGGTTCCTCCAACCCAGGAATGAAGAGACACAGACACGAGGTTCTGCACTCTGTGACACCGGGGATCGGAGGACCCCGATTCCCCTGGGACACGATCTTTTATTGTTCCCCCGGTGACCAATCACTGGGTAGCAGAGGGGAGGAACTGGGGAGGAGCAGGGGACGGGGAGCGAACCAGGGATAGAAGGGGGATGAGCGAGGGTTACAGACAGGGGAGTGATACAATGAACAACCGAGTAACTGAGAACTCTCTAGGAAACTGGGGGTGACTAACTCAGATGGGCAGGTGGTGCTCCCCAATGAGCCCTGGGGGTATTAACCTGTCTCGAGCCCAGCCTCTTCTGGGCTAAACTATTGTTTGCTCTACCTCGGGGGAGCCCTCCTCCTCCCCCCAGGGCTTTCTCATTGGAAATTCTTCTTCTGGGGTAACCTGCACCACTGCCACATTCTTCATTGTTCCATTGTGGAAGAGGGGATGCTAGCTCATGGAAAGCTTGTGTTTTAGCTTGTAAAGCTGGCTTTTATAATGGGTGGGTGTTGGGAGACCACAAAGAAAGGGTCAGACAGGGAAACCAGAAAATTCATTGCTGTGGAAGCAAGTCTTAGGTGGAAATTACTTCCATAAGTGAACGTAGAATGAGTGGCTGCAAAACAAAATATGTAGTCAGTATTCCATGAATCGCACACTGGTTTTATGAAAATAGTGAAAGACTGAATTAGATTTGAGAGCATGTGGTTTGTTCTTCTGCTCAAACTTATTAATTAGCCTGCACTAGATTAGGGTGCAGTTGAGAAATGCCAGAGTATATAGCCAATATTTTGTGCTAGAATGCTGGTGGGGTTTGAGAATACAGCACACTTAAAGAAACCCAGAGCTGATGAGTGGGACACTTAACATCTCCCTTCTCACTTTACCTGGACTCAGTAACTTCTAAGAGAAGGATGTCTTGGTATGAGAAGACACAGGGAGCAAAGAAAGGCCATCAAACTGAGGAAGGACATTCCAGAGACTGGCTGAGAGGAATATTACGTGTGTGTGTCCTCCTAAAGGATCACAGCATGTGTGACAAACATTTGCTTCAGATGGAGGGACAAAGATTGAGTGACTTCTACCATCACCTTTCTCAGAAGAGTTTGTTTTTCACCAGCAGCCATAAAAAGCAGATCCCAGCATTAGTTCACAGCAGCATGGATGGGTTTGGGGGCAGGAGAGGGAAGCACACTCCTGACTCAGCAGCTCAACTCAGAGAGGAGGGTGTCTCTCCTGTTCTGTGTGCAGGTGGTGGCAGCCAGCAAGGCAGGTGCTGCCAGGACTTGGCAAAGGGTGTTTGTGTGCATGGAAGAGGAGCACTGCCAGAGGCACACAGTTCCTGATGGCAAATGCTCTGTGAATGCTGGCTGAGGCCAAAGTCAGGCTGTTTGCATAAGTACCATGCTTCTAATAATGACCAGATATCCCAAAATTCCCACAAAGTGTCCTTTGGTGAAATCCATCCCTGAAGTTTTGGCAGCACATTGAACATGTACACTCATCTCTCAGTGACAGAACCTGTTGTTTCCCAAAAATTCTTCTTAGGCACAGAAACTTCCAGATTATTTCCATAGCTGTCTGATGGGTGTGGAGGTGGTCAAGGTGCATTTTGTTACAGAAGTGTGTCACCAGCTCAAATGTTGAGTTAAATTCCCTCAAAGAAAAATCAAATGATGCACAGACTGAGTAGAAATACAAAAGCCTTGAGTCAGTGGTTCTCACAATTATTGACTTCAGGCAAGTGGTGCATACCCATGAGATTTAAACCACAAAAATGTGTCTAAGCATCAGACATCAGGAGCCAGAAACAGCAACAGCAATAAACTAGAATAATTAATGTGGAGAAATAGTGCAGATGTATTAATACTTAAGGAAATAAAAAACTTCAGTAAAAAATAATATGAGTAAATTCTGGACTTTTCTTGTGCCCTCAAAGACACAATTTAATTCTGATTCCACAACTAATGTCAACCATGTGTATGAATCGGATTCACTGGAGAGACTCACACACACTTTCAGTTCCAGATTTGTCCCTTAAACTGGAAAAACTGTTACACTGGATTTTTAGCTCCAGTTCCTGTGACTCACATTGCAGAGTGTGTAACTTCATTTTTCTATGTAACTTCGCATTTCTTTTTTTATAATGAAATGCCCTGGCTTTCATTAATGTAGAGAAATGTAGAGGGAGGGAGGGAGGGAGGAAGGGTCTACATGATTTTACACACTACTAGTAAGCAGTTGCAGAAGGAGGATCACACCTCAGTCTCAGTGTCAGTCTCTCCCTTGAGCTGAGGAGTAGAATTGGTATCACACAGAATCAGCAACGTGTTTTCATATAAATAAGCCACGTCTGTACCTAATTTTTTTTATACATATGCCCACCTCTCTTGGACTGATTAAATCCTTCTGATGGAGCTAGAAGCCTTTAGCCCTCCAGCTGCTGCAGAGATTGAAGTAATATTTTAAGAAAGGGAAATAAGCTGTATGCCCTCTGAGCTATTTTGAAGTATGCCATTTCTTTTACAGTTCACCTGCATTTCAGTGCTCCACAGCTGTTTATTTGTACCAGTCCCCTTTCATGCAGACTGTTGAGCACCTTGTGCCTGTAACCAAACCCTCTCTGACCAAATGGGTTCAATGCATTTCTTCAAGGAATTTGCAAATCCTGTAGTAGATCATCTGCATTCCAGGGGGAGCAGACCTCTGCCAGCACCCACCTCCATATTTAGACTCATAGCCTTCAGGAATCCATTGTGTCTGTGCCATTCTTGCACATTAACTCCTTTAAAAGAGTTCTTTTTTCTTTATGAGCAATGAAATAAAAGGTTAAGAACAGGTATGTTTGTAGCTAACACATCTGGTTTCTCCTCATGTTTTGGTTGAAGGTTGCCCACTTGCTGTTCCAGTAGAGTATAATACTTTCTGGTATTTTCTATGTATCAAGTAGTTGCTGCAGGGACACAAGCCTTTTTACAGAGAGACATTTATTCAGTAGGTTTAAGCATATGAAGCAAAAACAACTGCTTTAAAATTAAATATCCTTTGCTTCAGGCACTTGCTTCTTGAGAGGTAAATGAGGTCAAGAAGATGATGTGCTGTGTGTAAATTTAACAAGGCAGAACCTGGCAGAATAACTCATAGGCCTGGATCACCGAGTGCTGCTGTATCCTTGGCCTGGATGCAAACTCTGCATGAAAAAAAGATAAAAAGGGATTTGTCAACTAAAAAATAGAGTGCATTGAAAAATAGGTCATCATGCCATGTGCAATTCATAATGCATATTACCTTAAGTATTCCTCAGGGCTTGACCCTTAAATGTGAAAGGAATTTTTAAAAATGGTTCCAGGACAGAAAGGAGACGATACCTTCTGTATTTTCCTAGAATAAAGGCCTTCAATTCAGCCTTATTCCTGTACCAGACCAGTGCATAATGCTAAAAAATTCAGGGACACATTGAAAGACAACTTCTAAGAGAAAGAACTCTTGTAAAGAAAGGGGTTGTCAAATCATTGTTTAAAAAAAAATTGGAGTACATTTTTATTGTGAAGAACACATAAAAATATCTCTTTTATTAGTGTTGGGAAAACAGTGGAGCTATACTTTCTCTGAATTTGTAGGTATTTTGACAGACCTGAGACTCACAAAAAGCTGTAGATAGAATGAATTAGTTCATGAAAGGTGAGATAAAGCATAACTTCTGCATTTCATACCATTCCAGTCCCTTTCCCATGAGTACTCAGATGACTGTGATTTTTGTACATACTGATGTTTGAGGAGGAGGTTTTTCTCATAAAAATATGAATAATGATGTTTTGAAATCTGTTCATTCAGAGAGCATGTGCTGCCAGATTACTCATGAAGAGTAAAGGACGCAACCAAAGATGCCAAATTAAACACAGAAAAGTTAGGAAGTGACAGAAATAGGTAAATAACCTTGTTCAATATCTTTATGTATGTGCAATATTAGATCACTTTAATTAGATAATCCTATGCCTTTTTTCTCCCAGAGATATTCCAGATATCCATGTTATAAGAGCTCAAAAATGCCTTTGTTTTCTTTATCATAAATTTGATTCTGCTTAGAGGCATTTTTTTGTTTTGCAGGTCAGATCCCTGGTATTTCTGAAACACACAACAAGGGGGTTACAGAGCAATCCAGGCACAGCCTTCCCCCACCCACAGCATGGTGGGGCCAGGATGGAGCTCAGCTCTTTGTGAGCCTTCAGGAGCAGCTCCACATCTCACCTTGTCTTCAGTAAAGAGCGGCCAAGCTTTCCCCTTTGAGCTTTGCTCACAGGAAAGAGTGATTTAAATACTTATTCATGGTATGTAAACTGTGGAACGGAAGCAAGAGTGTATGATTTCAGTTCAGCGTGAAGCTAAATAAATGATTTCCAAAATAATACAACTGCTAAGACTTTTTGATACCAATTAGGGTCATTTTTTACTTGCACACAGGATATAAATCCTAGGCCATGTAAATGTTTAAAAGTGCTGTCAGCCCAAGGGAGGTCTAGCAAAAGTCTATTGGTGACAAGAGATATACCTGAATCTTCTTAATATTTTTATAGTTGCTGTTGAAATGTGTAAGGCACTGTTCTGATCCAATTTTTGCCACAGTTTCTGAAGATTTATAACAAATGAATCCTTTGCCAAAGATAATTCTTCTAGGAAAAACTCTATCAGTTTAATGGGGGAAGAAATTGAGTCAAATGCTTATTTTTTATGCTTCAAGAGGTCAAATATCTGCTTTCATTTGAGTGAATGGCGTTGGGGAGGTGTGGGCAGTTAGTTTTCAGTACAATCTATTTTATTCAGATATGAGATCTAGAACACAAAAAAGGGAAAATTTAAGCACTGCATATTGTATGACTAGATCAGGAGGAACATATAAGTTATTTTCTTAAAATAAATTGATTCATAATTCCATTGCCCACATGATATTATCTCTGTACTGAAATAAGGCTTATCCCTTTCCCCTTCCGTTGACAAAGCCCGGTGTCAGTTTTACAGAAGAGAAGTAGTGAGAGGGAAGCTAAATGATTTGCCCAAGGTCACATAAAAAACTGGTAGTGGAATCAGAAATTGAACCTACATTATCTGATTCCCCGAAAGGTTCAGGCACTAATGTGCCCATTTTTCCTATATATTTCTTTTTCTTTCACTTTTGTGTTTGACATTTCAGACAGTATATTTCTACATCCTTTCTTTGTTAATCCTCAGAAGTTTTACAGAGTCACAACAGCAGGACACACACCATATCAAATATCTGCCATGTACAGAGCAATAGCTGTCCTCATGCAGAGCCCAGAGTTAGGCAAGAATAAATTAACACCATGTCCAATAATTCACTAGTTTCTGCTATTTGATGTAATATATATGTCAGTCAAAGGACTGGTGGCTAACTTCAAATACAAAGAAGGACAACACAAGGGCTTGGAGTTGGGGTGGATTTTTTTCCAAAACTTTGGTATTTATTAAGGTGGTTTTTCAGCAGATAATCAGCTAACTGGATTTGTTCATAACAGCCAGTCTCAAACAGTTCCCAAATTCCTAAGAATAAAGGAACTGGAAAATCTCTTCTCTGTGTGACACAAGAGAAAAGAGTGCCATTTTTTATCTTCTCTTTTTAAGCTGGCACGGCAGGCAGTGTGACAGTCTCATTGACCTCTGTGTACAAATGAACACGACAGCTGACCTCACTTGTAATTCAGCAGGGCAATGAAGGATGGGCTTGGCAGCTTTGCTGGATTGGGACTGTTTAGTTCATGTACTTGAAGCCCTTTGAAGCTGGACTGCCCCAAATGTCCTGCCAGTGGATACACTGAACTGGGAAGGATGAGGTTCATGGAGCTCTTGGGCTGGCAGATGGAATCCAGCATGGGATGGTCCTCAGCATGGGGCCCTCTCTGAGGACTTGCTGCACCCAGCGCTGCATCCAGCCTGCCAACCCCAGTGACACACAGCAGGGGTTAAGAGCCCGGTCATATAAACTCAGCCAAAACAAGACTCCTGCCAGCCCTCGTAGGATTCGTAATCTCCATAGCTTTCCTCAGACAAAGAGGGCCTGGGCACCACAAAAGCGGTGGGTCTAGTCTAGAAATAAAAAACAAAAGCCTTGTATTGAGAGGAAAGGGTTGAAAGCACAAGGATGTCAAAGAGGTAAATTCACTTAAGTGACCTTGCAGCTGAGAATGCTAAAAATACCAGAGTGGGGAAACCCCAGTTATTATGCCTAGTGTTGTTCATCCTCTCCCTGTTTTCAGAAGTAGAATTCCTGTGTAGAGATAACACACTGACAGACACACTTGGGCCTCCTGATGGAGAGAGAGAGAGAGGGAGAGAAATCAAATGCTCAGAGACCATAAAAGCACAGCCTTGTGATAAACTGCACATTCATGAAGCCCTTTGATACAGTGGGGCAGGCAGGGGCTCACACACACACATTGCTAGGATGAACTGAGCCTACAGCAGCCTGTGTCCCTGTGTGTCTGTGGGCACTGGGATGAGCTGAGCCTACAGCAGCCTGTGTCTCCGTGTGTCTGTGCCACCCGGTGTTGTTAAGAAGGTAATGAAATAAATCTACCTCTTGCATTTCAGCTGTGGTTTAGTGGTCACCCTGGTTACCTGCATGTGTGGATTCACACACCTTGGAAACAGCATCAAAAAGTCACATGGTATTGAACAGATCCTGGAGTTATCTTCTGTGTTTTGATTTGTTCCTTGAAACCAAAAATCCATTATACCAGCCAGAAGAACCATTATTATCGATATTTGTAGGTGTATCACTTTCAACATGTTTAATAAAATAAAGTCTGCTGCACAGACCAAGCATTTTTTATGGTTATTTCAGCATGTTTTATTACACCTTGGTGTAGCAAGTTTCCCTTAAAACAGAGATTGGTTTCAGTGCTTCATCTCCACAGGGCAGTGTAATTTCAACTTATTATTTATGTATAATTGCAGTTTGCCTGAATTAGACTGTAATTACAGCCCAGAACCCACAATTCTGCATCCATTTCAACTTTCAGCAACTTTTTTATTGTTAAGATTTAGTTTCTATTTTTTCAGGTTCTTTTGCTCTGAGTAGAAAACCAGAGGATTCTTTCTGAAGCTACGTGTGTAATTTAGGCTGTAATGGAAAAGTGTCAGCTTTATCAATTTTTCTAGGATCTTATAACAAAACATGGCAAGTTGATTTCTTTGCTGAACTCTTTCCCCCTCTTTTTAAAGCATAAATTGTCTTGCCTTTTTTAAACTCAGACAGATAAAGACCTTGTACTTTATATGGAATGCTTCATCCTTGTAATCTCAGAGCACTTTATAAATAGATAGAAGACATCAAAGAAGGAAAAGAGTGCTCAAGGGCAGAAGCATCACATCAGGGCTCTTATCAAGGTAGTAAACCATCCTTTACTTAAAGGAACCATCCCCTATGTCTTTTATTTGTTAATAGAGTTACTCCCTCCTCCAATTTACTTCATGTGTCATGGGACTAAGAGGAGAGCTGAATCAATCAGTAAATTTCACAGGAGAAAAAAATTAGACTTGATTAATTTGCTTATTACTGTAGAATTTCACCTTGAGAGTCTTTCAGCAAAAAGAAATAGCCAGAAATATCACCTTCCCCACTAAAAAAAAGCCCACCATCCCTCAGCCAAAACCTACTTTGAAATACAGCTTCAGGACAGAGGCTTTGCAAAGCTGCAGGTCCAAACTGGATTTGGCATTTGGTATTTTCTCTATTTAGCTACCAGGTTAAATTAAATTCTTACGTCTAGATTGATCACTTTATCTCAGTCCAAGAAAACTTTAATATTCCAAAATAAAGTGAAACCTGATTATTATGTGTTTTACATTCAAAATATGCTTTATTAAATAACTGTTTTGCCAGAAAACAAACTCCTTTTGCTAAGAGACATGGTACTGTGATCTTCACCAGCACACACCCACTGAAACAAGCTGCAAAGGAATCTTCAAAGATAAGATAGAGAAGTGTTCATACCTACTTTGTGATAACCAACATTGGAGCATACTCTGAATTGCAACATCAGTATCTTCACTCCTACAAAGCTTCACTGGCAGTTCAGTATCTATGGGTAACTAAGACTGCTGCCCATCCAAAATCTACCTATCAAAATAAATATAAAATCTGCTCTTTAAATAAAATAAGCTATTTCTCTTTAAAAAGTGACTGCTTCCCATTAAATTTAAAATCAAATAACAGGCTACATACTCTTAGAGTTCAGAAATGCTGGTGTGGTGCTTTGTGGGGATGGCAGTGCAGGCCACTGGCATTTCTGGTGTGGCAGGTTCAGACCTCTTCTAGTGCAGAAGAGCAGGATGCCAGGAGCTGCAACCATGGTGGGGAGGGTTTCATCTCTTAGACAAAGCATGGTCATGAGCTGCCTCTACCTCTCAGAGTATCATGTGGCATTTTCTAGTCAAAATTTTGCACTTTTTGATGAAAATGTATTGTTAGGTTGCAAGGTCAGTTATAATATTTTCTGCAGGTTTCTTTCCTTTCAAGTCACATTTTTTTATAGTCAAAAGAAAAGAAAATGGTAGATTAAACAAACCCAAATGTGCTGCTGTTTATCTTCTGGACTGAATAATTTTATCAGGATCATCAAATTTCCATGAAACCTGTGTTTATGTTTGCTTTGCTGATGTTAACAAAAGCACTACCCCCATGCAGAAATTGCTTAGCTCGGAGCTGGGACATTCTTACCCAGAGCTGACCTCAACATTTGCCAGACATGCCATGAATGAGGAGCCCTTTCGTGGCTTCTCCTGGGGTGCTTTAGAGGATGGATGGCATGATAGAAGAGAGATTTCCAACTCCTTTTCAGGGAGATTTGTGCCCAGCATCTCCTCTCCCGCACGGGGGTTGTGGAGCAGCTGTATGCCTCGGGGTGGGATTCCTTACTCCACCAGATTTATTGTGCTTGCTCAACTCTGGGACATTTCAAGCCACTTTTTTTTCCCTCCTATTTCCTTGAAAATCATCTAACCACAAAAGGTAAAAGAAGATGTCTAAAAGAATTTGGAACAAATTTGCACTCAAGCTACTGCCTTAGCAAGAAATTAAATATTTGTGGCCATGCCTGAAAAATGCATGAGAGTCCCCTAATCTGGCTGCCAAGCCTGAAGGGCAGCACTTTGGTGCCTGGCCCCTCTGCAGCCTGTGCAAACAACTGATGAGGGCTGTCTCAGAGCAAATATTTGAGGCTTGGCAAGAATACAGTGCTCTCCTGTTGTTTCCTGGATGGCATGCTTGCTCTGAATGAGCTCTTGGAGCATCAGAGTAGTATAAAAACATTTTGGGATAAGATCTCATCCAGAATATATGCAGGATCCAGCAACTGCTTCCCTGGATGGTTAAGAAAGTGGGAGATTTTTTCTCCTGTGAGACAAGTTTATCTTGTTGATGTATCTGGTTACTAATTCTATTATGAAGATAAACAGAACTGTTCACACTGAAGGCTAATCTTTTAAGTATTGGAAGTGAGGAACTCAAATATACAAGATAAGAGAACAAAATGAAGGAAAGACAAGGTAATAAATTGTAGCAAGGACAAATACTAGGTTTTATTAACAGTGATCTCAATTTAAAAAAACCCCAAACAACCAAACTGTGTGTGGTCCTGAACTCTAAACAGAGGCACATAGCAAATGCCATGCAAGGAACCTTGAGTTAATGTCAGAGCCCTTCAGTAACAAACATAGTGAAATCTAATCAATAGCTGCTTTCTGAGCAATGGGATTAATGACCTGGGCCATCCACCACCAGGGTTTCATGTAGCACTGTTTGGGGGCAAGGGCTATTGTCATGTTTGGTGTAGCTTTTAACACCCCCTGTAACATTTTATTAATACAATTATGTACTCTACTGCATCAAAAGGTGTGTCATGATTTATACTGACAAATTTAATGAGAACCGCCAATGGAAATCCTGAAGCATCTTTCCAGTAGAGTAGAATGCATAACTATAATTCCATAATTAAATTTTTTATGGTCTGCTGCAGGATAGTTTATTCACATGTTTTGGAAATATTAGTGCTAAAAATCAAAAGGAAAAATCATAAAATTAATTAAAAGTTTGAAGAATGTAATTTCAAACCCACATGGAGGCACTGTCTTGAAAACCTCCCACTTCCTTTCAAGCCCTTAACAGACCCTGCCTATAAGTAACATAGAGCAGCTTATATCCACTAACGGAAACAGAGCTGTACAAATGGATTTATAGGAGAAAGGAGAGGTATTGTTCTTTTACTAATTAAAAAATCCTAAAACCACCAACTCAAACTTTGGAATTCCACTAGGGTTTGTAATAAGGCCACAGTTGTTCTGTTTGGGAAGCCTGGGATAGCCCACGCAGCCTAGTGCTGCAGAAGCCACAGCAGCAGCTCAGTCCCCTTGCTGAGGAGGTGCTCTGGAGCTGGCAGCAGGGCCAAGGGGACTGACCAGACTGACATCTAACTCCAGAGCCAATGGAGGCACAGGAAGTGTGGGGCTGTACTCAGAAATCACTGTCTGATACAGACAGACCCTGAGTGTTAAAATGCCTGCTATTTTCAGTTGTATTGGCTAACTCCTCCTTACAAGACTATTACATGGGTTAATAAATAACAAATATTACCTAAAACAACAAAAGTGTCATGGAGGACTTACCATGATGATGGTCCATCTTCTCATTTCAGGGCATAAATAAATTTAGCACATGAGACTTAGTTGCCACAGTTCATCACAAGAACCAGTAAAGCTATCAGTTTGGTTAACACTGTGCTGAAAGCACAATCCCTCAGCTCCATCCTCTCACCTAATTCAAACAATAATTCCACTCAAATCAGGAGAAGAAGAAGAAAGGAGTCACATCTCAAACTCTACTGGGATGGAGCAGTGTGCGGTTGC
Organism: Eopsaltria australis; assembly: GCA_034509425.1. Classification (NCBI taxonomy): domain Eukaryota; kingdom Metazoa; phylum Chordata; class Aves; order Passeriformes; family Petroicidae; genus Eopsaltria; species Eopsaltria australis. Next base: position 23,628 of record JAVTVJ010001626.1, read on the forward strand.
AAGCACTGGCGTTCTAGGGCCTCAGTGGAGCAATTGTTTTTTAATGCTGCATTTCATCACCAGCTTGACTTGAGATTTGAGGTCTGACTAATACTGAACCCTTCTATTTTACTCAGCAGAGTTCAACTTAAGAGGGGGAATTCTAAGAGGCCCATTAAAAGTAGGGAAAAAAGCAGAATTTGAAGTCTCATGACCTTAAACCAAATAATCTTGTGACACCCAATACATGTAGAAAGAATAGTTTGCAGAAGCATGTGATTAGGGATAGAACAAAACAAGTAAGAGTGGAAAGGAAGAATGAGGGAGACAGCAAGCAGAGAGGCAGAAATTTATTCCTGCACAGTGGGTAAGGCAGCCATCAAGACACCTGGACTGGGAAGTGGAGCCTGCAGCCTGTCTGCCTCATCCAGAAGCTAAAAAAACCCCAAAAGTCCAAATCAAAAGCCATTTCCCATCAAGCACTAATTAGAAGACATCCTCATATTTCATTGAAGTTTGGTTTTTATTTTCTACAAAGTCAGGTCAGGATCAGAAATCTTAAAATGGGAGGGGAGGTGCAGGGAGAAAGAAGATTTTTTATGTGTAAAAGTCTCATGATTTTAATCCAGCCAATTTCATGGTTTTGGCATTTGGATTTGTTATACTAAGAATTGAATTAACTATACTAAGATGTATGAGGGCAGAACTCATGCTGAACAATCACATGTGCTACCAAATGCAAAATAGCAGATTTATTCTGCTAGATTCACTAGGAAAGTGAATTGAACACTGTTACTTGCAAGGATTCACCTTCATCAGAAAAAGTTAGCTCAGAACACTGCCTAACTTCCAGGCTGCAATTACGAGCAGGAGCAGCAGGTCTGTGATTTCTACTTTCATTAGAAATAAGTTCAGCAATTCCATTTTGAAACCGAAGAGAAGTCTACAAAATAGTCTTAATGTGCCATTGCTGGATTTACTGGTTAAATTTCGGTTGCTGTAATTCACAGTGGTCTGTTCAAAAAACAAATGAAATTACGCTTCTCAGTATCCATAATAATTTGTATGAATTTCTTCATAAACACAATAATTTTTTAAACATCTAATGTCTAATTTTATATTTACTCTCCTGTGTTTACAGTAAGTTATGAAGACCCCTTTGCCTTTTATAAATGAAGACATGTTTTTGTACTTCATTCAGTAAGTTTGATACTGATATTGGTTCTTACCTATCTAGCATCTTCCAAAAGTCATTACCCTCCTTTACCTTGCCACAAAATTTTCCATTTGTTCTTTCAGCAAGGTGAAAGATCTTCCATGTAGGGAATTTGTGCCTGCTGAGGTGGGTGCTTTGAGGGACTGGTTAAGAGAAACAAATCTCCCAGGCTCAGTGCTGACCTTTGGGCTTGCAGATGTGGAGCCTTGAATTTATACACTAACAGGTTAGGAAAGCAAAGGGTCTGGAATGAAGGCTTTTATTTTTCGAATTCAGGTTCTCACAAGTGGTTGAAGGACTGAGTATTACAACCCAGAAAAATAATCTAAAGTAGATGATAAAGGTGGATAGATAAAGAAAGATAAAGGTAGAAAGATGAACCAAGTACAGCAACTTTCTGTGTGGTGTGAACAAGAGCAGATGGGAACTCTGGCATCAGCCAAGCAGCCACCAAGGGTGGGTCCAGCACCAGCACCTCGATGGCTTAAAGAGCATGCTGGGCTAAAAGTGTCCAGACTTTGCTATAGAAAGTGTCTGAAGATAATTGCTTAAAGAATATATGCTTTAAATTCAGTTTCTAAGCACACAGTGTGTGAAGCTCTCCTTGAAGCACTTATTCATGATTCCCATGCAACTCAAGGGATACATGGGCCCTCTGTTTCCATTGATACCCATTTAACAATGCCCACCTTCCCCATTTGGCCCATTACACAGCTTTTATTCCATCTCTATATAAACTATGGTAGAAATTTGTTCTCTAAAAGACCATTTTTTCTTAAAAACAAAAAGCTTTTTGCAGTTTGTCAGTCTATGATTTTGCTTGTGCTTAAAATCTAACAGCCAGGTTTCCATTCTGTATTACTATTTACTTTTGAGCAGGCTGACAAGCGTACACTGATGGCAGACATAGTTTTAAAAAGCTAAATTCTTCCTTTCTTTCCTTTTTTTTTTTTTTTAATTTTCTAGAAATCGTCAGTCACCAGAAACAAAATATTCTATCTGAAATTATTTTAGTCTGCAGATTTTATAAGAAAACCAGAAACTAATGTTATGAACAAAGGATATGACTGAAGTCTACTAGAATGAATTGAATCTAGGCCAAGACTCAGTCAAAGTGACTTGTAGGCAAGGCTTGGGATTTAAGTCCTGAGTTTTGAAGACTGTCCATTCAGTTTACTCACTGAAAATTCAGTAAAAAATAATGGAGTAATTTGAGATGTGACAGAGGAAAGTCTGGCCTGTGACTTCTTGTTTTATAATTAAAATGAAGAACTAGCGCCCAAGAGTAAGAGTTCTGTTGAAGTACCTGTGGTGCCCCAGTGTACAACTGTCAGTGCTGCAAAATCTCATTTAAAGGATAACAGGTAACAGAGTAAAAAGGTAAAAACAATCACAGTGGCCAGGAAAGGAGAAGACTGTGGGAGGAAGAAGGCAGAGGAACAAAGCAGGATAATCAAACATTTCAGAACATTGCTCAGTCATGAGCTCACAGCAGTGACCTTTTTCCTGTAAAGAGAAGTAAAGGTTAAGCATCAGCTGTGCCCCAGCCAGCCTGGGCTTTCAGAGGGATGCAGTTGCTAAGCTCCCCACAATAGGCATCCAAACATATGCATTTAGAAAGTAGTGTGAATCATCCTGGAGTAATAATAACTGAAGAGACATAAGGAATAAAACAAGCAGTCAAAACTCAGTGAGGCACTCTGAAATTTCATTTGCGAAAGAAATGGAAAAAAACAAAAGTCCACCCTCGGGTCTCTAAAAATAGCCACAGAAAATTATCAGTTCAGATACAGAGAAACACTGCTTCCTCAGGCCTGCACAAGAGGATGCCAGCTGACAAAGCTGACTCAGGTTGTGAGAGGACAGATACATTTTACTCTGTATGTGAAGAATTTCATGGCTGCATTTGTAAAGGTAGAAATGGTTATCACTACTGGAAGCTCTGAAGCCATGCTTTCATTCAGCAGAGATGGCTGGCATCACTTATAGCTCAGGGAAAACAGACAGAGAAAAGTTCTCTCTTTTCATTATGTTTTTTTTATCCTCAAGCCCAGTCTGTATCTTGAGCTAAATCTGTCGAGAATATTTTGCAGATTTTTTTCTGGTAAGACGAGCTGGTTGATGAGAGACCTTGCTGATCATGAAAACAATGAGCAGTTATCTCCCAGCGAGAGTTCAATCAGCTGAGAAACTCACAGCTGGAGAGACATAGAAGTAGGAGGTAAAGTTCAGTGTAGTAAAGAATTTTAAGGGGTGAAAGGGATGGGATGAAACAGAAGAGATGAATGGATGACATTAGGTGCTGGGAGCTGTTCTGATTATCACAGCCAAAGCAGGACACCCTGCATGAGCCAAGGACACCAGCTCAGGGCTACACATTTGTTGTGTGGGGTAGAATTGACTCCCTGGAAACACTGAAATTCAGGACATCCTTCAGTCAAGGGGCCTTGGAATAAATTTGGTTTGGCCAGGTTTCTCCCAAATAACTACATAAAAAATTATGCAAATGGCAAGCAGAAAAAGTGATGTTTGTTTTCCTGTTCTCTCACATGGATTTTTGTGCTGAACAGGAGTCATTAGAAGCTGTAGAAGTATTACAGAAAAGCTGAAAAAATTAATATCCTACAGAAGAAAGGGAGATGAATCCACAGTTCTTGCCACCTTCCCATCCAGAGAAGCTGGGTAGAACTACAGCCTTCTAAGTTCTAGCAAAAGAGAGGCATGGAGGAAAGATTTTTTTAAAGTAATTTTAAGTTGTATCATTAAAAATACTTATGTTTAAACCAGTGTGCAACTTCTGTGGTGAATATTTTCTTCAATTTTTCCAACAGGACAATCCTAGTCAAGATTAAACTTCCGGAGACAAGAGTGGTTTTGGTACCTGAGAATATTCCCTTTTTTACTCCCATGGTAAAAGAACAATAGTCTCTTAAACCTGTGACAAATTTATTTTATCAGCAGCTCATCAGGAAAAGAGTAGAACAGAAAAGTAAAAAAAAAAATGAAATAGAAGAAACCAGTTTTATGGTCCAGATCACTTAGTATTTCTCTTAAGCAGGTTTCAGTACTGTGCTCAAGTAGTGACATCCATGGAAGAGGCATTAGCACTTTCTTTGCTGTATATGTCAGTATAATAAGAATTTTGCAGATTAAAGTAGGAGGATCAGAATAAAACGGTGAATTTCAATGTCAGACATGCATTTTTAGGGCTGTGCAGCAGGATGGTGACATTCAGCAGTATTCTCTGAGGACATGGACATCAGAGAAAACTGAGAATGGTGAAATGAGTTTGAAGGATGCAAACATCAGAACTATTTGATCGTTTACTAAAGTCTGAGGATTTCATCTAACAGTTCTTGCAGGTGGTGTCTCAGTCCTGAAAACATGAGAAAAGACATCAGAGCTGTGGCTCCAAATATAAAATACACATGAAGATTGAGCCTTCCTGCTCACTCATCTAAGAAGCATTTAACAGCTCAGTATCTCCACTGGGAAACCCCTAACTAGAAAAAGGTAGAAAAATATGGTGGTAAGAAATGCAAGAATAATGGATTTAAGTTCTAAGAAATATCTGGCCTTTTGGTCATATTCTGAGCCTCTTGGAGAATTAAAAAGAATTTTTAGAAGGGTGGTGCCTATCTCATCAAGTTCAGGGGATGCTTCAGCTTCACCCAGAATCTGACCCTACTTGCCACTGCCCAGTTTGGCAGGACCCACTGGCAATGGAACTTCAGCAGAGAGCACAGTGTCACCTGGAACTGAGACCTGTGAGGTTGTATCCTGGCATTCAACACCTTCCACAGCCTTAAGCCTGGTCTGTCCCTAACTAACCTGAAAAGCCACAAATGTACCATTTTACAGTAGCATAATTGGCTACCAAAGATAAGAGCAAAAGCAGAATATAGTCTTGGTGGAAACAGGCATCATCAAGTGATAAATGCTGGGAATTACTGATTGATTTGGCTTGATGGCACATCCCTATTGATCTGTACTGGAGTGTTCCACGTGCAAATCCTCCATGTTTTCAGAACATAGAATCTTAGAATTTCAGAATGGTTTGGGTTGGAAGGGAGCTTAAAGGTGGATTAGTTTCAATCCCCCTTCCATGGGCAGGGACACCTTCCACTAGACCAGGGTGCTCAGAGCCCCATACAGTCCGGCATTAACAATGAGATGAAATTAAAATCAAAGAATTTTATCTATTTAGGGTTATCCAACTACATCCAAATTTTGAATGGTTAATATTAATTTTTTTTATTATTATTTTAATTGGTTTGGTTGTTTGCTTAAACTTGGTGTAGGGGAAGAACAGACAAACAATGAATAGAGAACTGTCAATTTGTCTGTATGACCAGACTGATCTGGCTAAAAATTAACCTGACTGCAAGCAAATGGCAATATCCTGACTGCAGAAACTGTAGTATTGTGATAATGAATTGGGCAAGGAGAGTGTACAGAATCTGTGGCCAACTTCTACGTGAAACTGAGCTGAACTTCATATGGATTAACTGAAACTGCAGCTAAACTTCCAGGTTATCTGCTTCCATTTCCACATAGGCTGACAGTAGAAGCTTGGGCTTTCTCTTCATTAAGCTCCAGGTCTTATCCTCCACTGCCATGTCTAACAAGCAGGAATAGGTTTATTTATGTTCATTCATATGGTCTGACAGATCCTATCAGCAAAGATGTGCATCTGTGCCTAATTTAAAACCTGATCCCACTCTGTGACTGACATAATTCTCCTCTAAATCAAGGCCAACTTAACCCTCTTTGCACACAACCCTTCAAACATCATGGACCTGGAATAGCAAAAAACCGAGTTGAAATCAGCTCAGCTTTTCAGACTAAGAAATATATACATATTTCAACAGGAATGTTCTGTCTGACAAAAATGAAAATTTAAGATTGAACAGCAGGTCCAAATAAATAAAAATCACACATTGACAATTATCTTTGCGATCATCATCTCTCAAGTTTCAAGTGTACAAGAGAGAGGTGAGCGATGCTCAGAACTGATGTTACTCAAGGGCTTCCTCAGCCACATTAACTCAACAGGAAGAGACCCCTTCTCCCTGGAAGAGACCACCCTACCCCCAGCCCCAGAAATGATGAGGTGGTATAGAATAACCTCCAGGTCCTAGCCAGGACCCCTCCTGGCTACTGCAAAAATTAATCCTGTCGTGGCTGGAACCAGGACAGTACCTTGTTTTAAAATCAAAATACAGCTCTTGGGTTTATGCTTTGCCATGCTTGTGATACTTGTTTGCTGCTCGTGAGTTACTTATGCCATCATGTAAATGATCCTTGACAAGCAACACTAAAAATGAGACATAAAATCATAAAAATAATGAAAGTAGATGGCTTGTATTTCATATTAGAGGATGGTTGGTTGTTGGGAGTTGATAGCTTCCTCAGGAAAGAAACACAAGTGATCTGTAAAGGCAGCAGATTCTGCAGAGCAGCATCTTGAGCTGGACTCAATGATCCTTGTGGATCCCTTCCAGCTCAGGATATTCTGTGATCTGCTCCGCAGTGGGGTAGGTGAGCTCCATCTTAGCATCGTGTGCTGCTGTGAACTCCACACGAGTCCATACTGCCTCCAGCTTCAAAATCCTTCTGTTCACACCGCAGGCTCTCAGCTCCCAAAGCAAGACATGGTGAGCCAAGGTACAGACCCTCAGTGAGCTCAGTGTCCAATGGCACTCACAGTGTTTCTAGAGAAAGAAAACCTGAAATACCAGCCCCATTTGCTGGGCCAAAGACAACATCCCCATGGCAGTGCTGCTGGTTGCTTGTAAACATTGGAAGCTGAAGAAGGTTTCTGGAGCCAAACATATTTTGAGGGCATTTAGGCTCTTATTAATTTCCAATTTCAGATTAAAAGAAAGAGGACTGTTGCAGCAATTAATTAAGCTGATTATATAAAAAATTTCTCATCAGGTTATTTTGAACCAAATATAACATTTCTTAAGAATCTGATTTATAAATAAAAGGTTTGATGTCTAGTCCAGAGACAAAAAAATGTATTTTATTTTACATTTATACTAAAAGCAAAATTCAGATATTTAATTAATTCAGATATAATATTTCTCTTATATTCCACTTATTCCCAAGCACTTTTAAATTGCCATGAAAAAAAATCATTCATTTCCATTTTACTTCACAACAACCATCTGACACACAGGGTGAAAGGAACTTTTCAATAATTACCAAATAATTTATGACCATATAAATTTGTAGATAGCACTAATTTAATAACCAGACAAGAGGTGACAGTACAAAAAGATTTGTGGAAGTAGCCTCATACCTGAGAGTATTCAATGACATTAAATTAAATATCTCTCTCTGGTGGAAACCAACTAAAAGCCTAAAGAAATGATTTATTAAGTAATTTGTCACTATATCCAGCATTTTCTCAATACACTAGAATTACTGGAAAGTTCATCCAGCCAAATATGAAAGGGCTCAAAGGACTCTTGTCTTGCAGAGGCTACAACCCTCCTCTTTTTGCAGACACAGGACCTAAAAATGAGGTTTTCTGTGATCCCTTCTGCTGTCTTAGCCTTACACATACTTATAAATTACAGCAAAAATATTATTGAAATGACTGCAGAATTTGTCATCATCACAATAGCAGTATTTGTATTAAAAGAAGACAGACATATACATTCCCAAATTGTGATCAGCTTGGGAACAGGAGCAGAATGACACAGCTTCCATAACTGTGACTGGAAACAGCTTCAATATCCAAGTGCATGGGGGGAAAAAGATAATCTGTCTGATGAGCTGATGTAGTATTTGACAGTATTTCCACTTTTAAGCTGCAACAAATCATAACTGTCAATAAAGTGCAAGGACAAAGTGATCTTGCTGTAGAAGACTATAACTCTTACTGATCTTGGCAGGAGTTGTTCCAGCTTATACTAACCCTCAGGCTGGGGCAAACTGCATTTCCAGATTCTTCCCTTTATTGCATACTTCATTATCTCAGCATATTCATTATTGCTATAATTTTTTACTGAAAGCTATTATGCTGTAATAGATCCAATAGACAATTGATTTGAGTGAATGGGCTTGTACATGTGATGGGTTTTAGGTCTGCCCCATGGAACAAACAGGCACCTTCTGGAATTACCCTTGACAGAAGCCCTGGCACTTCTTTTGGCAATTCCAGAAAGTGCCTTTAAGTGAAACAGTGAGCTTGTGTACATCCCTATTTGAAACTTTCTCTCATGTACTTTAGGGGTGTTGCATAGCTCCAGGGTGACAGAGGTGGGAATTTGAAGTCCTGAATGTACTTGTAGTCTCCAAAGAAAGCAGAGGGCACAATTAAGGAGGGGAATTGCTGCTGCGGTGCTTCTGGATGGTGCAGTTTGAGTCTGACCCTTCAAAGGGCAAGAGCCTGTGAAGGAATGACCAGTTCCTTGTCACTCTAAAACTCGTGTATTGTATATGACCTAAAGGCAGCAGAAAATAGAGACTTTAAAGTCAGCCTTGTTTTGAAGTGTAAGGGCATATCATACAATTTTAACCAAATAGCCTTTGTTTCACATATAAACAACAGCTGCTAAACAAACACAGCCTTCTAAGAATGATTTGTTTCCAAGTCTCTCAGTTTAGAATTAATCTTTCTGGGAAATAGTTATAATGTCACAGCCAATACATTTTTGCCCCATGATACTTATTTTGCAAAATGAAAACCAACAGTTACAGATTTAAGAGGCAATGAGCACAGCAACTACTTAACAATTTGTTCTTGGCAGAATCTGACCATATCCCAATACCCTACAGATTAATGTTTTTATAATGGAAAAATTCATCATTGTCATGGAGTAATCGCTGTTAAGAATTCCCGGTGTAGAGGGAGGGAGTGGAGTCGGAAATGAAGTAGCCAGCATAAACTCCACCTACCAAAAAAACTCATAAAACCAAGAAAGCACCTGAAGAGACCCTCTTTGAAGCTTCCGGTTTGCTGAAGAAAGAAGTCGCTCTCCCTCTCCGCGCCAGAGCTGGGTAAGGTCTCCCCAGGCCACATGGCCTGGGGCTGCCAACCAGCATGGCGCGGGGAGGGGGAGGAGAGAGAGAGAGAACTCAAGCTGTTTCATTCTGCTGTCCCTGGCTAAAGAACTTTGCCGGCTCTGCTCGCCTAGTTTGGGCCAGGCCGATCGCTTCTCCGCGGCACAGCCTGGCGGGAAGAGAGTTTGAGGTCGGGCCCTGTAGGTTTCGGGAGCTCCCCTCCCCGCCCGGTTAGCTCCGCAGTGAACTCGGCACGAGAGAGAGAGAGAGAGAGAGAGGACTCAGACTGGGCTCCTCCCGCGGAGCTCGGACATAAATCCCGCCGGGCGACCCCGCATGGCTCAGCACAGAAAGGAGACTTAGACCAGCTCTCTGCAGCACAGGTGCAGTCTCGCCGGGCTCCCACAGCTAAAACGCAGCTTGGATGGGGAGATAGCACAAACAGACTCCTTTTCTCCGGTTCAGGCACGGACTTATAACATTCAAACCACGCGGGCAAAAGCCACGTGACTATTGCCCAGCCAAAAAGACAAATTAACTGTTTCTTTCTAACATCAGAATGGGACTTTGGGGATATTCATTTTTTCTTCCCACACAGAAGGAGCACAGAAATGAAGGCACCTACGAAAGGTACAACATAAAGACTTTGAGTTAATGAATATAACTAAGCTTATTTTCAAAGAAGGAAAAGATGAGGAGTGCTTTACTGCTGGAAGTTCTTTTGTAAAAACATGTTGATCAAGCTAGCTGTAATACACCCTGTAATATATGAATAATGGTCTAAAAGAAGTGAAAAAAAGGGAATATAATGTTTTAAGTTATAAGCAGTAGACTGAGACTTTTGTGTATTAAAATCTTTCTTTCCTCGCCCCAGGAAAACAGTAGAAGACTTGTGTTGCTGATGATAAAGTAAGGGGATGTTGTTGTCACTGTAATAGAAACATTTGCTCTCAAAAAGAACACCTCAATGACCATCATATGTCCATTGGTGTGGCCCTGAGAAAGCTACTAAAATGGGAAGGAGTCTAGAAAAGCAAATACCTCTCTTCAAAGAGAGAATCGCTTACTAGAAAGCTAATAACCATAGACACTGTGTTTCCTATGAGAGTCAGCATGATAAAACAAAAGAAAGCTTCTCTCTCTACATAAATTAAGAAAACTGTAAAGTTCTAGAGGTGGTAGATTAACTATAAGTTGAAGTGTTACCTTTTGTATGGTCAACAAGAAAGAAAATAATAAAGGTAGGGAAGGGAAAAGAGTGTTCTGAAAAGTTGTGTTGATGCCTAATTATTATTCCTGTTTTACATCTGTTAATAAAATTCCTTTTTGTACTCCTTAAAGTATAAACCTGCTTTTGCCTACTATTAATCCTTATCTCACAACAAAATCAAATTCCCAAACCTCAAAACCGCAACAAGCATTCAGCAGGAAGATATTATTGCTGGCTGGAGTGCAAAGCAAAACATTGCTTCCTCTGTTCACTTCTAGCACAGTATCTCTCCTCAAAGCTTGGCTATCCCACCACTTCCAGAAATCTGCATCACGGACACCCCTTCAAACTCCAGATAGCCCAGTTGCTATCTTGGAAAATGCTTTGTGGGAGGGACTTTGCACAGTTTTATTTGCAAACTATATTACAGGCTCCCTGTTCAGGAAAAAGCAGGATGTGCATCTTTGCCTTCTATCAGCTCAGCTCACTGAACCATTACTGCAGGACTTTGACCCTTTCCACGTGCTGGATATCAGAGCCAAAGCAAGCGTGTATGAGTAAGGTTTTCACCCTCTGCCAAGTTTGATGATGTGTCTTTTCTCCATGGGAAGAATGACAGCAATTCACAGAACAGACAAATGAAGGGACTCAATAAAGCAGTCCCTGGATCTGCTCCTGAATATTGGTACAGCCAGACTGTCAGCGTCAGTGGCTTTCCAGCATCCCTGGTCCCATCTGGGCCACCACTCCAGCAGCAAGGCCTGCTGCAAATCCCACTGCGTGCCAGGAGGAAGCACAAAGGGTGAGACACTGTCTCTACTGAAGCATGGGGCACCAGGCAGAGGCTCATCAGCAGGCTGGGCAACACTGGCAGACCTCTCAGGATTTTTGCAGATTACCTCGATTCAGGGTCATGGTGTGGGAACCATTATTCAGGATAGTAAGCAATAAAACAGTAGGCTAAAATGTCTCATTCCAAATATACCACTATACAACACCACCTTCTGCTGTAGTGCTGCCCCAGCAGATAATGTTAAGCCTATGGTTCCCTTTGGGGAAATTAAATCATTAATTCATCAATACACAGCAGGGTTTTTGTCACAGGTTAAGAATCTGCAACAAATTTGTCATTAGCTTACATTTATACTGTGACAAACAGGAAAATATCCTTCTCCAGCTGTGCTTACAACTACTTAGCATGGAAAGCAAAGACATTTCAATATATTTCTAGATTTATGTACATTTTAAACTTCATCCGGAGTGATGTTACCAGGACCCTGCTACTTCAGCCTGCCCTAGACTGACACAGCACAGCCACCAGCCTATGCAATGAAAACACTGGTTTTGTGGAGATGAATGAAAGCAGTGCCAGCCCTTTTGCTGATCAGACAATCAAACAGAGGCATTTTGAAGCAAAGTTATATCAGTGGATAAAGTATTACATAGGGAATACATAGAGAGATCTGAAAGTGTTTAAATTAGGACAGATTGACTTTATCTACAGGACAGGGTAAAGTAATTACAGTCAAGGTTTTAAATCTGTTCACAGCAAGTAGGGCATTTACTATTGACTACAGGAAAATCAAATGGGACCTTGGACACACCAGTGGTAGAGTGACAAGGGACAGGTGCCCATTACACATAAAGAGACTTGCCACATCAGTATAAAAAGTGCCTCCTTTTTCAAACTTTGGGGTTGTCTGTGCTTAGTAAGCTTGATATTGATAAAACGGTTATTGTAAATACACACCAGCAGTGCATACAGGGATTATATCAGGAATAAAATCCAGCAAGATTACAGCTAAGATTAGTTAACCTGGACAGGTTATCAACCTCTCAGAGGGAGAAATAGCTGACAGTATCTTTAAAAGTGGGGGATTTTTTATATTAAACATGAACAGAGCAGTATCAAAACTACGTTGAATGGATATAAGCCATGCTTTAAAACCAGCAGCACAATCGTATTTTTAAAAGAGATTTATGTGACTGTGCCTATGCAGTGCACAAAAGAACTGTTACAGAATGGCAAGGCTGGATTTTCACAGCCTTCAGGCTACAAGCCATGCTGCAGTCTGCGCCCACCATTCAGCAGCAAGAAATATCTAGAGGAATTAGTAATAAAGCAGAAGGCTCTGGTTGCCCTTATGCCCTCCAGGAAATGTACCTGGGAGCAGCATTTGCAATTAAGCTCTCAATATATTGTGCATGTGCTTAACAAAAGCTCTGCTGCTCCATGCCAGAGTGACAGCAATACATCTTCTCATTTCATTTTGATGAAGTAATTTCCTATGAAAGATGTCAGCAAGGTATAATTCTGCATAGCACAATGGTGTCTTTTCTGGGAACACCTACATCTTCCCTGATTTCTAATGTTTTCCATTTCTAGTACTGCCAGAAACTCATTAAAAGACTTAAGGGTTTTTATTTTTCTACAGAGCTATTGAAAGCCCCACAGCCCTTACAAAGGATAAGGGAAGATCTGTGCATATCTGTGGTGAAGTTGACCTGTATTGGTAGACCATGTGTTCCTTTTGTTTTATAGTATTACCAGTTAAAAACCCTTCGCTAAATGTAATGAGTCACTTTCTTATTTATAGAAATACAAGGCTTCTCTGACTAAGGAAAAAAATCATGAAGAATCCTATTTTACAGCAAAAACTTTAATGCTTATTTAATAAGCAAATTTACTGCAGTTTGTGGTTTTCATTTCCTCACAAAAACCACCAGCAGAACAGATCTTCTCAATCAAATGCATTATTGGCCCTGCTCCACCTTCCCATTAACAGTGACTCATAAGCTAGCGCTGAAAAAATAAACCTGATTTACTTTAAATAGAAAGAGAACAGAAAATAAAGGCAGCTGAAATATTTCAGGTGCTGAAAAAGAAGGTTGAGGAGCTGAATTTTAATACTGAGTAAGTGATCTGGAGCACAGCTAGTGCATCTTCTTAAATACGGTGGTGCTTGCTGTGCAAAGGCTCTCTGCTCTGGGTTTAATGCATGTGACACTTTGCTGATGGGCCCTCCTAGGTCTCTAATGCTGAGCTTTGGATTTAATGCTCCAAACAGTTGGAAGAAAAATGCCTTCCCTTATGAGTGTTAGTTATAAGGCTCTTAGAAGTGAATTGATTGCAATCTCCCATTATTCATAATCTAAGGCATTACACCTGCAGCTCTAACTGAAGTATTTATGACTCTATCCAACAGAGTTGTCTGTGCCAAACTTCAGGCAAGGTTGCTCGTACCAAAAAGTAGGAGTGTAATGGACTATAAAATTACCAGGAGCAGACAGCTGCTAACTTCTCCATGAGCTGAGGACAAACAGAGTCAGCAGGACAGCAAAGCCCAGCATGTGCAGAGGAAGCAGGAGACAAGTTCAAGGGTTCTGACTGGAAAGGCTCTGGCCAGGCACACTCACTTCCCTACCAGCAGGGCTGAAGATGTGCAGAAAGCAGCCAGAGTGTAAGGAAAAGGTGAAAACAAGTTTATGCAATATGGACACAGCACGCTACATGCAGAAAAACAGCCTTATGTTTATGAATATTGAAGAGGCACAACTAACAAACCCCTCTGAGACACTGAGTGCATCAGCTTGGCTGTGGTACAGGCAGGAAATTTGATCAACACACTTTTTATGTGGAGAGCAAACAATGCACTGCTCATATATAAAGAGTAAATCCATTGCAGGAGATTTCCTCTCCCATTTGCTCTGTGGACACTGCTACAGGCACTGAAGGTGCCAGAGTAGTCACCATACAGAAACAGGAGAGAAATTAATCTTCCTGAGCCACTTAACAAACATGCTTGGACAGACAGGCTTTACTTAGGGCTTTGAAGTCCTAAACTGAACATCCAACTCAAAGACAGCTAGCACAGATGGAGGAGCAGAAGGTTATTGACTCAGACAACAGTGCTTGACAAGCAGGGAGCTCACTGCTGCAGCAGCTGCCCTTTCAAAATAGGTGTCATCAAAACAGCAGAATGGGATTCCCCCCTGTGCAGGCAGTGCACGTATACACAAGCAGGGGACATGCTTTTGGGATCAGCTGTTAACACAGCAGTTTCCACTTTCAATGAGATCCAATATATGCAGGAAGAAGAACTGATAACACCTTTTGCATCCTTAGGAGCTTCAGCAAAGCCCACTGACTTCAACTGAAGAGAAGGGAGGAGCAAGGTACCTCCATGACCTTCCCTATCCCACAAACTTCAACTTGCATTGAAGAGCAGAGCTAGCAAAACATTCACAATTGCAACACAGCTTGAACCAATGGAAATTTCTGTGACTTTCTGTTTTTTATTATTATCCTTCTTATTCTTATAATAGTTATTATTTATTCTAAAAGATAACATGGAGGTTTACCTGATTACCATTGACCAAGATTTCATTGACTCAAAAAGCGGCAAGTTCAAACCTGAGACAAAAATTATCACAATTTGAGGGGAAATGACATAAATGTAGCAGATAAAAGAAGAATAATCATGTCCTAACTATAAGTTACCACATCTACAACTCTTTCTTCCTCTCAGTCTTAGCTGAGCAATGCAACTAAATCACAAATTTGCATTTATAGAATGCAAACTATAGGATCACAGAATGCATGGGTTGGAAGGGACCTTAAGCAACATCTAATTCAAACCCCCCTGCTATAGGCAGGGACACCTTTCACTAGACCAGGTTTCTCAGGGCTCCATCCAGCCTGGCCTTGTTGCCCTCTGTTATGAAGGCAAGGCGACCTGGTTCAAGAACAACAGCACGGCAGCCCGGCCTCACCCGAGCTACTCGGTCCACGACGCACAGACACCAATGTGGTGGATGGTCAAATGGCGTTTATTATCTTATCTCATGAGGTTAAATAGTCTAGGGGGCTTCACTACGTCAGAAAGGGGACGGTGGGATAGCTAGGGTTAGTAAGGAGTGGAAAACTACTGGGTTAGGAGGGGTTGCATACTTTGGGTGATCTGTTATCATGCAGGAAGGAAGGGAGGAGAATTCCATGCTGCCCTCTGCTTTCCGTCACATCGCGAGATCTTCCGTCCGCCTGTCCCTATCTACCACACTTCCCCCCCCTTTTTTCACAAATGAATGAGGTAGTCATAGATACATGTATTGAAGTGAGGTATGAGGTAGTAACTTGACAAGGGAAAAGGGGTTTGGTATACCTGAGTAGATTTCGCAAGGCAAGTTAGAAAAGTCTTGCGATTGACAGTGTTTACAGTTTGGATTACAGCATTTGTTGATGTTCTAAAAACAGAATGTTGGCCCGTTCCAGACGGGTCTGGATAAAAGCGACTAGTTTGTTCAGCAGGCATGGTCCAAAGGTAAAAGCTAAAAACAGCATTGCCAATGGACCTACCAAGGCGGAAATTAGTGTGGTGAGCCATGGTGATTGATTGAACCAGGACTCAAACCAGCTCTGTTGGGCTTCCCTGTCTTTCTGTCTCCGAGCTAGCCTATCTCGGAGCTCTGCCATGGAGTCTCTGACGACTCCTGTGTGGTCTTCATAAAAGCAGCATTCCTCTTTCAAGGCGGCACACAAGCCTCCTTGCTGCATGAACAAGAGGTCTAATCCTCGCCTGTTCTGCAAGACCACTTCTGAGAGTGAAGAAACTGATTTCTCTAGAAAGGAAATGGATTTCTCGATCCTCTGCAAGTCCTCATCGATGGTCATTTGTAGCTGAGACAGTCCTTGGTGTCGGGTCGCAAGAGCTGAGACACCCGTGGCCGTTCCGGCTGCTCCCAGGCCGAGCAGCATTGCAATAGTTACACCTGTTAACAGTTCTCTTTTGTGGAGCCGGTCGGGTTTCTCAAAGAGGTGGTACATCTCTTCGTCTGTATGGTACAGGACCCTAGGAACAATTAGAACTTGGACACAAAAGTCAGTGGAATCATTGAATTTGGCAAGAGACACACAAGGACTCACTCCAGATCTCTGACAAACCCACATCCTAGATGCGGATGGAACCACCCACTTATTCTTTCTGTTGGGCTTGACGACTTTGGTGCAGATGTTGCCTTTCTTTGCTAAGGTTGCACTGCCAAAACATCTGCCTTGACCCGTGACTTGACTCAGGGTGATTCCTCTGCGGGGAGTATCCCACCTGCACTGGTGAGGGGAGTCGGCTGTGGAGTAACTGAAGGGGATATCTAAAGCAATTCCTTCGTAGAAGGGGGGTTTGACGTCATAGCAAAGCCAGCAGGAATCAGTTAGGTTCGGGTTGGATTCGTTCAGGGAAAGAAAGGTAGCTTCTAACATACGAAAGATTGGGTCAGGGTCAGACTTGGCTAAACTACTTATCTGGGAGGCATCTGCATGACCGATCAGGGTATCAGTGACTTTTGTGGGCAAGGCTTTGGAGTGGGTTGTGTTTTTCCCTTTTAGTACATCTTTAATAACTTTGTTTGGCCCAACCGCCCGGGATGCAGGGGGTTGGAGCTTGATAATTCGCACATTCACCCACTCTTTTGATCCCTGAATAACTACTGTCCACGTCCTGCCTGTGGCCCAACTAGGGTGATCTGGCTGCAAAACGGTCATGTTATAGTCAGTGCACCTCCGAGATTTAGGGATTTTATGATAGTTTCGATAGTATTTTTCCTGAAGGATGACAGGTTGTTTACAACCAGTTGGAGCCCAGGTGAATTGTAAAAATTCATCGGGCTTTTGAGGTTCCCACCCAGGTCTCGATGGTCCGGCATTTGTAACAATGGTTTCACAGCCCCAATACCCACAATATCCCCATCCCGGATAATTGCAGTACTTCTTCCCTGGGTTTGAGGCTGGGCACCAATAGGATAGATGCATACTTGTAACATGAGGGGAATAGGGGTTTATTTTTGGTTTTCCAGGGAACAGATCGGAAATGCGGATCACAAAGGATGGGGCATTCGGTGTGGTGGTTTCTTTGAGCACCTTGTCATTTGACAGGTGTTGCATGACCCACCTGAATGGCTGATGAGAGTAATGGTTTGGACTGGCTTGTCCTCTGGTAACAAGCCCCAACAGCAAAATCACACAAAAACACTGTTGACGTCTGGTTTTCACCGGTACAGAACTCTTGGGTGCTGCCTGACGGCTTGGAGGTCTGTCATTTTCCTCTGGAACAGGGGTGTACGCTTTACGAGGGTGTCCCACGAGCATGTCCTGTAAACAGAAACTCACAGTTCTCATTAGTCTCATTCTGCTCATTCTGAAGGTCTGGCTTTACTGACCTCAGTGGACACCACTTGATTTTGCCTTCCTTTTTGACAGCTGTGTACCCCCGCCCTGTGAGTACTAGTCTCCAGCCCCGTTCCCATTCGCCTAGTTCATTTTTAATTATGACTTGTGGGCCCTCCTCTAATGCTCGGGTGGCCCAGTGTTTTTGAGCGGGACAGTTTGTTTCATCCCCCCTAGAGAATTGGTTCAGTGCTAGCAAAGCGGTTGCTAGTATACGTGCTTGGTCCCCTGAGGGAATGGAATTTTCAAAGCCTTCTGCTTTTGCTAGTACTTCTAACTTGGCTTTCAGGGTCTGATTTGCTCGCTCAACAATGGCCTGCCCGGTGCTGTTATATGGAATACCTTGCACTAGAGTGATGCCCCATTTCGAGGCGAATTCCTGCACTGGTTTGGAGATAAAATTGGAACCGTTGTCAGTTTTAATCTGTTTGGGGATGCCAAGCCACGCCATGGCTGTCAGCCAGTGCTGAATTGTGGCTCTAGAGTTAGTTTTGGGGTGCTGCGTGGCCACAATCACTCCGCTGTAAGTGTCCACTGTCACTGCAAGCCATGCCCGAGGCTTCAGCAGTTGACATAAAGTGAAGTCTGACTGCCAGATTTCTGAGGGCTTGAGACCTCTTGGGTTGATCCCACTGGACCATAGGGGTAACTTCTGGCAATGAGGGCAGGTGGCCACTACATGTTTTGCGTCTGCTGCCGAGATCCCGCATCTCTTCGCCAGTGCCTTGGCTCCGATGTGGAGTGACTCATGTAATTGACGAGCTTTTTGCAGTGTCCACACTCCCTTTGCTGCGGTATCTGCCTTGTCGTTGCCGGTCTGGAAATAACCTTTAACTGGGTTGTGGCTGTTGATGTGGATGACAGACACGGTGCCCTGTCGCGAGGAGAGTGCTTCTTCCAGCATTAGAGCTGCTGCAGATGTTGACACACCTGGTCCTGACATGGCCAGGCAGAGCCTTGCCACGAATATAGAGTCTGTTACGATGTTGAGGTGTTCTTCTTGGAAGAGTCCACACGCCAAGACCACTGCTGTTACCTCCAGCTGTTGCACTGACAGTGTGGGGTCACGTGCTTTGATGCAGTGCCACTGTTCTCCCGTCTGCCACACCGCCGCTGCGGTAGAAGTTGTGGAGGAAGCGTCTGTGAAGACCGTCGGTCCTGGCAGCGGTCGGTCCGCGACCTTCGGTGGCACGTCTATGTCCACAATGGTCAGTAGCTGGGTCCAAGGTGGTTTGGCGGAGTAGATTTCTCCTGCAAAGCCTGTGAGAGCAAGGGCTAGGTGCTCCTGTGTCGTGGTTGATTCTGTGATTGGCTGCTTGCGGAAGGGAAGGTGGATTCTCGTCGGCTCGGTTCCCAGGTGTCTCAAGGCAAGTTTTCTGCCCTTCGTGATGAGGTTAGCGATGCATTCGATTCCTGGGGAGAATGCACGAGCCGGTTTTCCAAGGACTATCCACTGGATCAGTCGGGACTTCTCTGAAGGCCCTTGGGCTAGTGCTCCCACTCCTCCCTTCGGTGTAAAGTGAACGTATAAATCAAGCGGCATGCTTGGGTTCCATCTGGCAAGGGTGCTGGTGGACATCTGATGCTCGATGAAGTCAAGAGAGCTCGCTGCTTGTGGCGTCAGTTGTTTGGGTTCCCAAGGGTGCTTGCCTTTCAGGAGCTCATGCAAGGGGTCCATGATCTCGGGAGGAATCAGGACGATGTTACGGAGCCATTGCAGGGATCCCACGAGGCGCTGCACGTCATGGAGCGTCTTGATGTCTCGGCGGACCTTCACCTTGGGGGGTGTCACGTAGGAGCTTGTGATTCCTACTCCCAGGAAGGTCACGCAGGGTCCTTTCTTGATCTTCGCGCTCATGATCTCGAAGCCGTTTGCTTGGAGAGTCTCTGTGATTGTGGACACTAAGTGATCCACTTCGCTTGCTGATGGTGCAGCGACGAGGATGTCATCCATGTATTGGATGATGGTTGCAGCGGGATAGGAGTGTCGGACTGGCATCAGTGCTTTGTCCACGGTGATCTGGCATATGGAGGGACTGTCCACGAACCCTTGAGGTAATACTTTCCATTGAAAGCGAAGGTTGGGTCTATTGCCATTTGGGAACATGACAGAAAAAGCAAAACGTTCTTTGTCTTCAGGGTGCAGAGGTATTGAAAAGAAACAGTCTTTAATGTCCAGCACTGCGCATGGCTGGCCTTTGGGGATAGCTGAGTTCATGGGCAGTAGTGTCTGAACTGGGCCCATGGGTCTGGCTGTCTTATTTACTTCTCTCAGGTCATGGATGAGGCGGTAACTTTCTCCAGACTTTTTGGGGATTACAAATACAGGGGTGTTCCACGGGCTGATGGAGGGTTCTATGTGACCCTTTTGTAATTCACGGTCAACCAGTTCCAGCAAAGCTGCCATTCGAGGCTCTGACAGGGGCCACTGCTCCACGTATACAATTTCTGATGATTTCCAAGTCAATTTAATTGGCAGCGGTGGATGAACTGCAGTGGCCCTCATGGCAAATTTGTCATCCTGACTCCTAACAGAGCAAGGATGTCTCTTCCTATCAAAGGTGGGGAGTTCTGTAGAATGTAGGGGTAGATTGCCACTGTCTGTTCCGGTCCCTTTTTTGTGTGAAGTGTTATAGCTACCAACTGGGTGCTTTTCCACGCCCGGGATGGCCCTCCCACACCATTCACTGGGGGGACTTCTGTAAATTGCCAATGTTGTGGCCAATGTGCTTGGGGAATAATTGTACAATCTGAACCCGTGTCTGCCCAAAACTGAAGCCCTATGACATGGGGATCCTGACTGCCATAGAGGCGGCATGTTCCCCACACTATCAGGGGCTCTTTCTCTACTTTCATGGCCAGGGCCACCCAGGGGTTCCGCTCTGGGGCGCCCCCTGCTGACCCTGTGGCACAAGTGCGGCTTGTGGCTGTGGTGGGTGCAACAGTGCTGCTGGCGGTGCTGTGAAACTCTGCATTTGCACCGTTTGTGTGGGTGCAAGACTGGCTGTCTCCTGCGGGGGCATAGGGAATGAGGGCCCCCCACCCCATTGGGGGTTGGCATAGATGGGCCGCCTTGCATTCGCAGCGGGAGGAGGCTGGGTGCGGCCCGCATGCCCCCTCCCCCTCCCATTTCTCCGGGGTCGGGATCTGCATTCCTTAGCGAAGTGTCCCTTCTTCCCGCAGCTCCAACAGGCCCCTCTCACGCGCGCTTGAGATGGAGGCCCCGCCGGGGGAGGCTGGGATTTGTGGGGACAGCCCGTTGCGATGTGGCCCGCCTGTCCACATTTGAAGCACGCCATTGCACTAGTTAGATCACGTACGGCAGCCTGAAAAGGGGTTAGCTGTTCTTCTCTAACTACATGTTTGATCATATCAGCCAGGCTGGCTCCGATTGGAACGGAGCGCAAGATTTCTTTGGTAATAGTGTTACTTTGTTGCCGCAAGCAGTCTGCTACAACGGGTCCTTTTGCTGCCGCAGGCAGGGTAGAGGCGTCTACTGCTGCCTGTAGGCGGTCCACAAACTTTGTGAAGCTTTCACTTTCTGTTTGCTTTATGGTGGACCACGGTGAAGGCTTAGCTACCACACGAGATGCAGCACGAATGGCTTCTCTGGCAGCTCGGGTTGTGGCCCTGACTTCCTCAGCTCGCAGTTGTGCAGCTTGCTGCTGAGGTGTAATCATCTCATCATGTTTCCCTGTCAGCCTGGACAAGCTCGAGCCATGCAGTGGTTGCCCCGCCCCAGAGGACTGGGCTAATAGGCTCGCACAATTGTCTGTCCATTCCTGTTTAAAAACAATCATTCCTGCCCCATCAAAAATCATGCGACCTATTTGTCTAATATCAAAGGGGAGCAGGTTCTCATTGCTAAAAAGGCCGTCTATGAGAGTGGAAACAATGATGGAATCCATCCCCTTTTCTGAGATTGCTTTGACAATCGTTTGTATATTTTTGGGGTTTATTGGGTCATATACTTGTTGTTGGTTTCCGTTTTGCCCCGTGGTTCTCACCGGGAAAGCATGGACTGCGGCTGAGGGCACCCATTCTGCACAAGCTATTTTTATCTTTCCCCAGTCGGTGAATTTGTATGGTGATTGCTTTCCGGCGTAATTTAAAACTTTATTCGTTTTCGTTTCGAATTGTGATAGCTCTGCTTCTTCCGACTCTGTGTCCCCGTCAGTTTCCGATAATTCAGCAGAGCTAGCGGAGCTGTTGTCGGACTCAGAGCCGGAAGTCGACTGCCAGAGAACTTTCGGGATTCCGTGCCTTTTGTCACGGCTCCGACCCCGCTCCTCCCCCCGGGGGCGGTGCCGGTCCCGGCCCCTGGGCTTGCCCTGCCTCTCATAAGGGGAGGGCTCTCCCTTAAATGGTAACGGCATTGAGCACGGCTCTTGACTGGGCATGCGCTCTCTGCCGCTCTCCCGTGCCCGCGCATTTGCAGCTCTCTCCTCCCACGCATGCGCAGCAGCGAACACTCGCAATCGTTGTTCGTTCCCGCCGGTGAAACCCTGGCCCCGCCCATCTCCTTGGTCGCCCGCGCCATTTTGAACTGCATAGGGCGGGGGAGGGGGGTTCACCCGCGTTCCCTCTCTTGCTGCCCTCTCGGTTTCCCTGGCTTCGGTTGCCAATCCCTCCCAAAAAGATCGCGCGGATTGCTGTGCTTCCAGCGTTGGATCGCTAACCGGCGGCGGAGGGATGGAGGGGGAAACCGCGGACGTTTGGGAAGTTTCCGCGGCAGGGGGTGGATCCGGCGGGCTCGGCGGAAGGGTCGGGAGGTTTTCTGGGGGCCCCGGGGCGTTTGGATTCGGGTTCGGGGAGGAGGGAAGCGCGCCCGGTCCCCGCGAACCCCCGCTCTCAGACAGACCGCTCTCGGGGTCGGTCTGTGTTATTGCTGCCACTCCCAGCTTAGGAGTAGCTAATAAACATGCACGTGCAGCTTTCCAAGTCTCTTCTTGTTCCAGCGCTTGGCGTAAAGCCGTTTCTACTTTCCCCCACGCTTTGAGACTTTTTCCGCTGCCCGAGACTTTAGTTTCCTCTGCTAAAACATTGGTACATTTCTCCCACACCTCCGGGTGTAATATTTCTGCTGGACGCTCAATCGCCCCAAGCTCCAGGAGTTTTGCAATAGCAATATAAAAATCCTTGAGCTTACACTTAATACCCCACTGCTTATAAAGTAGACTCACGACCTTTGCAACGGTTTCCATAGTAACCGCGGGTCCTTGGGGACGTCTCCCCCGCCTGAAGTCAGCTTCGCTGCCCCGGCCGCTGCTGCTTGTCCAGGCGAATCCCGTAGCCCGAGCTCCTCTTCTTCTTCCCGGGTTTCGGCACCACTATGTTGCCTTCTTGCTGTGAAGGCAGGCGACCTGGTTCAAGAACGACAGCACGGCAGCCCGGCCTCACCCAAGCTACTCGGTCCACGACGCACAGACACCAATGTGGTGGATGGTCAAATGGCGTTTATTATCTTATCTCATGAGGTTAAATAGTCTAGGGGGCTTCACTACGTCAGAAAGGGGACGGTGGGATAGCTAGGGTTAGTAAGAAGTGGAAAACTACTGGGTTAGGAGGGGTTGCATACTTTGGGTGATCTGTTATCATGCAGGAAGGAAGGGAGGAGAATTCCATGCTGCCCTCTGCTTTCCGTCACATCGCGAGATCTTCCGTCCGCCTGTCCCTATCTACCACATGGCCTTGAACACTTCCAGGGCTTGTCAGCCACAGCTTCCCTGGGCTGCATGTTACAGTGCCTCAACAGCCTCACAGGGAAGAATTTCTTTGTAATATCTATTCTAAATCTATCCTCTTTTAGTTTGAAGCCATTTCTCCTTGTCCTGTTACTACATGCCCTTGTAGAAAGTTCCTCTCCATTTTTCCTGTAGCCTCTTTAGGTACTGGAAGGTCCTCTAAAGTCTCCCCAGAGTCTCCTCAAGGCTGAACAATCCCAGTTCTTACAGCCTGTCTTCATAGGAGAGGTACTCTGATCATCTTAGTGGCCTCCTCTGGACAGGTTCACATCCTTCTTAAGCTGAGGTCCCAGAGGTGAATGCAGAACTCCAGGTGGTTTCAGCAGAGCAGAGCAGAGGGGCAGAATCACCTCCCTCATCCTGCTGCCCACCCTGCCCAGCACACGTTTGGCTTTCTGGGCTGCAAGTGCACGTTGCTGGGTCATGTTGATCTTCTAATCAAACAACCCCCAAGTCTTTCTCCTCAGGGCTGCTCTCACTGTCACAGACTGTGCACAGAGTGGCAATTTATCTATGAGAATTAAAAGCAAACAATTAAAGAGCTGATATTTGTAAAAGGAATGTTCATAGGGGAAAATTAACACAATTTTGAAGGAAAAAATGAGTAACTTGTGGCAGCCTGAGGGCAGGAGGAACTGATACGATGTTATTGCACACTTTATGCCCATGCAATATTAATGCAATCACCATGACAACTGTGACATGCTCTGAAATTATACACCTTTAAAACTATGGAACATCTTTGGAAGGAAAAAAACACATCTACAGCTTGCAGGAAGGCTGCTTTAATCTAAAATCTATCCTTCTTTTTATAAGGATTCAAACATTTCTTCAACATCTTTTTCCTAAAGGCTACTGTAAGTTTGTTTCTAATGTGTGTCTGACCTAAGCATAGCCATGGCTGTCTGGTTCTTTTTCCGTACTGAAAAATAAATGTATGCTCTAAACTGACATAATTATCATTTAAAGGCAGCAAGTCGTACAAGGAAAAATGTCTGCACAAAGCAGCTGATTAAAGTCTTATAAAAATTGAAATATTCAACATGCCAAAACCAATTATGGCTATATCCACCAGACACCTTGCTTAATCAGGAGCTGAGGTAGCATTCCTCTTTTACATTTCTATAGTGTTAGCACAGTGTTTTCAGTGAACAAATAATCTGGATCACACTGAGAATTATATGGTAAACTGCATAATCCAGGAGCCTGAATAGCAGCCATAAAGTAATTGCTAAGAAAAGTAATATAAAGGTCACCAGACACTGTGTCATGACAATGTTATCCTTTTCATAATGTATTCAGAAAAATCCAAATGACATAAGCAGGCTTTAGTAATGATGCCTCACTTCTAGAAAAATGCCTCATGGGGATTACATACACTGCAGTCCTCTGCTTTTTATAGTCTCGTTACATTTCCTTCCAAATTGAAACCAGGCTGGGATTCAAATGCACATCCTTTCACTCATTTCAATAGGAAGTGAAAGCAACAAAGTACCTCAGGTTTATTAGAGAGAAAACAAGGAGCTATGAAATAAGAAATAGTGAAACAAAGTGGTAGGTGTCCTGGCCCCAGTAAAATTTGGGGTGGAGGTTCAAGGTGGCAGCTACTTAACTTCTGTTGCCCTGTTACTGAGGATGGATGCACTGAATGGTGTCAGAGGGATATCAGATTCACTGTGCAGTGGCTGAAAGTCCTCACCTGAAAGAAATACATTTAAAAATAAAATACATTGAAAGCATTTAAGAGTTTCAATACCCCTGCTTATTTTCATAAAAAGCTGCAGATAGAGAAAGAAATAAGATAAACAGAGGACTTCTTGATGCATTAAAATAAAGTTCAGAAGTCCAAAACTCATCCAGCTTCACCATTTCTTGATTGGACACACTCATGGTTCTTCCCACTGGTTTAGTCTTACAGGGTACTCCAGCACAAACTCGGCACACTAAGAGCTTATGCCAGACATCAATACATTTCAGTGTCAGACAGACACTCTAACACATTGCCAGAATAACCCTGACTAGGTTTGTCTCTCTCACACTCCAAGCAGATGGTGCGAGCACAGCTCTGGTGGCAGGGGATGCTCTGCCTCCAGAGCCATTTCCAGGCAGAGGAGGAGACATGCTGTGGTGCCAGGTGGCTGGTCCTGACCAAAGCATTCATCCAGTTGAAAGCCTGGACATGACCTCAGCAATGGACACAGCTACTCATGAGAATTCTCCAGCATCTTTGCTGCTTCCCCCAACTCCAGCACTGGCTACATCATGTGCTTGTCTTGGGGACAAAGTTAAACCATAGGAGACAGACTCTGTGCAGTTATGAGACCCCACCCAGGGGAATAGAGCAAACACTGCCTTTTAATTAATTCCTGCTCTCACCATGCTTATAGCGATGTCTAAAGATTTCAACTTCTTACACATTTTTCATATTTTGTAGTTCTGTTGAGTGTTAATGAATGGTTATACAGCTCCTTGTATTTTTCCTGCCCTTTGTCTTGGATTTTAGAATAATAAGCTAACCCTTCTAACACATACTTGGAATTCTGTTTAGTCTTATTCTTAAGAAGAAGCCTGACAAAGACATTTTGTTTTCCACTAGAACTTAGAAGACATAACAAGAAAGCCTCTGGAACAACTCCAGTGGGGCTGAACCTGGGGGAAATTGCCTAACCAAGTGCTCTTCTAATTGGACCATATTTGTTAGACTAATGCTATTTTGTTAAACTTATAAAAATTGTAGAAATCTGATGTCAAGTCTGCCCATAACCATGGGTGCACCTGGAAGCTTCCATTAAAGACCTGCTTTTTATCTTACTATTTTAACACTGTTGCAAGTTTCGGGTTTTTTTCATTTGAGGCAACAATAGCAGATGTGAAATTGTCCCAGTGACACAAATTCTTAAGCATAACTTAGTGACTATAACAGTGTCTACTTCTGGCAGTGGCTGACTAATGCAATATGGGGTAAGACTTGCTAAGAAGAGAGTGGGAGCCCCAGAGAGAGATATTTGCTGTATTGCTTAAACCTCTGTGTGCTTTGCCACAGTAAGAATAGCACCCTAGAATGGGGGAATCAAACGGGCTTGGGATAAAGATAGACAGCAGTCTTACACTTTCAGATGAGAAGTTATATAACCAGCAAAACTAACCAAGAAATGTAGAACACACCAAATGCTTTTCGCTACAACCCTCCCTGCCAAAAACTATATAAAAAAACAGTCAAGTAAACTAAATCTGAAAATTCTTAGGACACATTTTGTCCTACATTTAGCTAAAATATTGTGTATGTGTATATGCTAGAAAAACCTGAAGGGTTGTATAACATCTTTCTTTGGAAAATACTACAAACATCAGACTTACACAAAGATCAGTTCCAGTGACATGATTTTATTCATGACACTAATTTCTGTGATTATATTGGCAGGAATGATTGAGCCACCCACTATAACAAATATTAGAACATGGGTTTAATACATGGGTTTTGGATACATATTTATGAACGTTCACTAAAATGAAACCATTTCTGAAGCCAATGAGAAAAAGCAGAAGATATTTCAAGGGCAAATTTCAGCCAAACTTGTACAAACTGGTAGGATCAGACAAAGCAAACATTGCTAAATCTTTACCTCTGTATGGAGCAAATCAGGCTACAGCCCCTTCTAAAGGACTGAGATCACAGCAGGAGACCCACGAGCCCTCAGCTCCCCAGCTGAGCCCAAGCCCCACTCATGGAAGCCTGACAAACACCAGACTTCAATCACTACATCATAATCCTCCAACTTATCATTTACCCTGGAACTTTTATTATTATTATTTGGGTTATCATAACACCATGAAGAACATTACTTCAAAAACACACAAGATGCTCCATAACCTTGACTAAGTTCTGTAGCCTCAGCACAAAGCAAGAATCAAGAGATTACACACACACTGGTGTAGAAAAAGCAGTGAAACAATGTTGATGAGCACAACTAGCCAGGATCCCAGCACATCAGCGGGTTCACTATTGTAAATTAACTGTGCTGATTTACTGAGAAAACATCCTGTCAAGTTTGTATTATACTTAACTGCTGCTTCATATTTAATTATAAAAATCTTAAAGCAACACAAAAGCCTACAGCAACAGTCGTTGCCTGCTGTGCACCAGCTGTCTGCAGTGACAGAGCATGACAGATAGCCCCAGCCTTGGGGGGAGGGGGTCTAAGGACTAAAGGAGTCCCTCTGCAACCACAACCACAGGCTTCTACATGCATTAAAATCTTTGTTGCAAGAGTACTTTCCCACTGTGCCCATTTTCACCATTGGGAAATAATTACTGTTGTCTGGACAGACCCTGTTTTCATTTACATCAGTGGTAGGAAAAACACTATGAGAAAGAAATTACAGGGCTGGAATTTTAATCCTAATGCATCTTTTGGGAAGACTGAAGAGCACAAATTCCCCATGTCTTTCCAGTGTTGCCCATTGGATGGGCAGCAGCTGGCACCCAGCCCAGGGGATGCTCCAGGGCTCTGCCAGGCCATGCAAAGCCCCACTCCCAAGGCCCAGGCAGCACAGCTATTTCCAGGCTTTGAGGAAGTAAATTCAGCAGGCAGAAATCCCTCCTTTAAGGGAGGGGGAAAACCCACAAAGACAACCTGATGTACAAGTTAGAATTTATGGTTAGCTGGAGAGAGAGAAAGCTCAGATTCACCCCTGAATTTTTGTTTTGGGGGAACAGGGAATCTAGAATGGTATTTTTCTTTTCTTCCTGGACAAATTTAGTGAGTCAGTTTCAGCAAATTACTGTCATTAGACACGTTTGAAAGCAGCTGTAAGTAGAGGAAAACCCAAAGATAGTCATATACAGAATCACGCTGCCAGGATTACAGCAAGAGTATTTAATATTTTAGAGGAGGTTGGAAGAAACTTATAATAATGCTAAATTATGAAAAAACCAAGCCAGAAGAGATTTTTATTTCTGCCTTCAGCTGCTGAAGATGAATGCCTGAAAAGTCCCAAAGGATGTTCCTCCCCTCTTCAGTCCACACTCCCTCCCCGCCCCCAAAAAAAAGGAAAACATAAAAAAAAGACTCCAAGTTTTCTGCGCAGACTGAATCTGAGATCAAAAGAAATGAAGTTAATAGAAGGGGAACCAGCACAGAATATCACTTGTAACTTGTCCATTTTATTTCCAGTCTCCCCTTCAAGTGTTTATCACTTTTCCATCTGTGCCAAGAGAGGCTCTCTATGATTTTGGAAAATCACATGTGATAAAAATCATGATAAAAATATTTTAGTTGCAAAATATGATGCTTCAAAAAAAACGAGAAGGCCAGAAATAATTCATAAGGAAGCTTTCAAAATGGTACAAGCACACTTGTGGTGAAATTGCACTCTGAATCATAAAAACCCTAGGAGAGAGAGGGATCCCCAAATTTAAAGCTAACTGAAACTTTTTGTACATTAACATTTAGAAAGAAGAAAAGTGAAGAAATACATTGAAAACCTTTTCAAATATGCTTTCCTAATACAAAGAGGTCCCTTGGCGGATGTTCACACCTCCAGTTCAAATTTTTACATATAAATTTTCAGATAAAAGTGAGAAATTTAGGTGGGGTTTTAAGCAACTGGTAACACGTGCTGCCTGAACAAACACTGTAACAATGGGATTTTAGTGTATCATCACTTGTTTGCAGAGCCAGGCACGATGGATCTGTGCTGCTCCCATGCCACTGTAAAGCTTATGAGCTGAAAACACCTTGAAAGTTGACTTTGCAGTTACCCTTGACTGTGAACACACACATGGTTAATCCCACAGCTCATCTGACAGCACTAATTCACGTCAGCTACACTGCTCCACTGGCTGCATGTTGATGTGTGAAAAGCCAGTTCCTGTTTTGTCTCAGGCAACTCCTTGACTCATTATTATTTTGCAAAAATAACCAGTACTTCTGTTTCTGACTAATCCACTGAATTATAATCTCTCTATATGCTTTAACATGTCGATTCCTCTGTGCCTTTGGAGAGGGCTGCATTTCTCACATGAAAGGAAGATTGAGATCCAAAAGTAAATTTCAGCTATCTGCAGTCCATACTTTACAGCATCATTTCACAAGGTCAAGAAGAGGTTTAATGTTGCTCCTCCTGAAGCAGAACAGGAAGGCAATATTAGAAATTATCTTGTAAACCACACTTCTGTGTGCAACATTTGAAATGCTCCAGAGCATCTCTGAGAGATACTGCAAAAGCAAGAAAATCATGTGCCAAGAAAGTGCAAAAGGCAGGCAAGAACCGAGAACCATTAAACTCACTATATATAGACCGCATTATTTTTGACCATTTATTTGTGACAATACCCTCTCCATTGCCTTTCTTCCACTGTGTGTTATTTTAAATGACAGCACATAGAAAATATCATACTGCAAGACCCAATGCAATAACAGATTTTCAGAAAATTCTTGTCTTACTGTACCCGATAAGCATGTAATCATTTAAAGTAAGCAGGCCAAATTACATGGCTGAACAACTTAGTTCTCCATGTGTTTAAAAGAGCCGCAATAATGAGCATAAAGCTTAAATTTGTATTCTTTAATCCCTTGCTACAATATACACTAGTAATTCTGCACAGTTGTGCATGTCTCCCCAGGAAGCAAGCTGTCAGCATAATGAGAACATTTAAATATTATTTCTGAGATCAAATTGGTTTAAACCAAAGACAAATATAATGACTCACTAGCCTTCACTGTCTGCCACTTCTGTGTTAGCATTGTGGAACAAGTTTTTCATTTCAGCCTTCCTAGGAGGGAAACTCCAAACTTTCCATTCCAAACTTTCTACTGTAACAGATATTACAATGCCAGTTAAATCTGCTACTGCTGTCCATGCTGTTCTTCAGCTAGAGCAGCCACGCTAGGCTTCTGTAATTCATAGCAAGTCATAACAATAATGCTATTGTCTGTGGATAATCATCTGTGAGAACTGCTGACCGAGGGGAAGGAAGAAAGACACTCCATTATGTTAAATCCAGCTTAGAAGAGCCGAAAGGGAGGGGGAAGCACAGACTGAAGTGCTTTCAGAGCACCCTACCATGCTCCAGGCAACATCCTCCCTCAGCTTCCCAAAGCTCTGACATGTCCAAGTACGGCCACATGGCAGGGCCAAAGGCAGCCTGCTGTCTGTGTGCAGCAGCTCTGTTTCTTAGAGGCTCCATATAATAAAATGACCAGAAAGACAAAAAGGGTTGAATTCCACCTCCTATTCTACAAGACAGAGGATGAGGGCAGAAAATATTTCTTCTGTAATATCACCTTGGCTTATCAAAAGAGCCTGTGCTGTCTCAAGAGCATCAAGAGGAATCGGGAGTTTAGAAATGGTATGGTTAGAGCTACAGGACAACCTTTGGAGCTTGCAACTCTCCCAGTCATCTTCAGTGGCATTTACTAATAAGCAGCAAAGTGAGAACTTTTTTGGTTTGAAGAATTTTTAAAATAGGTTTTGTTCTATAGGTGTGTGGAGTACTCAGAGCAGACAGGAAGATTGCTGTGAAGAATTAAAGCAGATCAGAAAAAAAGAAAGAAAAAAAAAGATGTTCTATTCCTTCATTGGTGCAGTTGTGCTGTTTTGCTTCAGCAATGTTCATTGCTGCCCTGGAATAAGATATTGATTGGAGAGAGTAGAAACAGGGAATCCACAAAAGCCTGAAACATTGAAATTGCTTAAGTATGTCAATTTTAGGGAATGTCTGGTCTAGAATACTCCAAAGAGCATTTGATCTTTGCTTCTTGTCTTTTTTCTCTCTCTCACAGACAGCTGCAAAGCTAGGTCTGAAAAAACAAGGGTCAGTTGCAAAAAGAAAAAGATTAATTTTAGAAGCTGCTTTATGCTTCTTATTTTTGATTATCAGGCATGTTACATATTCACTTAGAGCATTTATTTTGTTAAAGTATAATTCCAAATTCATTAACATATTGTATTTGCTTTATACTATCCCAAAGAAGAAAAGCAGCCATAAACTCTGCTGAAAAATACCTGTTTACACTTGCTTTGTATGGACAGAATGAAAAAAAACAGCAAGAACATATCAGTCAGTGTGGACATATAAATGTTTCTACTGGTAATAGATAATTTGCCATCCTAAATTGTTAAGCTTTAAATGAAAGATGTGCGTCTTTGCTTCTGACGTAATTTCCATCTTTGCTATAACACTGAGATACATCTCAAAAAATGCATAGTAGGATTGTAGTTCATGTTTTTTAAAGGTCACTTTTACCACATTTCCAAATCTGTTAAGACTGAGCTTGAACACCACGGGAACAATTCCTGTAATGGCTTTGTCTGTTCAGTGTCTATTTCTCTCTACTTCCTGAAGGAAATCAAATCATGAGGAATATTTAAGTCCCTGGTCACATATGTGAAAAGTTCATAAGAGACTTCTGTATTTATTTTCCTAAGAGAAAAGGGATTCATCTTGTCTGAATTACTCTGTTTATAAAGTGTTACATCCAAAGCATACAAAAGTCAATTCAAATGTTCTGAAAAACATTTGTAGACTTAACATCAAGCCTAAAAGTAATTTATGGGAGAACAAAGATGTCCCTGTATGCCTGGATTTTTAGACTGAAAGCCATTGAACTTGTTCATTGTGAATAAGTTGATGATTTGAAAATTATTTGTTGTACTTTCAGCTCCAGATACAAGTCAAAGACATCTTGGAAGGCCACTTCATCATTTTCTCCTCACCTCCCTTACTGTTACACATTGCAGCCCAAAGACACTGTCAGGTCTGTATGCAGCAAACTGGGGTAGTACACATAAGATAGGCGTGTTATTCAGCTGTTTCCTTTATAGTTTGCAGCACTTTCCCTGAGCTGTTAATGGAGCTGTCTGGGTACTGGCTCAGCCAGACCAAGAGTTGTTTACTTGTCTTCCTCTCTCTGCTAGATCATCTACATTGTCACAGGAAGTAGAAGATGAAAAGTTCTCAAAACTCTGTTTGTGATTTAATATACTCATCTTTTTAAAAATATAGCACCTCATGGATATCAGTCATAATTGGCAATGCAGTATAGAGGTGGTTTAACTAGAATTCCCCCTTCACTGAAAGTCTCCCAATATTTTTAAAAGATTGCAGGGGGTTGTCTTGGTTTGAAAGACAGGTGTCTGTTATGGAAGGTAGGAGTCTCCCTTGGAATGGGAAACTGTAACCCTTCTCTGTTCGAATTATTATAAATTTGAAATCAAGAGGCTCTCAGGCAAAGATATGGGAATAGGAATAACAGTTCTTTACTAATATCTAAAATAAAGCTAACAAATAACAACAGCTATGGTGTTAATCAACAAACAGAACTAGAAACTCAGTGGCAACCTGCTTGGCCTCAGGCGCCTTTCCCTTTTGATGCAGTTCTAGTCACAGCCTGCAGGGGGCACTTCGGGTGTGGTGGTTCTTTCACGGTTGCAGGGGGTGGTCTCGGTGCGATGATTCCCCGGTGGCTGCAGGGGGAGATCTGAGTGCGATGATTCTCTGGTGGCTGCAGGGGGCGCTCTGGCATGAGCTCAGGTAGCACATGGCAATGGCGGCTGCCCGAGGCAAAGAGGGATGGAGGAGAGCCTTTGTTTCACAGACCCTCAGGGGTGGGTGGTGTTGGTGCCTCAGCAGGATTCTCGGGCACAGGGAGCTGGGACGGCAAGAGGTCCCAGCGTGCAGGGGGAGCCCAGTTACAATGTCGCAAAAAACTTGGAGCGGCGTGGAGGGGCGGGGGAGAGACAGGCTGGTGGCAGGCAGCTACCGATGGGGGTAGAGGCAAAAACTCACAGCAGACAGACCAGCAGCTCTGTGCTGGCTTCTCAGTGGCCGTGGGTTCAGTATACAGCAGCTCCAACCATCTGGCTCGGAGGGTCCCGAGCAAGAGAGTGCCCTCTCCCTGCCCTTGTTTTTTTCAGTCTCCAAAATCTCGCGTTGTCAGGCTTTGCTTCTATGAGAGGGATTCTGCCCCACCCTGCTAAGGAGAAAGGCCTTAGCCTTGTGCTTTGCTCTCTTAAGTACTCAGCCATTAGCCCAGACATTAGTCCCTTAGATCCCCATGGGGGAAAAATTCCTGAGAAAAAAAACCCAAAAAAACCTAGATCCTAACTCCAACATTCTCCACCCTGAATTTTTTCCCATGCAAACACCTTACATCAAATTTAAACCTTCGAGGTATATACATACATGCAGATACAGATACAAGCACAGTGTCATAAGTAGTTCACCCTAAAACAAGATCTCCTTGAGGTATGCATCGGGTCTCTCCATCCCTTTGCATCACCCACCAGGTGCAGCCTGGTCCTTGAGCAAAGACAACCTCACGGATGGGATTGTCTTTGCTTGAGGCAGAGTTAACCCAAACAGTCTTTCCTAGCATACCTCTCATGTGTACTACTGGAACTTTATCTCCATCTGTTGTTCGCAAGGGGTCAGAGTGGGCAGGCCCTGCTCGGTTGGAGGAGCCTCGGGTGTTCACTAACCATGTGGCCTTTGCTAAATTAGTCTCCCAGTTCTTGAACGTCCCCCCACCCAGTGTTTTCAAGGTGGTTTTAAGCAGGCCATTGTACCGTTCAACTTTCCCAGCTGCTGGTGCATGATAAGGGATATGGTACACCCACTCGATGCCATGTTCCCTAGTCCAGGTGTTTATAAGGCTATTTTTGAAATGAGTCTCATTTTCGGATTCAATTCTCTCAGGGGTACCATGTCTCCAAAGAACCTGTTTTTCAAGGCCCAGGATGGTGTTCTGGGCAGTGGCATGAGGCACAGGGTAGGTCTCCAGCCATCCTGTGGTGGCTTCCACCATTGTGAGAACGTGGCGCTTGCCTTGGCGGGTCTGGGGAAGTGTGATGTAATCAATCTGCCAAGCCTCTCCATACTTATATTTGGACTACCGTCCACCATACCATAGAGGCTTCACCCGCTTGGCCTGTTTGATCGCGGTGCATGTCTCACAATCATGAATCACCTGGGAGATACTGTCCATGGTTACGTCCACCCCTCAGTCTCATGCCCATTTATAGGTGGCATCTCTGCCCTGGTGGCCTGAGGCATCATGGGCCCATCGGGCTAGGAACAACTCCCCTTTGTGTTGCCAGTCTAAATCTATTTGTGCCACTTCTATCTTTGCGGCGTGATCTACTTGCTTGTTGTTCTGGTGTTCCTCGTTAGCTCGGCTCTTAGGGACATGGGCATCTACATGGCGGACCTTTACGGATAGCTCCTCTACCCGAGTGGTAATGTCTTTCCATTCATCAGCCGCCTAGATTGGTTTTCTTCTACGCTGCCAGTTGGCCTTTTTCCACCTTTCCAGCCAACCCCATAGAGCATTGGCTACCATCCATGAATCAGTGTAGAGGTGGAGTTTTGGCCACTTCTCTCTTTCAGCAATGTCCAGGGCCAGCTGAATGGCTTTGAGTTCAGCAATTGGCTCGATCCACTCTCTCTTTCGGTGGCTTCTGCAACCTGTCGTGTGGGACTCCACACAGCTGCTTTCCACTTCCGGTTCATCCCTATGATGCAACAGGAACCCCCAGTGAAAAGGGTGTAGCACTTCTCTTCATCCAGCAGTTGATTGTACAGTGGAGCCTCCTCAGCCCGGGTCACTTGTTCTTGCTCCTCTTCGTCAGTGAGAGTAAAGTTTTCACTTTCTGGCCAATTCGTAATTATTTTCAGGATCTCAGGGTGGTTTGGATTTCCAATGCAGGCGCGCTGTGTGATAAGTGCAATACACTTATTCCATGTGGCGTTGGTGGCATGGTGGGTAGAGGGAGCTTTTCTTTTAAACATCCACCCCAGCACTGGTAGTCAGGGTGCCAGGAGGAGTTGTGCTTCAGTGCCAATTACCTCTGAGGCGGCTTGAACTCCTTCATAGGCGGCCAAGATTTCCTTCTCTGTGGGGGTGTAGTTGCCTTCAGACCCTCTGTAACTCCGGTTCCAGAATCCCAGCGGTTGGCTTCGAGTCTCTCCAGGTACCTTCTGCCAAAGGCTCCAGGACAAGCCATTGTTCCCGGCTGCAGAGTAAAGCACATTCCTCACCTCTGGTCCCGTCCTTACTGGGCCAAGCGCTACCGCGTGAGCGATCTCCTGCTTG
Organism: Eopsaltria australis; assembly: GCA_034509425.1. NCBI lineage: Eukaryota > Metazoa > Chordata > Aves > Passeriformes > Petroicidae > Eopsaltria > Eopsaltria australis. The sequence continues at coordinate 59,107 of JAVTVJ010001626.1, forward strand.
ATCTGGGCAAACGCTTGTTGCTGTTCAGGGCCCCAGTGGAAATCGTTCTTCTTGTGGGTAACCAGGCAGAGAGGGCTCACAATCTGGCTGTACTCCGGAATGTGCATTCTCCAAAATCCTATGGCCCCTAGGAAAGCTTGTGTTTCCTTTTGGTTAGTTGGCGGAGACATCGCAGTGATCTTATTGATGACCTCCGTGGGAATCTGGCGCCATCCATCTTGCCATTTTACCCCCAGGAACTGGATCTCTTGAGCAGGTCCCTTGACTTTACTCTTCTTGATGGTAAAATCGGCTTCTAGGAGGATTATGATGATCTTCTCTCCTTTCTCAAATACTTCTGCTGCCGTGTTCCCCCACACAATGATGTCATCAATGTATTGGAGATGTTCTGGAGCCTCACCCTTTTCCAGTGCAGCCTGGATCAGTCCATGGCAGATTGTGGGGCTGTGCCTCCACCCCTGGTGCAGCCGATTCTAGGTATATTGCACACTCCTCCAGGTGAAGGCAAACTGGGGCCTGCACTCCGCTGCCAGAGGGATGGAGAAGAACGCATTGGCAATGTCAATGGTGGTATGCTACTTTGCTGCTTTGGATTCCATCTCATACTGCAGCTCCAGCATGTCCGGCACGGCAGCACTCAATGGTGGAGTCACTTCATTCAAGCCACCATAGTCCACAGTCAATCTCCATTCCCCGTCAGACTTGTGCACAGGCCAGATGGGGCTGTTGGAGGGTGCGTGAGCCTTACTGACCACTCCTTGGCTTTCCAGGTCGCGGATCATCTTGTGGATGGGGATCACGGCGTCTCGATTCGTCCGGTACTGCCGGCGGTGCACTGTCGAGGTGGCCATTCCGGAGGAAGTCTATGCCCAGAATACATGGGGCATCTGGACCAGTCACAATGGGGTGTTTCTGCCACTCCTTCCCGGTCAGGCTCACCTCGGCTTCCAACAAAGTTAATTGCTGCGATGCCCCTGTCACCCCGGCAATAGAAACAGGTTCCACCCCCACATGTCCTGATGGTATTAAGGTACACTGCGCACCAGTATCAACTAATGCTTCATATTTTTGTGGCTCTGATGTGCCAGGCCATCGGATCCACACTGTCCAAAAGACCCGGTTTTCCCGTGCCTATTCTTGGCAAGAGGCAGGGCCCTTCTAGCTCTGGTTGTCATTTCTTTCCTGGGCATACATAGTAGAGGTCCCCTCGAGGGGATCTAAGAGATCGTCCTCCCTTCTGTAATATCTGGCATTGCAGTCATGGGAGGCTGAGGCTACCTTCACTTTAGTAGACCCCCCGCCTCGGTTAGTATTTCCCTCCTTGAGTTGCTGTACCCGTGCTGCCAGGGTAGCAGTAGGTTTCTTATCCCACTTCCTCATGTCTTCTCTGTGGTCACACAGGAAGAACCACAGCTCAGATCGTGGGGTGTACCCTCTCTCCCTGGCTGGGAGGCGCTGGGCTCTGACTTTGGGGCTTGGGACTCGCACTGGTGCCGCACACATCATCCTCATCTCCTCCCTCACTGTCGCACGGTTGGATGCGAGAAAACCAGGCACTCACTCAGGTCACAGAGCCACCAAGGCTGGTCGGAGAGAACAGCCGAAGAGAGCCAGCCTCTCTTTATTCTTACATTTATACCTTTTCATAGACAACTATGGATTGGACAATGAGGTTACCACCTCTCCAATTACATAGGTGAGGAACACAGTCCATCAGCCTTCTCCGCCTTCGAGAAAAGAAATTAAAAACAATGTTCAAAACAATCTTTGGCCAGTTAGCAAAACATGGACTATGTTTACATACAATCTATGAGAACCTTTGCTACCAATTATAAACACTGCACTTTGTAAAAATCAGGGCGACACCTCACCTCCCTCATCTCCTCTCTGAGGTCTTTGACCACAGCGGAGACCTGAGCTTGCATTGGGCCACTGATCATGCTATCATAATTCCTGACTTTGGTGGCTATGGAACCAACTGTCTCTCGGTTGTCATTGGCATTAATTGTTGCAATGAAGACGGTGTATTGGGAGGGCCCTAGCTTCGCCAGGTTCCACAACCTTTGCCCTGTACATTTGACCTTGTCGGGGTCATTATCATGTTGTCCATCCCTCCCAAAGAGTACCTCCAATACTGCCACCTCCCTCAGCTGTTGGATTCCCTCCTCAAGGGTCTTCCATGGTCTTCTATGATGATACTCCTGCATTCTCTCCCTGTTAACAAACCTCTCTCTTACACTTATTAAAAGCCGTTCCCAGAGAGACAGGGGCCCTTCGTCTCTTCCGAATACCTGATCAACCCCTGAGTCATGGGTCAAGGGTCCCAGCTGCCTTGCCTCAATACTATCCAGCTGCACACCCATACCCATAAGGTCCCAGACCCGAAGTAACCAGGTTGTAAAAGGCTCACGGCCCCGTCGCACAATGTCTTTTCGTAGATTACGGAGACTGTCATACCCCAGGGACTCAGTAGTGATTTCAATCCTTGGCCTCCCTGCTGGTTGAGAGGGTCCTGCTTCCCCATCATTACTCACTGGCTGCTCTGGTTTGACCTTAGTCTTCCTCTTTTCCACAGGGGCAACTGCTGCTGGCTGCAGTTGCCCTTTTGGTCTGACTGGAGCCTGAGCGGTTGTAACGTCTCTGGGTTCCCCTGCTGCGCCATTAGACTCTCCCTCTTTGGGGTAGGGGAAGGGTTTCCCACCAGCTGGGCAAGTGTATTCCTTCAGCACTTGGCCCATCTTGCCTATCTCCTTCACCAGGACCCCCACTCAATCCGGGTGGTTTGTTTCTGAGGTGGGTTGTGGGGCCGGGTCAGACTCTGTAGCAGCATCCCGAGTGTCTGGGGCAATGTCAGGTTCTGGGATGGTGTCCTTAGTCTCTGGGGCCATGTCAGGTTCTATGGCAGCATCCCTAGTTTCCGGGGCCATGTCAGGTTCTGTGGCGGCATCCCTAGTTCTTGGGGCCATGTCAGGTTCTGGGGCCTCATCCTTATTGTCTGGGGTAGGTGTCAGGGTGGCTATACAAGTCAGACCCCCCTTATCCCTGAATGCTAAATAGAGCAGGCCTATCAGCAACACCAGCCACTGTATGGTATCATTAGCATCTAGAGAAGATTTGAACCTTTCAAAGATTGGCAGGATAGGCCCAAAGAGCTGGGTGAAGGGTTGTGAGAACATTTCTTTTGTTGTCACTTCCTCGCAGTAGGTACCATTATTAAAGTAACCCCAAAAACATGTTATTAGTGTGTGGTAGTTCTTAATCCACATGCCTGCCTTCCAGAGGAAGTTGAAAATCCATGAATTCCACACCTTATCGACCCAAAACACAAACTGTACAACAGCCACCGTAGCCTTAGTTATAGGGCCCATGTTTAGATACGGGGCTGCAAATGGGAGAGAGACAGCCATGACCACTTGCCATAGAAACCGGGATATGCGAGACCACATGGTGCAACCTAATGAAGTTTCTATATCCAGCACACAAAAACTGCGTTACTCAAGAACTGTTATCCTTTTTCCTCTCGATGCCCTCGGGCCCGACGTTGGGAGCCGAAACCTGTCTTGGTTTGAAAGACAGGTGTCTGTTAAGGAAGGCAGGAGCCTCCCTTGGAATGGGAAACTGTAACCCTTCTCTGTAGCTGCTGTGGATGTGTCCTTAGAGACCCCAGGGGGAGAAGACTTAGAAAAGGAGAAAGATAACTGGTGGAGAAAGTTCCAAGGAGATAGGAAACCCCTGGAAAGTGAAGTGACCGTGGTTTAACCCAGGACAAACCCGAGTAGCCAGTGCTGGTGTCCATCATCTCCTCCCTCCCCCTAAGAGCCTTTGTTCTATTCCCTGTTATCTCCTGAGCCCCATTCCTCCCCTATCCCATAGGACCAAATACCCTTAGGCCTTCCCTATACTCCCCCAAACCCCCTGGTGATTGATGATACATGGTAACTCTTAAGGCCGTGTCTGAGGGCCCCTCGGCCTCTTGGACCCTGCCTCTCCTCTGTGTGAAGACTCTGCAATAAATCCACTCAGAATTAAAGGCATTCCAAGGGCCCTCTCGTTATTCATCTTCAGCTGATAGCTAAACTGGATCGTTCCTGCAACACACCGCAGGCCGCAGTTTCTCTGGCTAAGTGTCTGCGGGACGCTGCCAGAGTGCCTTGGGATAGGGGCACTCCTGGAAATATAGCCAGCTGGAATCTGTCGTGGCAACGCCAGGCTGGACAGAAAAACCAGCGAGCTTTAAGTGGCGCCCAACGTCTGGTCTTGAGAAGAACTCAAGCCCCAGAAAAGTGTCCCAGTCCTCTCTTTGGACAGGAGTTCACCCATTGGACAGCTACCCCCCAGAAGAAGTGCTAAGTTCTATTAGCACTTTCAGACGGGGTGTCTGAAAACCTTCGACACCACAGAAGGCTCAGACCAGCTGAAGGCTCTGCTTTGGACGGCAGTCACCGAGGAAACCAGGAAACAGCAAGGGATCAAGTGAAGGGTGCACCCAGGTAGTATTTTGGGCTGGGGTTTCACTTCGAGATTGTCCAGGCAGGGAGAATTATTCAGGATGGGTACGACGTTATCATGTCCTGAACGGGAGTTTTATTACCAACTTAAAAGCATCTTAAAATCTGCTAATAGAGCTTCCAGTAAAAAGCTCTTGAAGCGTTTTACTAAGTTCGTGTTTCTCTATCACCCCTCTGTTTCTCTCTCTTCCATAAAATCCCTTGATTTCTGGGATCAGGTCGGGGAAAGACTCACACGTCTTTCAAAAACAGGAGATAATTCATTACGATTGTATTTTCCCTTGCTCATTTTAATTTGTGAAGTTTTAGAAGAGAAGGAGAAAAGTTCGGAACGCGCGTGCCTCCCCGCCCCACCCCCCCCCAACCCACCATCCTCCCCTCCCCTTGTAAAACCGCGGCGTGACGACGATAACAGCAACAAAAATCTCCAAGAGCCCCCCCAAACCCCCCGGTCCTCCCCCGAGCTTCACCAACCCACGGCCGAGTCCTCCCCGCCCCCCCTCGGTCCCCCTCCAGCACCCAAAACTCTCACAATTTCAAACCCTCAGGGACACAAAGAAACAAAGGGGCAAGATGGCGTCGGCCATGCGGTCCCTGGAGCCGGACCCAGCCCGCAGGGCGTGGGCGGGGCCAAGTGGCCAGGCAACCCTGCCCCCGGCGCCTCCCCCAGCCCTCCCACCGAGCCACCTCACTCGCAGTTCGTTACCATTCCTTCTCCTACAGGGGCAGACCTTCCATCAATGGCGTCAGCGCTGCAAACGCCCACCGCTGGGAACCCACCCCCTGCAGCCGCGGGGGGGAGGGGGGGGAGGGGGGCGCGCCGTGTCCGCTAGCGCTCGCGGCCATGGGGATGCAAGCCGGGCCGCTCCCTCCCGTGTCGCCCTGGCTGACGCCGGCACAAGCCCCGGTACAAGCCGCGGCGGGGCCGCTTGCCTGGCCAAGGCTCGGAGCGGTGCCGCCGGGGGGAATGGTGCCACCGCCGCCCCAGCTGCCTCTACCAGCAGCGCCACCCGCCGCCTCACCATGGCCCGGGTGCCTGTGGCCGGCTGGGGCGGCCCCGGCCCCTACCCCGGCCCCGGCCCTGGCCCCAGCCCCGGCCCCTGCCCCGGCGCCGCCGCCGCCGCTGCTGCCGCTGCCGGGGCCGGCGCCGCTGCTGCCGCCGCTGCAGCTGCCGCTCTTCCTGACTGCCACGCCCACCACACCCCCAACATACTCCCCAGGCGGTTTCCTAGCAACCACAGTAAACTCTGTCCAGCCTTCCTCCGTCCCGCCCCTAGGGACGGGCGCACATGGACTCCCGCCGTTCACAGCCCCAGCTCAAATTAACGCCGCCGCTGCCAAAGCAGTGGTTGCCGCGCATCTACCAGCCTCAGCAATACCTGGTGGCGAGAGCCCACCCCAATCTTCTGCCGAACTATCGCAGGAGGGGGGGGGAATGCCTCCTGGAAGTCAATCCACATGCCACCAAGAAACCAGTCAGCAAATCACAAATACCGAGATTTTTGCAGCCCCAGTTCAATACAATCCTCAAGGAGAGAACGCGGTATGGCAACCGATGGGCTTTCAAAATCTCAAAGAGATATGTAAAATCGCAAAAGAGTTCGGGTGGGAGTCGTCATATTTTAAAAACATTTTGTTCTGGGTTAAGCCAGAGGGGTCAAAATCTAGGAAGTGATCTGTGCTGCAGGAAGGAATACAACTTCCTTCCTGTGAGAGAGAGCCAATAATCAGGTAGTTTTAAGGATTGATAGGTAGGTAAACCAATTAAAAAGTTGATCCGACTTTCGAAACTCAAACCCTAGTACCATGTGATATAAAAACGTTGATGTCTGGTATCCTAAATGAAACTCAATTCTGGCTCTGGGAAAGAATGTGGCAGGAACAATTAAAAGAACTTTTACCTATTTCCAAAGCAAACGACCAAACAGCAAATTTAACCATTGACCACCTTTGTGACCAAGGAGACATGAGCAAACCTAGAGACCAAGCTACTAACTTGCCACCAGCGGTTCTAGTTGATATTAAAAATACAGCAAAAAGAGCTTTATGGTGCCTGCCTTCCTCTGCTGCCCCTTCAGATGGTTATTCTGCAATCAAGCAAAGGCTTGACGAGAGCTTTGTAGATTTTGTGGAAAGATTAAGAGGGGCAGTAATGAAACAAATAGAAGATCCACAGTTGCAGAAAGAGTTCATAAGATCACTAGCTAAAGAAAATGCAAACATAGAATGTAAAAGACTCCTCCAAACCTTACCACGAAATCCAAAGCAAACAATCACTCAAATGCTAGAGCTTTGTCCTGACATAAAACCTGAACAAACAGACTTTTCCCCCCAACAACTTCCAGTTAAGGGAGCACCCAAGAAAACCATGGGTGCTGCTGTGACAGCAGACAATAATAAAGACGTCCGCAAATGCTTCAATTGTGGGTCTCCTCACCATTTTGCAAAGAACTTTCGCAAACCCCGAAAAATTAACAACTCTTCCAAGCCGTTTACAGGTCCAGAAACTCCTCAGCAAGCGGGAAACTGGACAACGAGCGTGGGGCAGCACCACACGTTGACACAAAACTAAAGGCTGCAACACCGATCCCTGCCATCGTGTCCCCAATGAAACCACCAGCACCTGCAAACACCTGGGCCCTGCGTCTAAACTTGGTGAGTTCTACTGCAAACCATTTCACCAAACCCACATTCCATCATATCACAGTTTCAGTTTCAGGAAACATCGACTCTCGAACTGACATTCTAGTGGTGGGAAACTCGTTGAGAAGACCACCAGAACTGTTTGTGTTACCTGAAATCCACACTGTGTCCCCCGGTATGAATTTCAAGATCACAGACACTTGCGCAAACACCCCCTGGTTTCTTCCACAATGGACTTGGTTAGCACAGGCCATAGTGCTACCTAGAGACTTTCCTCGACTGTATCAAACCCCGTGCTCTTACTGGGCTGAAGTTGTTGGAGAAGACAAGCCAACTCTTAGCTGCAAATTGACCAATGGAAAAGCCACAACTTATCTAGATGGGATGATAGACACAGGAGCAGATGTTACCATCATCTCCAAGGCAGATTGGCCAATGCAGTGGGCTCTGAGACCTTCTGCGGGGACAGTTTCTGGTACTGGGGGAACCTCTCCTTCCACGAGGAGCATGAATTCAATCTCCATAGAGGGACCTGATGGTCACATAGCCTCCGTCAAGCCCTTTGTGGTACCATCAGGCTTCACCCTATGGGGCAGGGATCTCCTCTCACAGTGGGGAACTCGAATAGAAATACCATCTCCTGCAAAAAATTTTTAATCGGGGCCACTGAGAGGCGCTTCACCCCAGCCCTGACTTGGAAAACTGATAAACTCATCAAGGTGGAACAGTGGCCCCACTGCAAGGATAAATTAAGCGCCCTTGAATCCCTGGTAGAAGAACAGCTTGCCAAAGGCAACATCATTCCAACAGACAGCCTTTGGAACTCCCCTGTCTTTGTGATACGAAAACCCGGAAAAGACAAGTGGAGACTTCTTCACGATTTGCGAGAGATCAATAAAGTGATAGAAGAAATGGGTCCATTGCAGCCAGGTCTACCATCGCCCTCTATGCTCCCCCGAGAGTGGCCTTTGGTAGTCATTGATATCAAGGACTGCTTTTTCAGTATTCCTCTTAATCCTCGCGATGCTCCTCGCTTTGCTTTCTCAGTCCCTTCAGTCAACCGGGAAGCCCCAATGAAGCGTTATCACTGGAAAAAACTACCAATGGGTATGGTGAACGCCCCCATTCTCTGCCAGTGGTACGTCTCCAAAATCCTCTCACCTGTCCGAAAAGCCTTCCCCAAAGCAATCATTCTTCACTACATGGATGACATATTAGTTTGTGCCCCTCAAAAAGACTATCTAGACACCACCCTGAAAGAGACTGTAAAAGCCATCGAAAGTGCAGGCATGGAAATTCAATCTGAAAAGATTCAACACACCTGCCCCTGGTTGTACCTCGGCATTCGCATCGGCGAAAGAACCATCGCACCCCAGCAACTCATCATCCAGGACGACCCCAAGACCCTATGGGACCTACACCAGCTCTGTGGGTCCATCAACTGGGTTCGTCCTCTGCTAGGTCTGACGACAGAGGACCTCGCCCCCTTGTTCCAGCTTCTGAAAGGAGGCAAAGGTCTGGACTCGCCAATTTCCATCACTCCAGAAGCCAGGGACGCTATTGGTAAGGTGCAACAAGTGCTCTCTTCCAGGCAAGCGCATCGGACAGCTCCAGAACTGCCTTTCAGGTTCATCATACTAGGAAAGGTACCACACCCAAATGGACTGATATTTCAATGGGACGAGAAGTTGAAAGACTCTCTTCTCATCATAGAGTGGGTCTTTCTTCCACACCAGCCTTCCAAAAGTATTACAACACCACAAGAACTAGTTGCTCAGTTGATCAAAAGAGCCCGAAAAAGACTCCGCACCCTGGCAGGGTGTGATTTTTCATGGATTTATGTTCCTTGGCGAATGAAAGATGTAGAAGAACTACTCCAGACCAATGAGCCCCTCCAGCTAGCCCTCGACAGTTATCCAGGCCAAATCACAGGTCACAAATTGAAACACCATCTGTTTAATACTAAATTCAATTTGGCACCCAAATTCCTCCAAAGTAAAACACCTTTAAATGCCCTGACAGTCTTTACAGATGGCTCAGGGTCCTCTCATAAGTCAGTGCTGACCTGAAAAGACCCAGAGACTCAGGAGTGGGAATCTGAAGTTCAAGTAGTAGAAGGATCCCCACAAATTGCAGAACTAGCAGCTGTTGTAAGAGTGTTTGAGCAATTCCAGGAACCTCTAAATTTGGTCACAGATTCAGCATATGTGGCCGGAATTACTGCTAGAGCAGAACACTCACTCCTCAAAGAAGTAGACCACCCAAAACTCTTTGGGTTGCTCTCAAGATTAGTGTATCTGTTGTCACATCGAAAGCACCCCTTCCATGTCATGCACGTGAGATCGCACACAGATCTACCCAGATTCATTGCTGAGGGAAACCGCAGGGCAGATGCCCTAGCTATGCCAGTGCAAATGTCCAATGTTCCTGATAGCTTTGCACAAGCCAAACTCAGCCACCAGTTTTTTCATCAAAATGCCCCAGCTCTCAAGCGGATGTTTCACCTTTCCCTTGAGCAGGCTCGAACAATAGTAGCTACCTGCTCAAACTGCCAGAAATACCAAATCCCCCCCCTAAATCCTGGAGTGAACCCCCGGGGACTCAACAGTTGCCAGATTTGGCAAATGGATGTCACTCACGTCGCCCAGTTTGGACGGTCAAAATTTGTGCATGTATCTGTAGACACTTTCTCAGGAGCAGTCTTTGCCTCTGCTCACACTAGTGAGAAAGCAAAAGATGTCACTAAACATCTCATGATGGCCTTCTCTATGCTGGGGACACCACAAGAAATAAAAACTGACAATGGGCCCACATACACTTCCCACAAGTTTAAAGAATTCCTTCACCAATGGGGAATCAAACATGTTACTGGCATCCCTCATTCTCCCACAGGTCAATCCATTGTAAAACGCACCCACCAGAACATCAAAAAGCTCCTTAACCAGCAGCAAAGAGAAACAGAAAAATTATCACCTATAGAGCGCCTTTGTAAAGCTCTTTTTACCATCAACTTTTTAAACAATTCATTCGCTGAACCTGTCCCCCCCGTGTTTCGGCATTATTCTAATTCGACTCAAGCCAAATTAAAGGAACAACCACAGGTGCTGGTTAAGGACCTTGAAAGCGGACAAGTGAAAGGGCCCTTTCGACTTATTGTTTGGGGAAGAGGGTATGCTTGTGTTTCTACCTCAGCAGGACCCATGTGGGTACCAGCGCGTAACATCAAACCCTATCGAGAAGCAAGCCCTGAAAACAGTGATGCAGACAAACAACAAGAGCAAGACAAAGCGGCGTGGAAGAGAAGACGCCGCAAGGATGAAGACAGAGATCCACCGAAGCGACAAAACAGTTTTTAAACCCCCTGTCTTTTCAGAGTTTTCCCCCCAGATGTGTCCCTAGTGTGTTTCCCGAACCTAACCCTATCCCGGTGGGGGGAAGAGAAAAAAAATGAGAAATGCTTTTATTAAGTAGTTAAGTTCTAAAATTACCCATTACCCGAATGTGTGTTCCCTTTCCGTTAAGGAAGGAAACCCTGAACCCCCAGAGAACCCAGAAGATGGAGACAACTCATCTCTCTCTGTGGCTGTTAGCCCTTGCCTTTTCAGGAGTGTCCCCATGGCTCGCTCAACAGCCAAAGGAAAATGTGTGGGTGACACTAGCAAAAGTATTAAAGCAAGACAGCATGTGCCTCAGTTTAGATAGTGCATCTAACCCCATGTCCACGTGCCTGGTCAGAGTCCCTGGGAACTCCAGAGAGTTCAAAGCTATGGGCAAAGGAGCTCACCCAGCCCATAGCTGGGGCAGATGGATGAGGACCCTTCCTCACGCGAGCTCCGAATCCCAAGAGTTAGACTTGTTGGGGTCAGCCAAACCACACTATTGCACTCACTTTAGCACCGTATATGATTGGCAAGATTCTCCCTCTCGAAAGAGAGCACCATACAAAGATGTCTCACCTATTGATAAAAACTCTTACTCAGATTCCATATGGTGTAATGATACTGAAATCACATGGTCCAACTCCATCAAAGATCCTAGAGTGCTCCCTAATGGGGTATTCCTCATCTGTGGAGACCGAGTATGGGCCGGAATACCTTCTCGTCTTAAAGGGGGTCCCTGCACTCTTGGAAAACTTACCCTGCTGGCACCTGACAAAACGCAAATCCTGAATCGGCAAAACAAATCCCAATTGACATGACACAAAAGGCAAATCCAAGATTTGGACCCAAATTGTGACAGCGAAATTGTTGGGTGCTCATTTTCAAAAAGGGTGGCTGCCTCTCTTTTTATACCCTGGGCAGCTGCAGCGAAAGCCCTCGGTGAGCTTTCTCACCTGGAGTGCTGGCTGGGTAAGCAAGCCAACCTGACCTCGAGTGCTCTGACACAGCTCCTAGAAGATGAAGAAGCCACCAGGCAAGCAACGCTCCAGAACCGAGCAGCTATTGACTTCCTCTTACTAGCCCACGGGCATGGCTGTGAAGAGTTTGAAGGCATGTGCTGCTTGAACTTATCCTCCAACAGCCAAAGCATCCGCAAAACTCTCCAACAAATGAAAGATCAACTTCACCAGCTGAAGACAGAAGGCAAAGATTGGCTGGACCACTTAATGGACCAGTGGGGACTTTCAGGGTGGGGGGTCAGAATCCTCCGCTCAATTCTGTGGGTGTTACTAACAATTGTCATTACCTTGTGTGTTCTCGGTTGTGTTAAAAATCTTTTGTTATCCTTCATCCAACGGGCCTTTTTAGGAAAAACAGAAGGGGGAGATGTAGCTGCTGTGGATGTGTCCTTAGAGACCCCAGGGGGAGAAGACTTAGAAAAGGAGAAAGATAACTGGTGGAGAAAGTTCCAAAGAGATAGGAAACCCCTGGAAAGTGAAGTGACCATGGTTTAACCCAGGACAAACCCGAGTAGCCACTGCTGGTGTCCATCATCTCCTCCCTCCCCCTAAGAGCCTTTGTTCTATTCCCTGTTATCTCCTGAGCCCCTTTCCTTCCCTATCCCATAGGACCAAATACCCTTAGGCCTTCCCTATACTCCCCCAAACCCCCTGGTGATTGATGATACATGGTAACTCTTAATGCCGTGTCTGAGGGCCCCTCGGCCTCTTGGACCCTGCCTCTCCTCTGTGTGAAGACTCTGCAATAAATCCACTCAGAATTAAAGGCATTCCAAGGGCCCTCTCGTTATTCATCTTCAGCTGATAGCTAAACTGGATCGTTCCTGCAACACACCGCAGGCCGCAGTTTCTCTGGCTAAGTGTCTGCGGGACGCTGCCAGAGTGCCTTGGGATAGGGGCACTCCTGGAAATATAGCCAGCTGGAATCTGTCGTGGCAACGCCAGGCTGGACAGAAAAACCAGCGAGCTATACTTCTCTCTTCGAATTATTATAAATTTGAAATCAAGAGGCTCTCAGGCAAAGATATGGGAATAGGAATAACAGTTCTTTACTAATATCTAAAACAAAGCTAACAAATAACAACAGCTATGGTGTTAACCAACAAACAGAACTAGAAACTCAGTGGCAACCTGCTTGGCCTCAGGCGCCTTTCCCTTTTGATGCAGTTCTAGTCACAGCCTGCTCCCTTTTGATGCAGTTCTAGTCACAGCCCGCTCTTTGGGTGTGGTGGTTCTTTCATGGCGGCAGGGGGCGCTCTGGGTGTGATGATTCTCTGGTGGCTGCAGGGGGCGCTCTGGCGTGAGCTCAGGTAGCACATGGCAATGGCGGCTGCCCGAGGCAAATAGGGATGGAGGAGAGCCTTTGTTTCACAGACCCTCAGGGGTGGGTGGTGTTGGTGCCTCAGCAGGATTCTCGGGCACAGGGAGCTGGGACGGCAAGAGGCCCCGGCGTGCAGGGGGAGCCCAGTTACAATGTAGCGAAAAAACTTGGAGCGGCGTGGAGGGGCGGGGGAGAGACAGGCTGGTGGCAGGCAGCTACCGATGGGGGTAGAGGCAAAAACTCACAGCAGACAGACCAGCAGCTCTGTGCTGGCTTCTCAGTGGCCGTGGGTTCAGTATACAGCAGCTCCAGCCATCTGGCTCTGAGTGTCCCGAGCAAGAGAGTGACCTCCCCCTGCCCTTGTTTTTTTCAGTCTCCAAAATCTCGCGTTGTCAGGCTTTGCTTCTATGAGAGGGATTCTGCCCCACCCTGCTAAGGAGAAAGGCCTTAGCCTTGTGCTTTGCTCTCTTAAGTACTCAGCCATTAGCCCAGTCATTAGTCCCTTAGATCCCCATGGGGGAAAAATTCCTGAGGAAAAAGAAAACCAAAAAAAACTAGATCCAAACTCCCACAGGGGTTTAATTACCCGAGAGACAAAATAAAAAGGCAACTATTTTTTTCTCTCTCTCCCAACAGATAAATGTTTTCATACCAATTTCAAGATAGTGTTGTCTTTAGGAAAGACACAGTCAGCAGACCACCAGCTTGTAGTGCTGAAGCAACACAAGTACATTGCTGGGAACCCTTTCTGCTTGAGTTCAGCTGTGCTGCCTATTTAATTACATGATTTAGTCATGCACTATTCCCTGTTGGACTCATCTGAAAGCACAATATAATATTTTGAGGACAGAATTATAAGCAAACCTACCTCAAAGTATTAATGATGCCTGGCAGTGCAGTGCACGTGATTTACATCACCTTTGAATGAAGTTGGAAGTATTAGACTGCAAAGACTGAAGAGAGTTTCCAACAGACTGGGTGCAATCTTCACTTTGTGGTTATTGGATCCCAGATCCCCAAAACTGAATCAGTCTCAGTCACCCTGAAAGCACCCTGAGTTAACAGCATGTGCAACTCAGATCTATCAGCAGAAAGGGGCTTTCAGTGGATACTCATTATTGCACTCTAACACTTGGATGCTGAAACCCTGGGAACTTCTTCCCTTTCATTCTTGCAGTGTCTAAAAGAGCAAATCTTCATTTGCTTTTGACACTCAGAGCCATAGCTTATTAAATGAGATAAACAGAGTTGGCATCAGACATGCAGAAACTCTGAGAGTCCTGGTGTTAGGCAGAACTTCACCCGATCATATTCAACATGACAGGACAGAGATACCTCATTTGAACAGCACAATTATACAAAATATGATATATAGATATAAGGCCTCCTGAACGGGGAGTCATACACATTTAGGTTTTGACTCTTTGCTCAGCAAACTTGCCATAATCTACAGGATTTTTGTCTTTTGTGTAGGACAGTGGCAACCCTTGATTTCTGAATGTATTTTTTTTGCCTATGTATGCTGGATCCCCCCTATGTGGTGGGTACATATACCACCTACATGGATGATATGGGATACATTGACACTGAATTCTGAAAACAGTACCATCTCTCTGATTTTTACAGTAGGCTGATGCATTGCCTCAGTAACCCTTTTCACTCTCTTCTCCTTCAGTTTTTCACTTATAGGAAGGGAATAACTATTTCTTTTAATAAAGTTTTTGAATGAATATTAATATATTTTTATGAATAAATTCTGTAGCATGAATAAACTCTGTAACTGCACTACCAATAATTTCTATTATATAAGTATCATAACATATTTATTTATGAAGAATTTAAGGATTAATAAGATTCATATGAATCTAGATTAAATGTTTGCATTAAGGCAAAACACAATAGTGTTAAAATGCACAGTGTAAAAAGTAGCTGAAAATTATCAATGCAATGAGGACAATCCTTCCTCTTAGAACCAAGTACACATGAACATGAAACACTTCAAACAGTACCAAAAACGTCCTTGCTTGAAAAAAAGGAAATAAGAAAATAAATGGAATTTGTCAAGGCTGAAATTTAATAATTTCTGAGATTGGACTTCTGTTGGGAGTCTCGTGTGCAACCATTACACACTTCAGCAGACCTGACCAACCTGCTCAGGGGAGGGGAAAAAACAAAAACCCCAACAAACCAGCAAAAGTAAGAAAACTCACTGGAATTTGGAATATAATTTATAATCTTTCTGCTAACACAAAAACATCACGGCTGTTAAAGTAATCTCTTTAAACACACTCATGGGTTACAAGTTTCATTTGAGACAAATACCTTTAGCTTGAGCCAAGGCACTTCAAAAGATAATTTTTCATCTGTTAAAATTTAAATTCTCATTATTTTCTAGAAAACAGGAGATTCATTAAAGAGACCCTGAAGTTCCTTTATTGGGACAAGAGAGTAGTTTTTCTTCTTTTTCTTCTTTTTGTTGTTTGCTTGGTTTTGCCATTTTTAGCAACAAATAAGAATTCTGAAAGCCCAAAATTTGTCACTCACATTATCAGGTGATTTCATTAACTGAAGAAGTGAAGGGAATAAGGACCTGAGAAAAAAATATTAACTCTGTTGACATAAGGAACACAACATTAATACCTGGGGTTTATCACCAGTTTTAGCACTTAAGGAAAAACCTATATGGGTAGATATACTTTTTTTTTTTCCAAATTACAACAGATGTCCCTGTAGAAAGCTGAAATGACCCTGCCTTCCCATTTTCACTGCATATTGGCTCAGCCTCATAGCTAACCAGAGGTCATTTCTCTGAAATGGATTGTGGAACAGAATTACTACTCCTGCTCTCAGGGCCTAACCCTTGTTCTAGAAGGGTGACATCATTGCCAAGCACCAGTAAACTGAAATAAGACTGAGCTGATTTCCTGTTACTCCTTGTACCTCCCTGAAAGATGTACTTTACAGTCTAAGTTCACTGCCTTGCAGGAAGAGGATGCTTATTTTTAGCAACATCCTTGAATGTTTCGACCAGTGTGCAGATATAGACGCAAACAAGGCAATTGTTAAATCTCATTGCTCTGGTTTTTTTTTTTTTTGTTACTGAAGAACAAAGTTAAATAGAATACAGTGGTGGATTTATATAGCGCAATCAAGCATCAAAGACTGGAAAGAAAAATATAATCATCTTGTGTTCTTTTTTTTTATTAATTTTTAAATAAAAAAACCAAGGAAACAAATTGAGGTCACAACTTATTTTTCCAAATGGAATGATTCACATCTACAGTTATGAAAACATTACAAAATTCAGACTATGCAATCTAATCCTGTGGTAAGATGCAGACCAGCTGCAGAAGATTTGACTTCAGAAACCTCCAGCAGCAAATCTGCCCTTTTCCTTTTCTTCCCACAGCAACAGCATCTGTTCTGCCATAAGATTCATGAAAGGATTTCCATACTATTTCACAGGAGTTTTCTTCATCCCTCAGTTCAGAACCAGTATTTCTTGAATTGAGACAAAGACAGAAGTTGCAGATTCTCAGATTTGCCATTTGGCATCTCAGAACTCACATCTCTGTGGTAGCTTTCCTCCACTTTGGGAAATCTTAAGTACTCTATATGCTGTAACTGCATGGACTCAGTACCTCTGAGGCCATTGAAAGACTTAAACACATCATCATCATCATCATCATCATCATCATCATCAACTTCCTGTCTCAGTCACAAACAGCCTACCCCAGCCCCATAATGGTAGGGAAAGAGCAGGAGCAGCCCTACATGGCTTGGGTTGTGTTTGTGCACAAATGGTATGGGATGAGAGCAAGCAGCTGTGGGAGAGGGACATCACAAAACAGGAGTCACCCAGTATGGAACACACGATTACTATCCCACTGGCATCTTCCCTGGCCTCCACACTCCACCTTCTTCCCACAAGACTACTCCAAGCTTCTCAGACTGCTTGTCCTCTACCAGGACGGCCTGGCCATGGCATGGATTCCAAATATTGACCTCCTCGGAAGAAGAAATATTGGTAGATTTTCCTGCAGTGCCCATGCCAGGTATTTTGCTGCCACCAGGAAGAGAAGCAGATCCCATAGTCCCAGATGTGGCTGAGAAGAGCAACTCCCAGCAGAAGGGCATGTTTCCCCAAAGGATTATGTGGTTACTGTGATTAACAACAGAGCAAATCCTTACACCAGTGCAAAGGCATCAATCCAATCCCTTCCAAGCAGGCAACAAGGAAAAAACAGGAATGGACCAGTAGTATCAAACCCTTCCCACAACAGACCCAGCCCAACACTCCCAACTCAACTGCTGTTTCCCACAGAAAAACTCATTCCAGGTTCTCATCTCTAGGCTATTATGAAAACAGGGATATTGTTCAGGCTTCACACAGGGCACTGCCATCCTCTCCCTCTCCACACCGAAGGATGTTTAGCAGTAGTTAGTATATCATCTCAGTAAAGACCCTTCTCCAAGAAGCTTTTTTTTGTATTATAATCAAACTGAATAGTCTTACTAAAACTTTTGAGATCCAGTAAGCTTAGCACAGATACCTGCAACAATGCATGTCTTCAGACTAAAGCAATTCCTCACCACAAAAAGATCTCAGTCTGTAGCTTCACCTATCCCCAGGCTTGCACATACAATTTCAGTGTGGGTCATCCAGCAGCAGGCTGATTGTCAAAATGTTGCAAAAAAGAGAAGGAGCAATAGAAAAACAGACTGTCTGATGGGCTGTATTTGAAGGAAGGTCATGGACACCAAGAAAAGCGCAGTTCCTCGGTCATGTTCTCTAATCCAGGTCTCCTACCCCAGAAGACCCCATGGCAGGACACTTTTCTGGCTCTACAGGTGTAACAGGTGTCCAGGCAGAGGTCAAGTAGGTTGCTTGACAGCTGACAACTTCTACTCAGCCTCCTCTCCCCACAGGCTGGCTGGATCTTTATCAAAAATAAATCTTAAAAAAAAGTTTGTTTCAGTGCTTTGATGGGAGCCTTTTCTGCTCCTACACCTCTCACAAATATTATGCTTTTTGCCAAGAAGGCAGCCCAAATAGATGGTTGATACAGAAATCCAGATTGCTATACAGGAGATTTATGATGGAGGAATGCTTTATCTCCACAGATAAAAGGCTGCCAGCAATAAGGAGAAACACCCAGAACCTGTAGAGGTTTGGTAATAGCTAAAGAGCAGTTGTCTAGCAGCCTAAGAGCTTTCACAAAAACTTTCACAGCCCTGTAGAACAAGGATGATCTTTATGGTCAAAAAAAGCAACATGCTGGTTATGCCTTGTATTATACGAGTGTCCTTCTACAGTGCCCTTATGGTTATGGGACATTTTATGCATGCAGCAAGCTTTCACTATGGAGAAAAGATTGGTGCTCTAGGCAGGCAAACAAACAATATAGACGAGCACAATGTCTGGCTGGGCAAGAAGGGGGACAGGGAAGTTTGGAGAACGGCAGCCTTGGACAAGGCTGAGCCTGCTGAACAGTTCACTGGGATGGTATGACACAGCTCACAGCTCTCTGCACTGTGGTTTCAAGCACCTTACACTGCTGGTACAAAGGCTGTCCCACACCATCCTTCTCCTTAATGAGATGACAGAAAACACCCTGCATGTCAACATGAAGAGTTAGGAGACTCTCAAAGCAAGTGCATGAGCCTCTAGATCTGTTGGTAGAGCTGAATGGTAATGAAAACCATGGAGAACAAGTTTTCCTTTGAGAAGAAATGCATCTTCAGTGGAAAAAAGCTGAGGTGTTGTTATGATCCAATTATTAAGGTTCTTTGGAAATACCTCTGCCCGAATTAAGGTACAAACGAGACCATATGCCAATCAATAGTATGGGTTTTATTTGATAGTAAATATGAGAGAGAGAGAGAGAGAAGAAAAGAGAGAAAAGGGGGAGTAGGGAGAAAGATGGGGGGGACAGAGAGGGACAGGGACAAAGAAGTATCACCACTCCGTGGGCCCCACTGGTGTCCTGATGTCCTCTTCAGCTGGTCTCGGTGGTGGAAGTCCCCCACAAGCACAGAATGCCATGGGTTAATATACACTCAGGCCAGGTGGAAATGTCCAGGCATGTCCCCCCGGGGGAGGGGGCAGCCTCTAGCAGCAGACTCTGCTTGCATCACGTGCACTCCTGTGGTGCAAGGCGTCTGGGGAGCACTTTGGGGGGTCTGTGATAGATTGTGACTCCCCCTCAGCTGCCTCTCACGTGAGAGTCCCGTGGATGTGGCTTGTGGGGTTGGGGGCTCCACAGCTGGGCCAGTTTGTGTAATGGAGGATGAGTGTGTATTGCCTCTGACCAGAGGTTATGCCATCCTCCTCCCCCCTTCAGCTGGGGGTAAGACTGTGCAAACTTGGCTTCTGTGAGCTGTGCTCTGCCCCCTACCCCAAACTCAGCCAGAAATGATTCTCAGTACAGCTGGTGGCTTCAGCCTCTGTGGACACATTCCTTTCCCTCAGACTGAGATGATTGAACAATAGGCTTTTCTCTTTATCTAATCTCAGCAGTTTGGCTCTCAGTCCAAAGTCCCAGTCAGGTATCTTCAGGGAGGCTTCCCTGATCAAAACTTTATATCAATGTTTGAGGCATGAACTATTTTCAGTCTCTGACAGGTGTAAAAGCCAATTTGTGATGTAAGCAGTTGTCTCTGCTGTTGTTGCAGAGACTCAGAGAAAAACTGACCTTCCACAACAGCTCACAAGGCCTGTAAAATGACAGAATAATTACTACTTAATACAATCATAATTTTATTATGAAAGCTGCATACAAGGGTGTGCACTCCTTTTCAATTGAGAGATCACTAATAACACACCAGTACTGATTAACCTAGGCTATACAACTGTTACAGGCCAAACTATGCTCAAAGTGAAATACAGCATCACAAGCTTAGGCCACCAGCAGATGGTCATCTTACTTTGCATTGATTCCTCACTGACCAGTGCAAGTGAAGGATTTCCAAGATCCAGAGAGCAGTGGCAAGGCTCTCCTTCCAGAGGCATGAGCTCCCAGGAGACTGCGCCTTCAGCAGAAACAAGAGCACTGGGCACGGTGACTGCGGACAGGTTGCTGCTTGTTTCTATACCAGTGATAAAAAGGCTGAGCATCTGTGCACAGTCTCCCTCAAGTGAGTAACAAGGTGTGTGTCTACATTAAGATTAGTTTTCACTAGGAATGTGCTTCCAAAGGAAATGCATCCTCACTGTTTCCTAGGGTGAATAAGTTCTGTAAATCTGGTTCTGCACCAGGAGTGCACCCAGAGTTGCCAAGGGGCACTTGGTCCAAAAGAGCAGCTGGTTCAGAGTAAAACCAGAAACAGAGACCTTGGTAACTGCACCCTTAGCAACAGGCATTTTACTTGATCAAATCTGCTTCTCGCAGTCTGTGTTGCTTGTATCAGGTACAGCCAAGATGAGTGTGAGACAGTGATCCACGAGCACAGGTGAATGAGAGACACTCCAGAAAAAGCCAGAGTTGGTGTTGCAGCTGCACCATGGTACAGCCCAGGCAAGCCACTATAGAGCACAAGCAAGAATAGTGTGGGGACAAGCCAGTCTGCAATACTTCGAAGGACTTTAATCCCCTCCCTAACAAATCCTACAAAAGTTAGCAGAGATGCAACTCTCCAGATTCTTTCTATTCACAAGGTATGCTACAAGCATTCTG
Organism: Eopsaltria australis; assembly: GCA_034509425.1. Lineage (NCBI taxonomy): Eukaryota > Metazoa > Chordata > Aves > Passeriformes > Petroicidae > Eopsaltria > Eopsaltria australis. The sequence continues at coordinate 79,654 of JAVTVJ010001626.1, forward strand.
TTTTTCTCTAATGGATATAAAAAGCATGTCATGCTGGAACAGGTCTGGCAATTTCAGTTCCAGCTACCAGCTGGTTTTAGTATCAGCTTTTATGAATCCTTGAAAAGATGTGTGGCAGTGGTGCAGGTTACCCCAGAAGAAGAATTTCCAATGAGAAAGCCCTGGGGGGAGGAGGAGGGCTCCCCCGAGGTAGAGCAAACAATAGTTTAGCCCAGAAGAGGCTGGGCTCGAGACAGGTTGATACCCCCAGGGCTCATTGGGGAGCACCACCTGCCCATCTGAGTTAGTCACCCCCAGTTTCCTAGAGAGTTCTCAGTTACTGGGTTGTTCATTGTATCACTCCCCTGTCTGTAACCCTCGCTCATCCCCCCTCTATCCCGGGTTCGCTCCCTGTCCCCTGCTCCTCCCCAGTTCCTCCCCTCTGCTACCCGGTGATTGGTCACTGGGGGTACAATAAAAGATCGTGTCCCAGGGGATTCAAGGTCCTCCGATCCCCGGTGTCACAGAGTGCAGAACCTCGTGTCTGTGTCTCTTCATTCCTGGGTTGGAGGAACCCCCTGAGGTGTGGGAGAGTTCGCCTACCGAGCAGCTAGCAGGGAGCAAGGGCAAGAGTCGCTCGGCGATTGGGAACGAGGCTGGCCCCCGAGGACCCAAGTCGAATCCCCCTTTGCTAGTAGCCACCTCCACTCCACCGAGGAGGCAGGCAGACGGCCACAGCTGGCGCCCAACGTGGGGCATTTGGTCAGCTTGACCACTTGCCTCATCGGAGCGACCTTCGCCAGAAGCGTGCCGTTGCAGCGTCGGCCGCCCTTCCTGAAGAGCTCCGCGTGTTAGTGGACTTTTCGGGAGGGGAGATCGAGCAACCTCTCTCCCGACGGAGTGTGGAGAGAGCCTCGGTCACCACACCACCCTAGCCAGAGGACTGTGACCGGCGGTCAGGGACGGGAGAGGTGCCAGGGATCCGGGACCCGGCACGCGGAGAAAAATCGCTGCGCAGCGTCCGGAAAGTGAGTTTAAGAATTTCCCCTGACCCCACCGCGTTAGCTTTCCTGTTTGCCTCGGCTAGGAGTTGCTGCCATTATGGGTGCCCGGCTTTCCAGGCAGCAAAAGGGGTTTTACTCCCAAATTAAGGGAGTTTTAACTGCGGAGGGGAAGCGTTTTTCGAAACCTCTTTTAAGGGAATTCGTTAGATGGGGTTTTATTCAGTTTCCCTCGGTTTCTTTAGATTTAGTTCGAGATCTGGGCTTTTGGGACAAAGTCGGGGATTTAGTAACTAAAAAGGTTCGGGAGGGAGATGTTAGCGTTACTCGTTTTTATTCGGTTTTGATTTTAATTTGCGATTCTTTGAGGGGACTTAGTAAGGGGAAAGTTGAAACCCCAGTTCCTCCTACCCCACTTTCCCTGCCGCCCCACTCTCCTCACCCCCCTTCCCTGGGGCGTCGAGACTCGCGTCGGGTGTCGTTTGCCCTCGATCCCCCGCGATCTCCGGCGCTCCCTGGACGGTGGGGAGGGGGCTCCTCCGCGCCGGACCTTCCCTTGGATGTTTTGCCTGTGCCCGAGTGCCCGGTTGCGCCCGTTGTGCCCCCCCCTTATCGTGGTTATGGAGGAGAGGATAGCCGCGGTGAAGAGTGGGGGGGTGCCGGCCGCGCGGCCAGCACGCCTTCCACCCCCCGTTTTGGCGCCAAAAGCCGTTTTGGGCGGGATCCCTCCCCTTCCCCGGACTCCCCCCCTGAGCCTGCCCACGGAGTCTTCCGCCCCCGGGGCCGTCCCTCCCCCTGCGTCGTGTCGGGGCGTGGTATCGCGTCGGGCCCCTCCCATCCCCTCGGGACCTCCAGCCGGCCCCGCGCGGCACCCGGCCCCTCGCGCGCCGCCCTCTCTGGCTCCGATTCCCACGCCCCCCCTTCCGCGTCTCGACACCTAGAACCCGGAAGGGAGGGGGCCGAGGCCTGCCGGCACCCCGGGCCCCGGAGCCTAGAACCCGGAAGGGAGGGGGCCGAGGCCTGGGGCCGGCACCCCGGGCCCCGGAGCCTAGAACCCAGAGGCCCACAGGCCGAGGCCGGTGCCGAGGCCTGGGGCCGGGCCCCAGCCTGCCCGAGTTCAGATCACCCGGAGCCCGGGGGCCTAGGGGGCGCGGCCCAGGAGGCGGGACAAAGCCTGGCAGCCCTACCGGTCCACCTGGATAGGCGTGGCCGGAATCCCCGGTGGGAGCCTTTTCCATTCTCCCAGCTGCGAGACCTATGTAAGATGATCAGTGACCACGGGCTGGAATCATCTTACAGCCAGGGCATGCTCAGAGCAACCTTTAGGTCCAACCTCTTAGTCCCGGAGGACCTTAAGTCAATTATGGAAGGGATCCTAACTCCTGAAAATTATATGCTATGGGAAAGAGCTTGGAAACGCCTACTAGAAGACCTCCTGGGAGAATACGATGGGGAAGATGAGGTCGATGACCTGACAATGGACCACCTAGCAGGCGAGGGGGACTTTAGCAAGGGTGAGGAGCAGGCTGCACAGCTCCCAACGAGAGCGATTAGAGACGTACAGCAGGCGGCGCTGAGGGCCCTCCTGACGCTACCATCTGCGGAGGTGCCTTCAGATGGGTATGCCACCATCAGGCAACAACCAGAGGAGAGCTTTGTTAAGTTTGTAGGCCGAGTGAGGATGGCTCTCGAGAAACAGGAAGAAGACCCCTCAAACCAAGCAAAGCTCCTCCGGTCAGTGGCATACGCCAATGCCAACGCTGCCTGCAAGGCAGTCCTAAAAACCCTCCCCAAATTGCCTCGGCCCACCTTAGAGGCAATGTTAGAAGCGTGCGCCGAGATCACCCCCGAGCCATCAGTAGCACCCCCTCCTCCAGGCCGCGGACCCCAACAGCAAAGGAGGTATGTGGCAGCAGCGGGGGCTGCCACCCCTGAAATTGACAATAACCAAACTGGACATAACAAGTGTTATAACTGCGGACAGGGTGGGCACATCGCACGCTTTTGTCCAAAGCCCCGGAGAAATAACACCTCTTGTTCTAAGCCTCCCGCAGGTCCCGGAGCGGTGCTCTGCCCGTGTTGCCGCCAGCACCAGGGAAACGGGCAGAAGAGCGCAGTACAGCACTGCGCTGTGACACCAAATTAAATGCTGACAACACCGGGACCACCATCACCGCTCCGGCGAGACCGCCCGCCACACCATCGGCGGGAGAGGGGGACACTGCAGCGGCCAAGGACAGGACCAGGTTCCACCTGGTAAGTGCCCACCCTCAACATGTCACCATCACAGACTTTCGTAGTTATAACGTGTTTCTTTGTGGAGACATTTATAAGAGGACAGAGCTTTTGGTCGTGGGGGACTCCACGAGGGGCCCTCCCGGGTTCTTTGTGCTCCCTCAGATTGTTACAGCTATCCCGGGACAGACTTTTAAAATCACCGCCGCCTGTCACTCGGCCCCCTGGTTCGTGTCCAGGGGCCAGTGGCTGGCTCATGCAATAATTATTCCGGAGGACCTTCCCAAGACGAAGATGACACCACGGGCCATGTACTCAGAGCTCCTGGGGACCGACAAGCCCACCCTGTCTTGCCGCCTCAAAAACGGCAAGGCAGCGGTGCACATCCGAGGAATGATGGACACAGGATCAGACGTGACTATCATTTCAGCAGCAGAGTGGCCACATGATGGGGGCTCCGGCCCTCAACCGAAAACATCACCGGACTTGGGGGAGCCGTTATGCCCCAGAGGTCCACTAATAACATCTTGGTGGAGGGGCCGGACGGTCATGTTGCCACGGTAAGACCATCCGTGGTGGCCTCTGGCTTCAACCTCTGGGGTAGGGACCTTTTGTCGCAATGGGGGACCAGGCTAGAAATCCCAGATACACCAGGGGATTTCTAGCTGGGGCCGCTGCTGGGCGCCCCACCCATGGCTCTGTTCCGCAACTCACCTGGAAAACTGACAAGCCGGTGTGGGTGGAGCAGTGGCCCCTCACTAAAGATAAGTTGAGCGCCCTACGGTCCCTCGTGGAAGAGCAAATTTCCAAGGGTAATGTTGTCCCATCAGACAGCCCTTGGAACTCCCCTGTCTTTGTCATCCGCAAGGCTGGCGGAGGCGGGTGGAGGCTTCTCCACGACCTACGTAAGATTAACGAAGTCATTGTTGACATGGGTCCCCTTCAGCCGGGATTACCATCCCCGGCAATGCTCCCCCGAGCGTGGCCACTCGCAGTTATTGACATCAAGGACTGCTTCTTCTCGATCCCGTTGCACCCAAATGATGCGCCGCGGTTTGCCTTTTCTGGCCGTCTGTGAACAAGCAGGCGCCCCAGGAAAGGTACCATTGGTGGATTTTACCACAGGGAATGAAAAATTCCCCTGTAATCTGCCAGTGGTACGTCGCTCGAATACTCTCGCCCGTTTGGAAGACCTTCACCAAATCCATAATTTTCCACTACATAGACGATGTTCTTGTCTGTGCTCCTTCCGAGCACCTACTAGAAGAGACTCTCAAAGCCGCCATCGATGCCATCCAGCGTGCCGGGATGACCATCCATCCAGACAAAGTACAACGCACCCTACCATGGAAGTACCTCGGCATCCGCATCGGAGAGCGGACCGTCGCACCCCAGCAGCTCGACATCGTGGACGAGCCCAGGACCCTGCGGGAGTTACATCAGCTATGCGGGAGTATCAACTGGGTTCGTCCTCTGCTGGGGCTGACGACAGCAGACCTCGCCCCCTTGTTCGATCTCCTGAAGGGCGGTGAGGGACTCGACTCTCCAAAGCAGCTTACCACCGATGCCAGGGCTTCCATAGGTAAGGTGCGCAAAGCCTTAGTCTCCAGGCACGCCCATAGAGTGGCCCCGGACCTGCCTTTTCAACTTACCATCTTAGGGCAGGTCCCCCAATTACACGGACTGGTCTTTCAATGGGACGAGAGGTTGAAGGACTCCCTCTTAATCATAGAGTGGGTGTTCCTCCCTCACACACCGTCCAAAACTATTACCACGCCACAAGAGCTGGTGGCCTCGCTTATCACCAGAGCGAGGGCCAGGCTCCGCACCCTTGCGGGGTGCGATTTCTCATGCATTCGTGTTCCCTGGAAAGATGAGGACTTGGAAAAATTAGTCCAGTCCATTGAGAGCCTCCAGTTCTCTCTTGACAGTTTCCCAGGCAAAATCACGGGAAAGAAATTGAAACATCACCTGTTTAACACAAATTTTAATTTGGTTCCAAAGTTTATGCAGTCAAAAAAGCCTGTAAAAGGAGCTCTGACAGTTTTCACCGACGGCTCGGGATCCTCTCACAAGTCAGTCATGACTTGGAAGGACCCTCGGACCCAGAAGTGGGAATCTGAGGTCCATGTGGTAGAGGGATCCCCACAAATTGCAGAACTAGCAGCCGTCGTCAGAGTCTTTGAGAGGTTCCAGGAGCCTCTCAATTTGGTTACAGATTCGGCCTACGTTGCTGGGATGACTGTCAGAGCAGAACACAGTTTACTTAAGGAGGTCTCTAACAAAAATTTATTCGGGCTGCTCTCGCGGCTAGTGTCCCTGTTGTCCCACCGAGAGCACCCATTTCACGTGATGCATGTGAGATCGCATCAAGACCTTCCTGGGTACATCAGCGAGGGGAACCGCAGAGCAGACGCCTTAGCAATGGCTGCGCAGGTGCAGTCAGCTAACATCCCTGACACCTTCGCACAAGCCAAGATGTCCCACCAGTTCTACCATCAGAACGCCCCAGCCCTCCGGAGGATGTTCCACCTACCTCTAGAACAGGCTCGGGCAATCGTGGCGACATGTCCCAATTGCCAGACCTATCAGCTGCCCTCGCTCCATCCAGGGGTAAACCCCCGAGGGCTAGCTGCAAATGAAGTTTGGCAGACCGACGTTACCCATATCCAAGAGTTCGGCAGACTCAAATATGTACATGTCTCTGTAGACACGTTTAGCCATACTGTGTTCGCCTCGGCCCACACGGGCGAAAAGGCGAAAGACGTTCGCAAACATCTTCTAATGGCGTTCTCTGTCCTAGGTACCCCCAAAAAGATAAAGACGGACAATGGCCCAGCGTACACCTCTGCCTATCTCCATAGTTTCCTCCAGGAGTGGGGGATTGCCCACGTCACCGGCATCCCTCACTCCCCTACGGGGCAGGCCATCGTGGAGAGGACTCACGGTACACTTAAGAGAGTCCTCTACCAGCAGCAAGGAGGTGCAGAGAAGAAATCGCCCATTGAGCGACTCTGCAAGGCGCTCTTCACGATTAACTTTTTAAATTGCACACCAGAAGAGCCCGTCCCCCCTGTATTCCGGCACTTTACTAATTCGACCAACTCCAAATTAAAAGAACATCCGCCGGTGCTGGTAAGAGACCCTGAGACCCATGAGGTTGAAGGGCCTCTCCCACTGATTGTCTGGGGCAGAGGGTACGCATGTGTGTCCACCCCAGAGGGGCCGAAATGGATCCCAGCTAGGTATGTCCGACCCTACCGGGGGCCTAAGCAGAGAAAGCGAGCTTGTTTTGCAGAGGCAGTTCCACCCCAGTCTCCGCAAGAAGAAGGTTTCCAAGCCACGGAGGCTTGGAAGAAAAGGAGAAAAAAAGACTTGCCCAGCTTAGACGACCCTCCGGCATCTCAGCAAGAAGAAGTCCCAGAGGAAGAAGACACCAGAGATGTCAGAAGGCAACCATACTCGGCAATACCATGGACTATACACCCCCTTTTACCCTTCCCCAACCTACCCCTCTGACTTACCTTTTGTGTGTCCCTATCCCTGTTACCTACCCATTCAAGAGAAAGGGGGGAGAGAGGGGGAGTTTATGTTAGAGTTACCTTTTGTCGTTTGGATCACTTTTGTTAGATTTTAAGGTTTTTCTTTTTCAGTCTACCCATCAGAGATCCCCAAGGAAGATGGAGCCAGTCTGGATTTTCGTTAGGGTCCTGTTTCTCCTGGAAATTCCGGCGTCTGCCCCGTGGCTGGTGCAGCAGCCTCGAGAAAATGTGTGGGTCACTCTGGCAAAATCCATCGGTCAGAGTGACTTCTGCCTTCACGTCGACTCAGCGAACGGCCCGATTAGCACCTGCCTGGTAGGGATTCCTGGGACATGGCCAGAGTACCACGCTTTTCTCTCAGGGACCAACCAATCCCACAGTTGGGATCAGTGGATGCAGGCCCTGCCACCCATGGACACCGAACCCCAAGAATTGGACCTGTTGGGGTCGGCACAACCCGCGTTCTGTACCTCTTTCGCAGACCCTAGTGCCGCCAGACACCAGAGGCAAATTCTTTATAGCTCCCTTTGGGATAGGAGAAAGAGCTGGCAAAGGTACAGGGATGTGCCGCGGGAAACCAACCCAGGACGAGGGGAGGCCATAATGGCAATGAAGGCAGATAAAGTTGACACATTGACCATTCCTCCGGTAGCAAAGAAAGCCTTCGATGTCACCCCTAACAATTGGAAACTTTACAGTGAAAGAGCCTGGTGCAAATTTGCTAAATTTACATGGTCAGCATCCACCAATTCCCCCAAGAAACTCCCTAAGGGGATTTTCTTAATATGTGGAGATCGTGTGTGGGCAGGAATCCCGTCCCGTCTCAGGGGAGGGCCGTGCACGCTCGGCAAGCTTTCCCTGCTGACACCAGGAATGAACCAGCTGTTATCCTGGAGAGACCACACCAATATGACCCACCAAAAACGATCCACCCTAGATTTGGACCCAAATTGTGATAATAACGTGGTCTCCTGGTCGTTCTCCAAAAGGGTCGCGGCCTCGATATTTCTGCCGTGGGTGGCGGCAGCCAAGGCCCTAGGTGAGCTTTCCCACCTAGAGTGTTGGCTTGGAAAGCAAGCCAATTTAACATCTCAGGCGCTCTCAGAACTCCTCTCAGACGAGGAGGCAACCAGGCAGGCGACGCTCCAAAATGGGGCCGCCATAGACTATCTGCTGCTGCTCCACAACCACGGGTGCGAAGAGTTTGAAGGACTGTGTTGCTTCAACCTTTCATCTCACACACAATCCATCAAGTCCACAATCCAGGAGATGCGGGACCAGATCCACCAACTCAAGACGGAGGGCAAGGACTGGCTCGACAGCCTCTTCACCAGCTGGGGGATCTCTGGCTGGATTTCACAAGGTTTACGGACTCTGTTTTGGTTTTTGTTGACTCTTTTCCTTGGACTTTGTTCCCTAAGTTGTATTAAGTGTTTTGTTATCTCTTTAGTTAACCGCGCATTGCCTTTAAGTAATAAAAACGGGGGAGATGTGGCAGTGGTGCAGGTTACCCCAGAAGAAGAATTTCCAATGAGAAAGCCCTGGGGGGAGGAGGAGGGCTCCCCCGAGGTAGAGCAAACAATAGTTTAGCCCAGAAGAGGCTGGGCTCGAGACAGGTTAATACCCCCAGGGCTCATTGGGGAGCACCACCTGCCCATCTGAGTTAGTCACCCCCAGTTTCCTAGAGAGTTCTCAGTTACTCGGTTGTTCATTGTATCACTCCCCTGTCTGTAACCCTCGCTCATCCCCCTTCTATCCCTGGTTCGCTCCCTGTCCCCTGCTCCTCCCCAGTTCCTCCCCTCTGCTACCCGGTGATTGGTCACCGGGGGAACAATAAAAGATCATGTCCCAGGGGAATCGAGGTCCTCCGATCCCCGGTGTCACAGAGTGCAGAACCTCGTGTCTGTGTCTCTTCATTCCTGGGTTGGAGGAACCCCCTGAGGTGTGGGAGAGTTCGCCTACCGAGCAGCTAGCAGGGAGCAAGGGCAAGAGTCGCTCGGCGATTGGGAACGAGGCTGGCCCCCGAGGACCCAAGTCGCATCCGCCTTTGCTAGTAGCCACCTCCACTCCACCGAGGAGGCAGGCGGACGGCCACAAAGATGTTCAATTTTAATTTAACAGGATTGCTGGCAGATCATATTGTAAAGCGTTCATACATAACATTTACTACCTTGCGCCTGGATTTGAGAACACTGTATCTGAAGAGAAGCTATGAAATCTATTTTCTATGGAGAAGTTAATACTACTCTGAAGTCAGCTATTTTTTATCAGAGAGAAAATATGGCAAAACTGACTAATTTAAGATAAGGTTCAGATAAACATGTTTTCTAAAAGGAAAGCAGCACACATTTTCCAAGAAAAAGATCATAGATCTAGTTTCTAAAGTAGTATTTTATTCTGTTTCTTTGGGAAGTTTAGACTGCTTTTCTAACCTATGCCTTTAAAGAAAGGCTCAGTACCTTTCCAGGACATGAGGATAATTAAATACTAAATAAACAGTCTGTACTACATCACGGCAGCTTGGAGAACCAGATCTCAGAAATGGCTGAGCATTAGTAGTGCAGTTTTAGAGATATCTAAAGAGTAAGGCTAAATATGATTATCTCATATTCACTTGCTCTGCCACAGACATCACGTGCAACTTCAAGTAAGAAATTTATTATGAGAGGTATGCCAGGAAATGTTCTTTCAGAGATTCTACAGAAGTCAGTTTTGGTCTCTGTTTTCAGTAACAGAGTAATACCTCATGCCATTTCCATCAGTGGAAAAGAAGTTCCAGTTTGTTCTTACAGAAAATATCTTTAACACATGATAGCACATTACAGCAGGAAAAGGGACTGTTTTACATGTAGAAGAACCCTTCTCACCTATACTGCACACGATATTGTTTAAATAATCATACGTAATAAATAAAAAACAACTGAACTCAGAATAAAAGGAGGATTTTAAAATATAGAGAAGAACCATCCTGTTGTTGGTATTACATTATGTTATTGTTTATGACAGCCTTTGGATCTAATTGCATCAGACTAGACAGAGACCATCTCAAATTCTCACTGGATACTAAATACCATGATAAAAAGTTCTACTAGTAAACCATTATGCATCAGCCAATATCCATTTTAAGTCCTGCCATGTTGCAAGGTGGTTGCTCACTTGACTTACTGGCCAGCATGGGGCTTTGTGGTCACCACAGGTAGGCCAGCACTAGATTTGCTGGTCATCCTCTGACCTTAGTGGAAGCAGAATTTAGCTGTGTGGGACAGACAATGCTGAACGCAAAACTCCCATCTATGCTGCCAGCAAAGCAATGGGCAGCACTGTCAGGTACATTTTAGCGTTGTATTCTAGTTACAGTACCTTTTGCTTGTGTTCTGGGAGAAATTCCTGACCTCTGATGCTGGTTTTGAGGGATGAAATGTGATGTGCTCTGATGTTTGTGAGTTTTTTTCCTAAAGAGGATATCCCTCCTCAGACCAGGCTAACATCTCAAGCTTATTTACTGCAGTGAAACCCTGTCTGACCAGTAAATCATGATGCTCCCTGCACATGCTGCAGACTCCTTTGACTGTGATTCACTTTGTGGAATGACTTCTTACATGTCCTGAATAACAGTGGGGAGTCAAATATTACCTATGTCTTGTTCTCATTAAATGCTATTCCAGATAATTCACCTCAAATTATCATTTATGGAAACAAAGCAAAAAGAGGTTAACATTTGTGGTCAGAGCAGGTATTTGTGTAGGAAATGAGGCAACTTCCAACACAGGATGAGTTTGTTCACTTTAAATGGGAAAGATCTAGAAAGTTTGGTTTTGGCAGTCCTCTAACTCGTCTTGGACCGTCACTGCTTCACCCCTGATTTAGCATGGTTTCACACTTGGTGCTCCACTGTCCTGGGTCAGACTGACCAGCTGTGTCTCCCACCATCAGAATAGCAGCCAGCCAGGAGTTTTTGCTCCATCAGCAGGGTAAGAGTGACTGAAACCAACACTTTTAAAAGTACCAACCCCAATAAAGCCACATTTTGAAAGTTTATAGTGCGGCATAAAGCATTTAAGAACACAACACAGCAAGTGCTCAGAAACAGATGCCAAAACCTTCTTTGATCATACGTAAGACGTAGCTCAGGAGTTGCATGCCAGAGGCTGCATATATGACCACGTAATCATCATATGGAAACTGTTATAGAAAACACCTCAAGATTCTATATTGCTTTAAAAGGGCTTATTCTTTATCTCTCCATGGTGTGCAGATCTGACAGCCTCTTTCCTCTGCTTCCCCTCCAGAACATTAAATATAGCATTCACAAGGCAGATGTTAAAATCTTATTTTTCAGCTATAACAAATCCCACAGGCACTGGCATCCCCAGCTGCTTCCTTTTCCCAAGATCCACTCACTGTATTTCCTGTTACCTCCCTCTCCTAATAAAAATATCCCTAAATCAATTCATCACTTGGCAAGTACATTTATTGTAGCTGTTGATAAATAACAAGAGAGGGGGCAAAAAAGCCCTGTAAATATAAAGCTACACTGGTAACAGCTTCATGGAACTACTCAGCTTTTACCAAAGTGTGTTTCGTGAGCTAATGGCCCAAGTTAAGCTACAGAGAGATTTCAGGCAACATGAACTAAAAAGTAATTTTGAAAAGCACTGAAGAGTAATTTTAAAACGCACTCAAGGCTGCAAGTGCAGTACTAAAACAGAAAAAGAAAACACGCTTGACATTTCTAAACTGCAGAGGAAACAATTATTGTGGTCCATAATAATTGATGTATCAGCAAGACTGTAAGTACTCATGGGTTTTTTTATAAGTATCTTCAGCCCAGCTGCAAGTACTATAGAACATAGAAAAGAGTGCAACAGAAAAAAAAAAGAAATCATAGAAGGAAAAAAGACCTCTAAATTAGACCCATGAAATATTTAAACCCATAGCAAGACAATGAGAAACCTTAGCATAGTTATTTGAGGCATTTTCCATATATTGCGTAAGATCATAGCTCTAGAAGAGAGATAGTGATGCGGGAAAACTTTCCAACAAAGACAGTATGAAATTTTTTAAAGCATTACAAACTACCAAGGCCACAAAACTACCCACCTGCCTCTTGAGCTGAAGAGCCTCCAGGGAGCAGCAGGCAGCTCAGATCTAAAGCAAAGACCTATTGAACAATGCTATTCAAATATCCCACGGAACTACTGAGTTCTGTCACTTAGCTCGAGTTCCTCCATTATCTACAGGCTTTGGCATCAGAAGCAAACTCATCCTTGTGACAAAATACATTCTGATGATGCTGTTTCACAATTATCATTCTCTGTGGCATGACCTCCAGGTTGTTTGAGAGCAATAAAAAAAATCAGATATTAAAGATTAATCAATATAGGAGGATAAATGATTGTACCTTCTCACCATACTTCTCATGCCATTACTCTTTCAAAGAATTCAGCACCACTGCCACCTAACACAGAATACAAGTGAAGAGGTGTGCTGATACAGTGGCTAACAAAGTACCTTATTTTGGTATAATAAAATGCTATAAGCATCACTTCACTGTGTTTAAAGCACAGAAGCCTGTGTAGACACATTAACTCTACTATTTTGCCTTCCAGAACAAAGCTCATAAGAAAGATCCACCTTAGAAGTCCAGCTTATACCTCCTGGGCCATGGAAAAAATGACTTCCTAAGAATCTCTTTTTGAACACAGCAAAGATTAATGGCTCTAAAGCAGAATAGTGGTAGGCAATGAGGCAAAGAAATGCTTTCACAGCAGCCTTTAGTTAAGAGTCAATGCAGGCAAGGGACAAACACCTTGCAAAGAAGCTGCAAGCCTTCCTTCAGAAATTTAAAAGTGTTCCATTATCCAGTTAAACTTCTGCAGTCCTGTTTCATCATTCTGCCTTTCCTCAGTGTGCTACCTGAATTCTTCCAGAGTGAACACAGTATTTTGATTGCCAGTCTCCCCCTGGTCTAATCGCATCATGAATTACTGAAGCTATCAATTAACTATTCTTGTCTGACCAGGAGTAGGACAGAGGCAAAAGGGGTTTTTAGTATTTTATCAGTTTTCTTTTCAAACAGATTTTATTTTTGGTAAAAGCATATTAAATTGTTTAGTAATCTTCAAGCCTCTCAAGTAATGTCTAATCTTTAGGAATGGAAAAATTTGAAACTTGTTCAGATGATTCAAACTGGCATTTTTTAGTAAAACACTCATTTCGTATTCCATCCCCATCCATCATACCAAAAGGAAATTAAAAAAAAAACAAGCTTTCCACTTTTAAACCCCTTTCATTTATAAATAACTTCACAATTCAAGATACGCAAGGAGAAATGGAAACTGATGCAAGAAAAAACTGCAAGAATGAATGGACTAAAAATGCATTGTACAGAAAGTCTCCTCAGGCCAAATCCATCCAGCTCAAAACAGAAACAGCTAAAGTATGACCAAGTCAGTCATAAGTGAGCTGGTAGCTCAAAAAAATGAATAATTTCAAATTGAATTAGACATTGTGAACTATTATAAATAAGATGGTGTCTGTGGGGGAAAAAAAAAGTCTGAAAGGATGATTTTGTTATCATCCAAAGGTGAAGAGGAGGGACAGCAATATTCTCACACAACAGAGCACCACTGGCTCAAGTCCTCCCTCAGGACATCGACACAGCTCAACTTTAGTTCAGAGCAAGGAGCTGAGTAAGCGTCTCACTCTGAGATCTTCTATTGAACTTATTTTACTTAGCAGAAGATAGAGCCATTTGTTGCAAAGGAATGAATGATTAGTATTGGTAATTGTAACACAGATTCTAGTCCTTGAAGGAGGTCAGTACCATATAAATGAAATCAAATCAACATGACAAGGTAAAAATAACAATTTCAGAGTATTTGCTTGCCCTCCATGTCAGGAAGATTTTCTCAGATTTCAGCAGGCTAGATGTAATTCAAAAATCAGACTGAGTTTGAGACTTAGCATTGCAACTGCCAGTTGAACAACTAGACTATAGAAAATACTATTAGTGTCATCATTCCCTCTCTTCTGTAGAAAGCATGGCAATGAGAAATGCTACCTGGCATAGATCTATTTCAAAAATTGAGTTTCTGAAATGCTGGCATAACATGATGATGTGTATGTTATTGGAAGAATGCAAGCCTTAGTTACCTAATAAGCAATTTTAATTTTTCAAATTATTTCCTTAGTGATCATGCCTTCCTTACTTCTCAAAAGCACAAGTTTTGTTGCTTTAAATAATGTGAACTACACTGCATTTGCCAAAAGCTCAGAAAACATATTACCCCATGTCAGCTGACAGGCAATCACTTGAAAAACTCTTTTAACTCACTTGAAATGTTGAACATTAAAGTGAAGCAAATTATGCATTTCTAGCAGAACTGCTCATTGCTTTCTGCAGTCCTTTTAAGGTGATGGAACAGGTAACTCCTTTCAAAGCTTTCTATGAAAGTCAGTTTGTGTAAACAACCCATCTGCAGCAGCCATCTCGGTTTGGCCTCGAACGACCTGAACACTTGTACTCCTGTAGTTTAGGGTCCCACATCATTGATACCATTCCAGTATTTCTTTCCTCTTTGCCAAGGATGTCAACTGTCAGTGTACTGGATTAAAAACACCAGTGCTATCAGGAAGAGCTATCAGTTCTTCGCTGTAATTCCACGGGAGGCACAAATGCTTCATTCTGCTTCTCTTACAGCCTAAGAAAGCATCGTATTTCAACACTGGTCTTGGGAAGACTCACACAGAACACTTGGAGTTCTCTATTCATCTTCATTTCACAGATTTACTGGGGGAAAAAATGAAGTGATATAAAATAGCTTGTTCCTGTCTCTGCACTTTAATATTTAAAACATTATAAAACTCGTTTTACCTCACAATTTATCTTTCAGGTCATCTTTGAAATGCTGCAACACTAAAATTCCTGGTGGTGAAGACAAAATTCATTCAAGACAAGCAAACTATTATTCTGCAGCTCTACTAGCATTTCTTTCTGGTACAGCTTTTAACTAGAGGAATAAAGATCTTGAAGGACTGAGAATCTGGATAGGACAACATGCTCCAAGAGTAAGTGTACAACGTACCAAGAACTGTCTCCTAGCAGCACCAAAACACATCATCTCTACTTGTAAAATGGTATTAAGCCCTGATAGCATTCAAATGCAAGCTTAACAGACATCAGAAGAGCAGCTGTGTCCCTCCACCTCTCTTCACTCTGCTGGAGAGTGCTCCCTCTCTCCTTTGCTGAGTAGCTCAGAACCCTTTCCCTCAATAGATGAAAGCCCTGGTTGCTTGGGCCTTTGTCACACAATCAACAGCCTCACCTGGGAAAGGGAGAAGTAGCTGAGCAACTGCAAATACCTCACTGTTACCATCTCACGATTAGAGCTCCAGACAACAAAAGCAGGCAAGAACATACCAAAAAATAACTTTATGCCATAACACTCTCTCAAAGCTTTCTTCAAAGGTTATACAGAGCTGTGAAGATCACAGCTGAATATTTTCTTTAATGCGTTCCCAGAACATTAATCTCATATATGCCCAACTGACTACAAACATCTTGAAAATGTTTTTTTGTCTCAGTAGATGACAAAATATATGACTTTCTTCCATTCCTTATGTAAGAGTCAAAGACTGAGAACTTTACAAAGAATTAAGTTAACAGGTAGAAAAACAAGGCATTTAATGACATTTAAGCCAAACCAACATAACTTGGCTATGAATGATACTGGCAGAATCTATATGCAACAACTTCAAAATTTGATCAAATGTACTCATCTCCATGTGCAGTCCCTAACAGATTCATTTTTTTTTTCAGCAATCTGTCTAGAATTATGAAGGATTAAAATCACATTTTTGTTAAATGCCAAAAATAGCAAAAAGATCATCATTAGAAACTGAATGTAATGAAGTCCTTGTTGACTTACAGACCAAATTCACATCTTCAACACATGTTCTAATGTTTACAACAATATATTCACAATGTCATTTTTTTCCTAGTTGTTGTGTTCAGTTTTACATTCTAAATTATGCAGCTGATAATTTTTTTTTAATAAATTCACCTTTAATTCTCATTAATAAGAATATAAACATAAGTTTTGGCAATTCACATCAAGTCAAAGTTAATAGTATTCAAAGTTAGTATTCTCACAAAACAATCTGTGTTTTAATAAAGCTCTTGATGAAAGCTAGACAAGGTATTATTAATTTGTGATTTATGGAATCATACCAGGAATAGCTTCATCTTTGTTTTAATCTATCAAAAAAAAATCCTGATTTACAGGACAAGTATTAGCATTTTTTAATCAAAACTAACATTCTCAGGATGACAGTTTCATAGGGTTTTTAGAGTAGATTTTGTGGCTTGGGTTTTTTTTAATCACATTTCAAGACAATCATGACACTCGAACACAGGAAGAGTGAAAATTTGTGACCATACCTCACCATATTTTTTCCACAGGAAGATGTTATAGTTCCTGAGACAAATTATTGTGAAGCTACGTACAAAATTGATTTAGTCTAGAAAACTGTTACTTTATTCTGACAAATGGAGAAAACTTTCTAGAAGTTTGTTTCTATTTGCAACGTGTTTCCCACTCAGTCACTTGTACTGTGCTGTACTGTCTCAACAGTGCATTCTGATTTTGTAGACAAGAAGACACTTGTTGGTAAGAGGTATCTGAGATGTGCTTGGTGTCATGTTGTAAGGACTTCTGATCAGACTGTGGATCACTGTGGAACTGTCAACTACAGAACTAAAAAGCTTCACCCGCTTGGGTTCCTGGTTTCCTAGACTTTTCTTCATGCTTTTCAATACAAACACATGCAGTTTTAAGTACACTTATTTTCTAATCTGTCTGCATATTCTTTTATTACCATATTAATAATAATCTTACATCAGTTGGCTGCATATTCTTTATCTGCAAAAGAAAGTAAAGATCAGCGTATTCTGCAGATTCAAGGTACCCACTCCACAGATGTCAACACAAATAGCACAACCCGTGAGGGAAAGCACAGTGACACCACCTCTCCCCAAATTTCTTGGTGGGAGGACAGAAAAAGAGGGGGACTAAGGAAACTGGGAACAGCTAGTCCTGTGAAGCTGCAGTGACTTCCAGTGACACCGTACTTGGTCTTAAATGCCTTTTGTTCCACTACAATTAAAAAGAGTCAAATTTCAGATAGCACATTCTGATCAGTACATCCTTGTATGCATAAATGTTTCTTTTGTAACAGATGCTCTGAAATTCCTTTCAGAATTGACATAGCACTACAGAAATACAGTTCTACTACAGAAGTGTATTTCTACACTGTGGGCTCAATTTTTCCTGTCCTAATACCCAGAAGGGAGTAGGACCAAAAATGGTATAGCATTATACTTCTCTGTATAGATCTCAACCTATTGACTGTACTTTTAAAAATAAGCCTAACTATGCCCTAAATCAAGTCAATTACTCCCTCAATAAACTGCTCAATAATCCTGATCTCTGTTGTGTCAGGTGTTTGTCTTCTTACTACCATAAAAAAGAAAATACAAGCAGAGTATACAACCAGCCAGAAACACCTTGTCTGGAATCATGACCAACTTTGAAAAGCACTTCTTCTAAACACACTAAGGATAAAAAGCTTGATAAATGCATTTTAACAGCCATTTTTAAGTACAGCATATTTTCAAGACTTGAAAATATAACTGAGTAAAACTCTGGTCCTAGTTCCCTCCATGTCAAGCCAGCTTCTTTGCAAGAACTCCAGAGACAAAACCACAAAATGGTTTTCTTGCATCTATGCAACTGAAATATCAATATTACTGTTGAGAGAACAAAAATTCAACACTTTTGCAAAAACTACAAGCACTGCTTATAGTCCATGACTGATTAAGTTCCTCTTTTACCAGTCTCATCTTCCACATTCATGGCCCATGAGTACACTTCCACAGGCTATGAATTATTCAAGCATGAGGGGCTTAAAGACTCTTGTCGCACTTTCTAACTTTTTTTTAAATGAAATGCAGTCAAGCCTTTGAAGCTTACAAACCCTGGCATTACTCTTTGACCCACAGGACCTTAGTTATTAATATGAAGTATAACAGCTTCAAGACACATTCACACAGTAGGATAGCCAGCATCTTAGTAGGGTTTCCTTTTTGCTTGATTTGAAACAGACAATGATCCTTTATTTTTCCCCAGTTCTGAATGCACACCAGTCACCATGCTGTTCAGCATGATGCAGATGGATCTCTTTTGCTCCCTAAGGTTTTATGTAGATTTTAAATCATGAAGCTGTTAATTGCCTACATGGAACCAGAAGCAGCAATCCAGCAAATCTACATTGTTCCCATGCTGTGATCCTGGACCTTGTTTTAGTTAATGAGAGGTTACTACATTTAACATCAAATTACCTCCAGATACCATAGGTGGCACAATGACGCCAAATAGCAAATTTTCCAAAACACCCTTCCCACAGTGTTAAGCCTCTTTAAAATAACTACGTGTTTAATGATAGCTGCATTTTACTGAGAGATTTCAACAACAGACACATGCACAAGAGCACGGGGCTGGAGAAGTCTCCACAAAGGTCTGGTTTTTTACATATACTACATTTATAATAGCCTGAAGGAATTTCTTAGGTAATAGAGAGAGCTTCTTGGTGTAATGCTGGAGAAAGCAGTTTGCCTGCATACTCTGCATGAAGAAATCAGAGGAATGGGGAACTAGAAGGGAACTCAGGCTGCTGAGGGTCAAGACTGTCCCCCTTAAGACAGTGGTGCACCTGCAGCATTTCCTCAGTTTTATGCAGTACTCTGCCAGAGAAGCAGGCTCCTGATGGAGCAGAGATGTGGACCCTCATTACTGCTGCAGTGAAAACTAAGTGTGTGGCTCCCACCACAACTGCACACAAATCCTCTTGGTAGCTTTTCCTAGGGAAGTGGCCTAGGCTGATAACTTTTTCTCTGGACAAAGATTGATCTATCAGTGCAGTATCTCTACAAAGGAACATCCCTGCTGGTCACCCATTAAGTCAGAAAAAACAAGATTATCTGTGGACTAACAAGCCAAATTAGTTCACAGTTTTGTTGTACATTAAGATATGAATACTTCATAAACCACTAGTTACAAAATTCCAAAAATTCTCCAGCTGAAGGTGTTAGGAAAAGTATTAATTCATTAATTAAAAAAATAATGCTTCTAGCACAAAGTTTTTATATTTACTCTTGACTTCCTAACTTCTAATTTTTATGACCTACTGTCCTGGGTTGACTGTATGATGCTTGTATCCCCAATCGTCTGTCCTGCTTATGCCGGGTATTAAATTCTGTAGCTTTAAGTTAGGCCCAGAGAGAGACAGAGAGAGTGAAGAGAGTGAAGGGGGGAGAGAAAACACACACAGTTTGTCTACAGGAGTTACACCTTACTCCCCTGGAAATTCCTTCGGAGACTGCGCTCGAAGCAGAGACAGAGAAATAGAGATAAGCTCTCCTCGTTAGTATAGTGGTGAGTATCCCCGTCTGTCACGCGGGACACCGGGGTTCGATTCCCCGATGGGGAGCCACACAATGATATCATCAATATATTGCAGGTGTTCCAGAGCTCCACCCTGTTCCAGAGCAGCCTGGATCAGGCCATGGCAGATGGTGGGGCTGTGTCTCCACCCCTGGGGCAGTCGGTTCCAGGTGTACTGGACACCCCTCCAAGTGAAAGCAAATTGTGGCCTGCACTCAGCCGCCAGAGGGATTGAGAAAAATGCATTAGCTATGTCAATCGTTGCATACCATTTGGCTGCTTTTGACTCTAGCTCATATTGGAGGTCCAACATGTCTGGTACGGCAGCACTGAGAGGTGGTGTGACTTCATTCAGGCCCCGATAGTCCACTGTCAGCCGCCATTCCCCATTTGACTTCCGCACTGGCCATATGGGGCTGTTGAAGGGTGAGCGGGTCCTGCTGATAACTCCTTGGCTCTCCAGTCGACGAATTAGTTCATGGATAGGAGTCACGGAGTCCCGGTTGGTACGATACTGCCTCCGGTGCACTGTCCTGGTAGCAATCGGTACTTGTTGATCTTCCACCTGCAGCAATCCTACGATGAAGGGATCTTCTGAGAGGCCAGGCAGGGTGGATAACTGTTTGATCTTCTCTGTATTCACCGCAGCTATGCCAAAGGCCCATCGATATCCCTTTGGATCCTTAAAATACCCTCTCCTGAGGTAGTCGATGCCAAGGATACAAGGGGCCTCTGGGCCAGTCACGATGGGGTGCCTTTGCCATCTGTCCCCTGTTAAGCTCACCTCAGCTTTTAATACCGACAACTCTTGGCATCCCCCTGTCACTCCAGAGATCCAGATGGCTTCTGCACTCTTGTGCCTTGATGGCATCAGTGTACACTGTGCACCGGTGTCCACTAAAGCTTTGTACTTCTGTGGATCTGATGTGCCACACCATCGAATCCACACCGTCCAGTATACCCGGTCATCCCTTTCCTCCTCCTGGCCGGAGGCAGGGACCCTCTATTCCTGTTCTTGGTCAGAGTATTCACTGTCTGACCTTTGTGATGCCAAATCAGAAGTTCCCTCCTCAGGACTGTAGGAAACAGTTTTAGTTTTCTTATATCTGGGAAATCGCTGATTGTCTTCTGGTCTTTCTGTGGTAACTGCACTGACAGTCTTCTTGGGTGGCCCCTTCTTAACAGGTCTCTTCCCCCTCAGTTCTCGGACCCGGGCGCTCAGCTTAGAGGTGGGTTCACCATCCCATTTCCTCATGTCCTCTCCATGCTCACGCAGAAAAAAACAGAGCTCGTTACGTGGCCTGTTCTTGGGGGTTCCTTTCCCTCTGACTGGAGTTGGAGAGGAGCGATCTCTTGGGCTGCTTCTAAAAGTTGGGGTGCTGGCTCGCAGGGATGAGGGAGCACCCAGAGTTTCTTCTACATTTCGGAGCCAGGCGGACGCCAACTCTACAGTTGGTGTATCCATTTTTGGATAATAAAGCGCCACCAAGCTGCTGGAATATGATGCTGGGGCACCTTGAACCACCTTCCTCCACATGGCAAGTGTACAAGGGATATCCTCTGGATCTATGGTGACGCTATCATCCTTTAGATCACTATAGACAATTTCCAGCACTGCTAATTCTCTCAAGTACTGGATACCTTCATCCACATTGGTCCACTTCCCTGGGGACTTTACAAGATCTTCCTTAAAAGGATATCTTGCCTTCACACTTGAAAGAAGCCGTCTCCAGAGGCTACAAGTTGCTCCTTTCTTTGCAAGTCCTCTTTCAATTTCCCGATCCCTAGCAAGGGATCCCAGCTGCTGGGCTTCATGACCTTCTAACTGCTGACTATCGGCCCCATTATCCCAGCATCGCAGCAGCCATGCAGGAATCCTCTCACCTGACTGGCGGCTGTAATCCTTTCGCAAGTCTCGAAGTTCGGATGGGGTCAGGGACTGAGTAACTTCGGTCTCCTGTTTAATCTGCCTCACTCCCTTCGATTCCTTTGCTGAGGGACCTGCCTCTTGATCTAGCCCCATCTCTTCTTCCTCTTCCTCTTCTCTTACTAATCGGCCTGAAACTTGCCTTGTCCATTTTTTTTTTTTCACTACTGGGGCAATTACTGTAGTTGTTGTGGTTTGGGTTCCTATCTCAGACATAGTTGTTATGGTTTGTATCCCTGCCTCAGCCACAGCTGTAGTTTGTGTCCCTGTCTCAGCTATAGTGTCCTCAGGCACAGTTTGAGTTCCTGCCTCAACCACAGTCCTCTGAGAATATTGAACAGAGGCCCGGTAGGCCCAGGCCAGCCCCCAGTACAGGGCGAGAAGCTGCTCGCATTCCTGGGAGTAAACGAGGCACCCTTCTGTCAGCCGACGGGCCAGTTTGTTAGGGTTATTTACCTCTTCAGGAGTAAACTCCCAGGCAACGGGAGGTGATAACCGCCCTAGGAGCCTGCCCAAATCCCTCCATATACCTTTCCACCCAGGAACTGGGTACCTCAGGGCAGATTTTAACAGCTCCTCACCCAAGGGTCGTTTCTTTCTGTACCAGGGAGATGACAATTTCCATGAATTCCATAAGGTAACAACAGTGTTGACTAATATTATTAATAATATCAGGAAGCTTATGTAAGGGTTGGCAATAATCACAGGAGCCTGCAGTAAAAGATCATCCATACTCAAATTCACCCAGGGCAGAGAGAAGGAGTTATATTCATTCACAGTCATTGTTTGTTTCAACATGTTCCCAAACATAGCAAAACAAAGATAAGCAGTGTGGCAGCCGAAGGCCGTATGCCACACAGGAGTTTAGTACTTGAGAGCTCCTATTGGTAATTACTAGAGCATGCAATATATGTGTATATATATATAAAACTGCCTTTATCTCGCCCCACGTTCGGGCGCCAAAAGAGACTGTCGTGGGTTGACCCCGGCCAGGGGCCAGGTGCCCACTCAGTCACTCTATCACTCCCCCTCCCACTGGGAGAGGGGAGAGGATAATATTGAAAAAAGACTATCAGGGTGAGTAAAGGCAGTTTTATTACAGTGGAGGAAAAAAATAGAACAAGCAAGTTGAAAGTTGTGCGCACAAGAGCAAGAAGAGAAAACAATCAATGTCTACTTCCCATCAGCAGCGATGTCCGGACACTTTCTGGGAAGCAGGGCTCCAGCACACGTGATGGTTGCTCGAGGAGGCAAACATGGACAAGTCCCGAATGCCTCCCCCCCCTCCTCTCTTCCTTCCCTTATATATCTGAGCTGATGTCATATGGTATGGAATATCTCTTTGGCTGACTGGGGTCAGCTGGCCTGCTGGTGTCCCCTCCCAGGATCTTGCCCCCCCCCCCCATCCCCTTCAGTGGGGGAAGGAATGTCACAGGGACAGCACAGCTTGGCAGTAGCCAAAACACTGCTCTGTTATCAACACCAGCTACCAAAGCAAAGTACAGCAGTGTAAGGCCTGCGAGCTTTACCCCAGTCAGACCCAATACAGCTCTCTATGTGCTGTTGGAGATCTCTCGGCTTTTGCAGAGAGAGACTTTGTTTCTTTTGCTGTTTTTTTTTCTTCTGGGACTGGTCAGCATCTCTGTGGTCCAAGACATCAGGACGATCCCCCGGGGCCCCCCGACTCTGCAGCCGGGCCTGGCCATCGGCCCCAGCCTCTGGAGGGACTGAGGCTGACACAGCCACACCCACAGAAGGACTCTCTGGATCCACCATCTCTTCGGAGAAAGGAGAGGTTTCATTTTTTTATATCATTCAATTTTTTTTCCATACTTGCGAATATTCTGCTTGTTAAATAAATAGTTTTTTCCACTTTTTTCTCTAAGGAAATCTTTTCCTGAACCGGTTTGGGGGAGGGGTGGCTGGGATTGGCTTGTCTAGAGGAGACCCCCTCGGAGGTTTCCTCCTAACATTTGCCCTAAACTAGGACACCTATTAACCTCCACAGAATGGATGCAAAAAGATTTCCATCAGAACATTTAATGAAAAACATTTCTTTCAAGCAAGGCACAAAATTTAGATTTATTTAATTAGATTAATCCCAATTTTTGCTTTACATTAAGTACAAAAACCAGTTCGAATGTAGGTGTAAATACAATTCCACAAAGTAGTTCAGTGATATTTAAAATCATATCCAGAACCAAAAAGCACAATTAAAAGCAGCCCAGGATATACAGATTGCTTACCATAACTGCTGAAAGAGCTCATAATGTATCAACATATTTAACAACCTCCAGCAATAACTTATCTCCTTTCTAATCTTTCATTTAAAATGCATTTAGCAATCCTGTACCTAACAAAGAAAGCATTAAAGAATAAGAAGTGCAAGAAAGTTTTACTCAAGCAGAGGCCTAACTTAAACACATACACAATCAAAAATTAAACAACAGAACAATGACTTCAATACTTTGAACATTTCTAAGAACATAAATGCTAATATAATAGAGAAAAATAGCCACAGACTCCAAGACTTATTTACTGTCAAAGAACTTATGGTGTACTGTAGCTGCCTGAAATATTTTAACAATTATAGAAAATTGTATCTCCAGGTTTGGTATGTTCATATTTTCTAGATGACAACATACATTTAAGACAACCATCAACTTATTTACAGTTAGAAGCTTATTCCTTTTAAAATCTGTATTAAAAAAAATCACTTTTGGCACTATCCCTAAGGCAATGGATGATAGATACCCAAGATAGCAAATCACATTATGAAAGCATAGCCAGAAGAAAATAATTTTTAACTCATAAGAAACAGTGAGGCTATAAGTAAAGAGGAAATTAAAGAATCAGCACTTTTAAGTCACTAAAACACCCTACCCAAAACACTGAAGGTTCTTGCTATATGCAACAGGAATTTGCTTTAATCTGTGAAGCCCCCTTGTCTTGTGGGAGAACCTAGTATTTCTATGGTTATTAAGTTATCCAACTAGTTTTATTACCAGAAAATAGCAAAAAGTTTAAGGAGAACATGAATTTATGTTTTAAGTAAGCAGAAAAAACACTGACGTCCAGCCTTTGCTAACTGTCTATTTAAAAAACCCTAAAGGTAATTTTTCCATTCACTCCACTGAGTAAAGACCACAGCATCAATTTTTTTTATTGATACAAAGTTTTAACAACTTGCTCTTTGCATTTCCATCAGCTTCACTGACCCTTAAACATCAATTTCCCAGTGTTGCCACACTTCCACTGCAAAGACTGCAAGCCCGGATTTCCTAAACTGTGGATTTCATTTAAATTTTAAAATAATCTTTGCATTTATCCTATATTTATAAAAAGATTTTTTTTTTCAAAACTTAAGGCAAAAAACAAGTTTATTGGTTATGTTTCTTTAAGTCTGAGAAGGTATATGAGACTGTTTAAATATCAAAAAAGCTAACGCCATATACAGTATTACCAACAAAAGTAAGGAATAAGGCAGCATGCACCCTTAAGATGAAAAGAAAATTTAATTTTACAAGATGTTTAAATAATGCAAAGGCAAAAAGTGTCTGTCTCCTCTAAGAGTATCTTCATAAAACATGGAAATTTTAGAGGAGTGTTTTAGAGGACATCAAGTTACTAAAATATTCCGTTCAATGTTTATACAAATACATTACTACAATTGTAAGTTTACATACAATCAACTGACATCTCAGTGTTAACTAATTACTTAAATTTACAAGATGAACATAAATAAAGCTGTTAAAATAGGCAAGTACAGTACTGATCTATCATTCAGGACAATGCATTTTGTATTTCTTTCACCTTGAAAAGAATCAGATTAGAATTGTGTGGAGTTGATCTCCAAACCTGAAAATAAAATAAAAGAGAATTAAGTATATCTATGCAGGTTTTACACAGCATGGGCATATTCCAAACATTTAAGTCCTGTTTTCAGGCATGTAATTTACCATTTAACAACCCTTTGTCTGTTCTCAGAAGAGGCCACAGTCTTTAAGGTTATTTTTAATAATGACATCAGTTACAGCATCAAAAACAAACTGCACATTTTTTGTGTCTGTGGCACACGTGAAGTGAGTGTAGATTTCCTTTGTGTCTTTTCTCTTGTTCAGATCTTCAAACTGACACTGAATGTAAGCAGCTGCTTCTTCATAAGTGTTTGACCCTAAAACAAGAAAATTGCTCAGTAAGAGGTTTCCAACAGAGGAAGACCAAGATGCACAAGATACCTTTGAAGGAAGGGGTTCTTTGGAAACAGTTAACCTAAACCTGAAGAGGAGGAATTCCACAGTCATTGCTTTAAGACAACATTAAAAAAACCTTGGAAGGAGACCTTTTGGATGCATCTGTAAGAATAAAATCTTAGACTCAATTCAGTTCCACGTGCAGGAGTAGTCTTTCCGTTTACTTCAGTGCCAGAGGAACAAGTCATTAATGACCCATCACTTTCCTAGTTCAGGATATTCTGTTTCTTTCATTTGAATAACGTGCTTTCGATCTTTGTTTTTAAAAGGTTTGGGGTTTTCCCACACTCAAAAACACCTGGCATACACATTTCTCCCAAGCTTTTTACCACCAACATGCTATTTTCTGTCTGAAGTCACAATGAAAATGATACATAAAAATGCTAAGACTTGTTAAATTAATTCATACTCTTATTTCCTGAATAAGCCACCATGTCAAAACATATGTACATGCTCTCATGTATCACAGGAATTCCTACTTATATCAAAGTACAGAAGTAAGAGAACATCAGAAATAAGAACAGGCTAAATAAATGAGCCTGAACAGTTGCAGCAGTGAACGCTATCAGTGGACTAGCATTATTTCACCTGGTTAAAAAGACTTAACCACTGTTTTATTTGTGATCCATCAAAAAAAACCCCATCTTAAACTTCAGGTCATATAAATATTTTAGATGCCTAGAATTATTCAACTCCTCATGATCTGTGCATCAAAAATTAGGTATTTTAACAAAAAAAAAAAAACCCTTGACATCTGCACCCTTCCAATACCTGCATATTCAGGGTAGCAAATAGTGAGAGGACTTCTTTTGATTTTTTCTTCAAAAAGATCTTTCTTGTTCAGGAACAGGATAATAGAAGTGTCTGTGAACCATTTATTGTTGCAGATACTGTCAAACAATTTCATGCTCTCATGCATCCGATTCTGTAATTGAAAAAAAACCCCATCACTTTCTGTTTTATCAGACTTCAGTAGTAAAATCAGTATACATGTTTTCTATTAGTTACAAATGAACCAGTTACAAAACTAAGTTTTTAGCAAACAAAATCACATTTTACTGTAGGGAAATACAGAGAGGCCAACACTACCACAAAGATCACTTCCACAAGCAGGGTTTAAGCAACTTTTTCACATTTCTTTTTCACATTTACTTTTTCACATTTCCAGGTTTAAGTTTTCAATAATTAAGAAATGTTTTGTGTGTTTTGACATTTTGCAGTACAGATACTCTACAAGAATTGCTGAGTTACCTGAATTTGTCTAAACACTAATTAGATCTTCTGGAAATTGAAAATAAATTCTGCAGCTAGCTGATGTTCCAAAAAAATGAAAAAAGCTCTACAAAGCTAGAGAATCAAGTAAGCAGGCATTTTAACTCTTACCATAATATTTAACTCTGTAGAAAAATTATCCAACATGTAAGTACTTTGGCCAAGTTCCAGTCATTTAAGTAGCAGGATGCTAGCTATGACCTTTCTTTGACTATATTTGACTCGAAAGGCTTTCTTATTTCTCTTTCCTCCCCAAATTATATTTTATAGAAAGTTGCAGAACACAAGGAAGAGCACAAGAGTCTGTTAATGATTCACATACAGAGGTAAGCATCACTTCAGACCACTCAAGATAGAAAAATGCACTCTGTGCAGTGACACGGAGGGAGTAAACCCTTGAAAGAAGAGGAAGGAGCCGAGGGTGTTGGAAAGGAAGAGAAACATTTCTGCAACTAAGACAAGAGATTGGAGAAACACAGTTAGAAAGAAACAAAAACTGAAGACTGAGGAAGGAAAGGAAAACAAAATATGGTAAAGCAGATACAGGTAAATAAAAATATTTCTTACTATGTACTTCTAGCATCCATAAAGAGACTGTGTATTACTGACAATGTATCCTCATTAATTTATGCTTCCTTTAGAACATGAAAAGCGTAGCTAAAAGAATACTTGTGTCTTAGTATTCCTTCTGAGAATATGAGGAAATACTCTGGAACCCAAAAGCATGAATTCTATCACTATTTCTCTGACACCTTTTGCACAAACCCCATACATCTTATAAAGAAGTGATACTTCAAAAGACCCATTTATAGCTTTCCTTCCAAGCTTAGCTTCTGTCCAACAACTATTCCCTTCTTCAACATTACAGTACTTGCCATTTCCTCATCTTCAGCCAAGACCAAGTCATAATCACTTAGTGCCACACAAAAAATAATTGCTGTAACACCCTCAAAACAATGAATCCACTTCTTCCGCTCTGATCTTTGGCCTCCAACATCAAACATTCTGCAAAACAAAAGTACAAAGCAGGGAATGAACTTTGGAATTTTTAGCTTTCTGAATATTAACCAATAAAATCTGGAATTATCAGCTGTGTAAGTCTGAGAACAACATCTTAAAAAGAAGGCAAAAAACCCTGTAACATTAATTACTATTTTTCTCAGTATAAACCTCAATTTTAATAAAGCCTTAAGTCTTCCTATACATTTTAGAGAACATGAGAAAGTATGAGATGAAAGACAAACAAAATTAATTATTTACAATATTGTATTTCATTTAAAAAGTTAATTGTAATCTGTATAAAATAAAAATATAGTTAACTTTACTAAAAAGTCTACAATAATAAAAGTTACTGATCAACAATGTGGACTCTCAGTCCTGGTGAATTTTAGTTCCTCTCTCTTCTAAATCAAATTACAACTTAAATCTGTTCCTCAGCTGGCCATGTTTAAATGGGACATTTTTGAAGATAGTATCTTATAAGACAAAATAAGCATTATATAGTAAAAATAACCCCCATTTTCTCTCTAATAAATGCATTTTTTGAAATGTAATTAAGTCTCACAAATGACACTTAAAGAGGCTGACTTGTATTTTTTATTATCCCCCTTTCCTGTTTTCCATGAGTTGTAAGATTGGAAGTGTAGGGCAGGTAAGAAACCCTACTGATTTAATGTTAGTGCACTACACAAACACTGTAAATTGCACTTGAAGAGATTAAATTACAGTTGTTATTTTTAGATTTTTCAAGTGTTCCAAGTTGCTAGATTTTAATTTGAAAAAAACACAGTAAAAGTAAGTAGAGAAGGAAACAAACTAGAAGAAAAAGAAAGACCCTTTGCTTTCTCATGGAAAACTGTCAGACACTGTAACCTTTAAGAAGGTAAACTTGGGTAAACTACTGCAGAAGTGACAATTCTCACTGCCCTTTTAATGTTCTACATTGAGATAATGCCACATTAAAAACACTTGAAAGATTACTCCTGCAGAAAAAAAGGAGTCCTTAGAGGTGCTCTTTACCTTCAGAAATATCTTTGAAGGGAAGTATTTGGATATCACCCTATACAAATGTAAACCAGCCACCTACTACTCCTTAGTTCTCGAATAATTAGCAATGGCTGTACCCATAGAAGATATTTTGTACTTGTGTACCTTGAAAATGAATCCCCTAAATTTTAGTAATTACTTCTATCAATTCTAATGCTATTATGCTTTATAACTTTATACTGAGAATTTAATTTCCATAAGAACTAACACTTCTACAAAAAAAGTGTTCTTTGAACACAAAAGAAGTAAATAATCAGACTCAACTTTTGGACTAGTCTATAGAACCAGGATGAAGATGACTTGCTATTTGCATTCTGGATTGAATCAATAATCAAAGCTATGCTAATTGCTTTATAGAGAAGGCTGAATTGAGGCTCACCCTGAAGGAATCTAAACACACATAGCAGAACAGGGAAGAAAAGATAAAGAAATTGATCCTGTGCAGCTAGTCATATTTTTGTATCCTTGTCTTTCAGTATAATTAAGCCTTTCATGCCTTTGGTTCATCTTAAAAGTTCTTTTCAAGGTTATGTAAGAGTGTACATCAAGCCCTACCAATAACTCATTAAGCCTATTGCCTAAGGCACAGGTACAGGTGTTTGAATGTACAACATTACAACTAAATAATTCCACAGGCCTGGCTCAAATACATATTTTACAGAAGTGTAACCATGTGTCCTTGTAACAGTCCCAATGATCTGTACAAACTGGACTCATCTACAGCAGGGAACAAGAAACATTGGGAACTGAAAAGATGGAGACCTGAGAATACTGAAGTCCTCTCTTCAGGCTTGGCTAAGGAATACGCTCCTTAGGTTTGCAAGAGATTGATTACCATTTATCAGCTATTCTTTAGTGGATTAATACAAATTTTGTATTTTTAAACACTGAAACAAGGAAACAAAACAAATTTTCACAGTACTGATTGTTCTAAAGTATCCATATTTCAGTACTTGTCATGCATATCCATGAGAAAAAATATTTTCAATGAAGATACTAAGCAAATATATAATATAGACACGCTGAACAATTTCTGCAAAATCTAAATGCATATTTAATGTGTGCTTTACTGAGTTATCTTCTCATTCTTCATCATCAGTAGAAGGCAGAATAACAAGATGATTAAGACTATCTTGTGTTTGTTTGCACCTTGAATGCTGCATGTGCATCAGGGCAAACTTTTTACAAGAGCATATCATGAGAGGACAAGGGGGGATGATTTCAAAGTGAGAGACAGCAGGTTCAGATTAGGTATTAGGAAGAAATCCTTTACTGTGAGGGTGCTGAGGGACTGGAACAAGTTGTCCCAGGAAGTTATGGATGCCCCATCCCTGAAGTGTTCAAGGCCAGGTTGGGTGGGGCTTTGAGCAAACTGGTCTAGTGGAGGGTGTCTCTGTCCTCTGTAGTGCAATTAGAACTACATGATCTTTAAGGTCCCTTCCAACCCAAACCATTCTCTGATTCTATGTCTTTAGACATAAATGCTCAGAATATTAACATTATTTACTAAATCTCTCACCACAGAAGATGTAAGTTAAAATCTTTCCTCTCTAAAATGCTACCTTTAAAGTACAGGACATATTTAAATTCAGCTCTTCAGGAAAAAGGATTTACTCTCCCATACAACACCAGCAAATTCTTGTAAGCTTTCAGTTTTCCAAAAGAATTTAAAGCAACAATCCAATAGAAAAGCTATTTAACAAGGCAGAAAATGCAATATTTTGTTTTGAGATTTAATTTATATCAAAAGTATCCTTACAAAACATTTTCAATAAAACCAAAACATTTATTGGAGCTCCAACAACTCTCACATGCCTTCAGAAAATTGAGTCAAACACAATAATTTCTCTTTTTTTTCCATAAAAATGGGGGGAAATAATCAGACTTGTGGTTAGACAAATTTGTTAAATTACACCATTGAATGCCATATTCCATACTTTTACAGAAATTTTGGTGGACAGATAACCATGCAGCATGATTTACTTACTTAAAATGAAGATCTTTGAAAGTAAAGTGAGTTTCCACTATTCCTGTAGTTTTCACTCTAGTCCTGAGAACGTCCTGTTGAGTTGGAATGTAGCTGGTTTGTGCTATCCTGTCCAAGTCATTCAAGTAACTAAGGGTAAAAATAAACACTGCTTTCAGATATTCATAAAACAGCAACAAAATAATTACAAAGAATTACAGAAGTTATAGGTCCATTCATTACATTGTGCTTGAATTTTATAAAATAGTTTTCTCTGAGACACAAGACACAGTATTCCACTCAAATTTCCAAATTTTTCCAAATAAGCTTTTTGAGACACAAGGATATTTCATCCTAGATGAAAGAAAACTTATGCAATTCATTCCACTACAAAGAATTCTTCTTTAGAAATTCTGAAATGCAAACACGGGTCCATAAACCATGGTTCCATCAATGTTATTTGCACTGATTAGAACATCATCTTTGTAACCTACTGAACTACAGGTTACTTTGAACCATAAATAAAGCCCAAATTCATTCTATTTGGTAACAGATATGAAAAGAGTAAGTCAGTGTTTTGGCAAGAATTAATGCGTCTAAGAAAATGCCTAATATATAACAATTAACTTTCTATTGAAAATTTGTAATTGCACATATTTTTCACAATTAGCATGCTTTCAGTGCAAAATTCTTGCAATGTAGTCCATGCCCAGTGTTTCCAAAAAACCATACAGCTCTTACTTGTACTTTTCCCATAGTAAATAGGGAAGGCATTGTGTTCTGTTTTCTGTGTAACAAGAAGTTACCTATTTTACAGACACATTTATATGGCTAGAACAGTTTTCCTATGAAACTTGAGTCAGAGTTGTCTAAAACAACAAAACAGAACACAGGAGGTTACCACAGGAGAGTATGTGAATCTCCAAATGAAGTGCTCCATATGCAAGAAAGTTTATACAAGCGAGAAACAACTTCAAGCACTACAAAATACTTCAGAATCATAAGGATTTTAAAAATTGCTCTATAAGGCAGTATCACTGCTGTTGCCACTCTTTACCATCTTATAGTTCCCTCAGTGAACTCTTTTCATTGGCTGACTTACCATTACTTACTGCCACACCATCTTATTTTTGCCTTCCCAGTTGGTTAATATTTTATTTTCCTACCGAAGTGCCCTAGCATAAAAGATACATTCTAATTGTTTCTTGGCTCAATGCATTTCCAAGAGACCACTAATTAACAATGAAAACACAGCAATGTTGAAATAGGAAAAAGTCTATTACAAACATGAAAGTAGTATCCTTGGTAATATATATACAGATCATGTCATCACATTTTCTGGACACATTCAGATACTAAAAAGGTACTTAAGTCAGGCTTTTGCAATAGAAAAGCTATTAAAGCACCGTAAATCAATTTTTCTCTTCTTTAAGGGAGTGAAACACCTGGTCAGGACATGACAAGTTCATAATTACACTACACCTCTTCCTTTTCAACCTCAAAGCCTTGCTGCAGCATTTTGACCCAAGCAGACACTATCTTTGTCCAGATGCTTCTGTGGTTTCCATCTACATGGGAGCATAATTTGTCAAAAGATGACACCTCATACTGCTTTAGCTACCAGCTAAGGTTAGCTACTAGTTACTACTAGGCAAAGAGAATCTTGTCTGTCCCACTGTACTTACTAGGCAGCAGAGTCATTGAGCTGGTATTCTCGAGATCTGTTGAAACAGGCTTGAACCCCACTGTCTTTCCACAGTCTCTTGATCACTCCAGCAAGCTCTGAAGTCATAAATCCTTCTTCTGCTGCTCCAGCCAACACAAAGAGCTGACGAGCATCATCCTTTAGGATGCACACACAAGATGAACAGAGAAATACCGAGAAACACAACAGAAGTATTGATCACCCAAGAACTATATTCAGCAAATGCATTACTTAACCTGGTAAATGTGAATGCAACCAAACAAAAAATGTGAAAGAAAACAATTTTAGTGTTCTGCATTGGATATTAATTCCCACATTTTTCAACAACAGAAAAAGACTAGCAAATTGAATTTCACATTAGCTGATAAAGCTTTTGGTCTGTTTATAACTTTAGCTAGATTTTTATAAACAGGAGTAGTAACATATTTTGTGCTCAAACCTAAAGTTAACCATATTTGCTCATAAAATACCATACACTGGATTAAACGGTTACAATACAGATTAGACCCTTCAGAAGTGCAGATGTATATTGATCAACTGAAGAAAACACATTAATTGCTTAATTTTAATTAATTACACAGCTTTGAAAGTGATAATTAATCACTTCTTCCCAAATCATGCCTCAGGAATTAGAAAAACTCTTCTAAAATCCTTTCCAGATAAATCAGCTACAAACATCCATTGCCTTAATTATTCTACAGAGACCAGCTTTTCTAGGTAATGCAGTATCAAGCAAACAAGATTTTTAAGAGCAAATGCTGGATTTTAAAACTACGTATAATAACTGGCTTTGAGAGTGAGGCTAATGGAGTACAGGACGTCAATCCACCATTCCCGTCTTAACAGAGTTTGACCAGTTGACCAGCGACATCCAATTTTGACTGAGCAACGGAACTTAGTATTTTATTTTCTAATATATTTCTATCATATTTAGACCTGTAAGGCACTGGAGGAAAGACAGTAGATGTGTACAGGGAAGATCCACATTAGTACTCTCCTGTGGGCAGCTGCTTGACCTTGGTTATTAGCACAACATGATCCGATGCCAAGGTACGTCAGCCAGAAAAATCAGCTTGTAACAACTACCCACAGCATGTACTGTTTGTCCAGTAATTAAAAGAAAGAAAACAATGAACCTGGAAAGGAGAAAGGAGAAAAGAGAGACTTAGACATATCAGTTGGGAACGGAAATTATTTCAAAGAAAGAGGAAGATTTTAAAAGGTAACATATAATGTTATTCTCATAAAACAGTGAGTGAAGACACAGATGCAAATCTGTAGAAAAATCTGTCACTTTGCTGTTCCAACACTAAGCTGTGGAAAAAAAACATTTTCAGGATAAGCACAGAAAGTAGTGATTGTTCTAAAGATACTGTCCACTGTAGACTTAAATAATCAAAGATTGTGCGAGCTAACAGGGAAATTGTTTACAGATGGATTGGGTAGTACTGAATTTCAGAGATTAAAAACAAAAGGCTTGCAGTTCAGTGAGCTCAAGCCGAACTTGAAGAGATTTAAACATATATACATATACTTTTGTAGGTATATGTATGAAGAACAGGTTGTTGATGTATAGCTGAAAGTGTCTTTTGAAAGCTCAAGTAGGTAGAAATTTAAAAGAACATTCATCAAACAAAAATACTGATTACTATACATACACAGGACAAACTGTGGACAAATAATAAAAATTTAATGGATTGCACTAATAATTACATACAAAACCCAGAGCTGTAAAGATCAAAGGGTTGGATAGTCAGATTTCAGGGGCTTTAATCTGAACACTACGCCTGCATAAAAGAAAACTGAATGACAGTTCTGGTCTTGAATACTGTTTCTGGATGCAAATGCAAAGACCTACAACTCACAAAAGCAGCAAATCTTTAAGAAGAGACACTGTATTAAGACACATGACAGAAACAGCTTAGAAACTGACAGATTTGTCACAAAAAGTGATGACATTTTATACCTAAGATGGTCTGACTTTTATGTATCTCTACATGCTCTCAAACAAGGGGGTGGGGAAAGCAAAGGCAGAATAAGAGAATTGGTTTCAGCTTTTCAAAAGGCCAAATATTAAAATGGAAAA
This sequence comes from Eopsaltria australis, assembly GCA_034509425.1. NCBI lineage: Eukaryota > Metazoa > Chordata > Aves > Passeriformes > Petroicidae > Eopsaltria > Eopsaltria australis. Next base: position 114,169 of record JAVTVJ010001626.1, read on the forward strand.
TTGTCTCTGTTACCCCATCTACCTTTTGCTAAAATGGCAACTACCACAAATACCACAAGCGAGGCAGTATGCAATGATCAAGTCCTATTTTCATTATTAATCAATGCTAGACACTTTCCTTTAGTTATTACTGAAATAGGGCAGCTTCCTCTACAGGTGTCACTTTTTTAACCAGATTCCATACATAAGGTAATGCAAAAAACCCAATTTAACCACCTCTCTAACTAGTGCAAATCTCACATTCAGAAAGTGGTCCACAGTCCTTTGAAGCACATTCACTAAATGCCTCTCAAAACACAGTTTCTACTTAAACTGTCCTGTAGCACAGAGGAAGATACACCAGACTCACAACTGACTTGCTGGTGTTATCTGTGCTCCCTTCATACAATAACTTGAAAAAAGGGAACATTCAACTCCCTGCTCTATCATTAGTCTTATGACAGAAATAAGAGTATGTGATTTTCAAAGAAACCCTACCACATTTAGAGTAAAACCCTCAGAAATTCACCTTAGAAACTTAAGAAAAATAATCTGAATGTAACAGTTTACGCTAGGAGTTACAATTTAGAGCTATTTTTTCCATAAAAGAAGACAAAATTAAAACAAAATTGAAAATAACTAAGGTATAAACATTCTACTACTAATGTTCAGTGCTAATGTTCCACAGCCATGTCCCCCTGAAAAAAAAAGAATTTGGACCACCAAGACCTGACTAAGTACAAAGGGATGGACAGCTATTTTAAGATTATTCCTGACACAAGCTCGCCTCATCATTTATACAGCTCTCTGAAGTCAAGAAACTCAGATGACTTAAAACTGACATCATATATAGCACAGCCCTCAAAACCTTCTTGTTAGTCATTTTATCTGCTAACACCTAAATTTACCCCTCCTCTGTTTTCTCTTAGTACACATTTAGTAACAGAAGTCTACCATCTGCCTCTTTCCAACGTTAACTGCCAGACTCCAGAGAGGACTGCACAAACACTGAACTAACAAGCAGTGAAATACTGTGGGTGTTCTGGAAAACTTTGGTCTTAAGGGCAGACTACAGCAAACACGAGAGCAAATGTAAAGAGGGATAACCAATGAAATCAAAGCTTTTACTAGTTATGCTTACAACTGAAGAGACATCAGGTAGAATTAACATGTACATATAAAATAATGGCTATAATTGCTTGTCAGTCAGACTAGTCTTCAGTTACAACTTTATGACTCACGATACATAATTTTACAAATATCTTCCTTATGTCAACCATACATACTGCATTTCACAAGGTTAGTAAATTAATACTCTCTAACAGTTTTCAAGCAACCAATAAAATCTTGAACACAAGACTGTCAAGAATGAAGAATCTACATGTTTCCTATTTTTAAAGACCCTCCTCTCCTCCCAAACTGTAATTCCACTTTAAAGTGATGGAAAGAACTTATGACAAAATATTCCTCTGACTACCTTACATAAAATTATGAACATGAACATGTTCATGAACAGCAAGACCCTTCCTCTATCTTTCCTGTGAGACAGCCACAATGTGGCAAGTTCTGGCTTCAAAACCAGTCCTGGTGAGCATTCCATACTGTGACTGATTTCTATGGGGAGGAGATAAAAGCATACATGCTGAACGAAGCTTAACTGCTGTTCAAACTAACAAGGTTGGGGAACAATTTCAGCACTGCAACACAGACTGAATATTGTTGTAACAAGAGGACAAGCGAAAAACACGTAAACTGTGTGTTTTACAGAGATAATCCAAGCATCTCCCTGCCTGACCAGATGTGGATGGAATCAGGGTCACCACAGCATAGGGTTAGGACTGGAGATACCAATAGGTGGAATAGCAAATAAACTCATCAGAGCTTTGCATGTAGAACATTAGATGAAATAAGATGGAAAAGGTGAAGAAAAGCTTAGGGAAACATCTCAGTTCTTGGGAAAAAGCCCAGGATTAGTATAATGAAAAAATGGGATCCCAGCAGCAGATCCATGCCCATGTCTCTTTGAGCAAAATAAAGTCCTCAGCACTGGAAATCACTAGGAAATAAGATCCAGCTCAGAGGCTGGCAATGTTTCAGGCACTGCTGTGTCTATGACCTAATAGAGAAGTACAGACAATATAAGTGCAGAAGTAGCTAGATGCCTCCCTATTTAAGCTGTATTTTTTTAAATGTCTAACATAAATGACCTACCTAATAGCCCACAAGTCCATACAGAGACACAACTGTGGACTCCTTAAGACCAAGATGTTTAATTCTCCAAATTTAGACAGAATTCAGAAAATAGTATCTAAACCAAATAGTTGTTGTGAATCAACCCAGTGCTGATTGCTCCACAGATCACTTTGCCATTAAAGATCAAAGGCATTTAATTTTCAAACACAGTATCTCACAGAGATTTCTGAAGGAAATAGTATGGATATTTCAGCTGTATATCTGTGTGTGTACTTCAATACTCACAGCCCTGATTGGATCACCAAAGTCTATCTTCAACCTCCCCATTGCTCTAATGATAGCAATAATGGACTGAATGGTGTTGCTGTAGACAACAGCTTTGTACTGTTTACATTCTTCTTCTGAATAACCAGCTTCATGGATAATCCTATGGAAGAAAAAAAAATTAGTTCTCTATTCAAAGAAAAAAATATTTCACTACCATAGTATTTCACCACACTTACTTCATTTGCTTGACAATTGTGCTTTTCCCCGATTCACCAGCTCCTGAAAAAATAATGTATGAAAATTCAACATTAGATTTTTACTAATATTTGAAAATACATTTTGATTCTACACTTCATGTATCTAACCAATACAAAAACCTTCAATATGTAAAAGAACATGTTACAAACTGATTTTTAATCTAAAAATGCATCTTCGGCTGGAAGTTTCAAAATCAAGCCATTTTAAATACAAATCTCAGTTCTAAAAGGCCTTTTCTTTTTAAAGAAGTGAGCATTATCTTTACACAGTCTGCTGGTGTTTCTAATGTGAACAGACGATAAGTTGCTCAGCTTCAAAGGGATCTGAAGTTTAATTCCTCTGACAGTCTTTTTAATCAAAACCTAAACAAAATCCATTCTTCACACTGTATTAATGGTCTTCCATGTTGCAAACACCTTAAAACTCTTCAAGGCTTTAGTCCTTGTAATCCTTTTTTAACCCTTGCATGAATAAACCAACAGTCAGCCTACTTTTTGTTGGAACAGATGGCATAAGGCTTGCCAGTCAACCTGATACCATTTTTAGTACTTAACAACAACAAAACAAAACAAAAGCTATGTTAAAATCCAAAGCTTAGAAAAACAGTATCTCTGTCAAAAGACAGGGAAAAAGACACAGTTTTTGCTGTCTCAACAATCTATCTTTAGCCTGCTTCTTTCTCTAAAAAATATGTGGAACTCTTACAGCTGCGGTCTAATCCCTTTGGACAGCATGCTCCCAGTTTGTTTGTGACTTGTACTGAATTCTCCCTCTCACAGTTCCCCTTTCTCACTACTCTGCAGAAGTGAGTATAATCTTCACACAGTCTACAGGTAGTTCTAATGCAAAGAGATCACCCATTGTCCAATCCAATATAACCAGAGAAAACTCTGACCACAGAAAGACACTGATAAAGGCTGTACTTATCCCCAAAAAAGGGGCGAGAACCTGAAGCATGACACTCCACCTCATCTTGGACAAGATAAAGATTATTGAGAATTGCCAACACAGGTTTACAAAGTACAAACTGCTCTTAATAAGTTTTCATGAGGAAACAGGTAGGTTTGGGGGTGAAGGACACTGACAGTTGTAATTCACTTCTACTCTAGTAAGGCTTCAGATGCCACCTCCCATGGCAGCCCTTGTACCAAGCTGGATAAGTACCAGCTTCAAGGTGTCTGAAAATCTGCCTAGACAGCCACGCTTTAAGGCTTGTGTTAATGGTTCAAAAATCTAGCTGGAAGGCATTTAGGCCAGTCTCCAGAAGATGATACTGGGCTAATACAGTTCAGCGTCTTCACTAATGACCTGAAGGCAAAGGTAGAATGCACTGACATCAAGTTTGCAGCTGACATCAGCCTGGGAGGCCAGGAAGTGGAGAACAGAGGTGCTATTCAGAGGGTCCTCAACTCAATAGAGGACTGAGCTGAGGAATCCCATGACAGTGAACACAGACAACTGTGAAGTCCTGCAAGTGGCACAGAATAACACATCCAACACATCAGACTTGGGACTAACAGGGTAGGAGAACTGTGGGGCTGAAGAGTCAGTAGTGGGGCCTTGTGGTGATGAAGGTCAATCACATTCCAGGCTGCTGCACTGGGTGTGTCTGGGACAGAGTTAACTCTCTTCAAAGCAGCTCTTATGGTGCTGTACTTTGGATTTGTAGCTAAACCAGTGCTGGAAACACTCATTGGTAAGAGAAACTGATGCCTCTCTTACAGCTGAAAAAGGCATGCACAGCATCAAGGCATTTTCTCCTTTCCACCACATACCCACCCCTAGCAAGTAGGTGGGGTGTGGACAAGACCTTGAGAAGGGGGACAGCCAGGACAGCTGACCAAAGTCAACCAAAGGGATATTCCATACAACACAATGCCAGGCTCAGCAGTAAAAACTCAGGAAAGGGAGGAAGAGGGGTAGTCATTTGTTGTTACAGTATTGTCTGAACCCTTCTTTGTTATAACCTTCTTAAGTGTGTTTATAGTGAAGGGTCTGAGGCACAATTCACATAAGAAGCAGCTGAGGGAACTGGATTTTTTAGCCTGGAGAAAAGGAAGCTCAGGGGATACCTCAACACTCTCTAAAACTCCCTCGGAGGTTGTAGCCAGGTGGGGTCAGACTTCTCCCAGGTAATAAGCAATAGGACAATAGTAAATGGCCTCAGTTTGCACCAGGAGAGGTTAAGGCTTGCTATTAGGAAAAACATCTTCATCAAAAGGGTTGTCAAGCATTGAAACAGGTTGCCCAGGAAGTGGTGGAGTCACCATCCCTGGAGATATTTAGAACTCTAGATCTGGCACCTGGGGACATGGTTTAGTGGTAGACTTGGCAGTGCTGGGTTAATGACTGGACACAATGACATTTTAAGCTTTTTCCAAACTAAATGATTCTATGATCCTTTCCACACAACCGTTATGTATGCCAAGGCCCTGCTTTCCAGGAAGTGGACAAACACCTGCCTCCCCGTGAGAAACAAGGAATTAATTCCTTTTGCTTTGCTAGTGTGTGCAAGCTGTGGCTTTCCCTATTAAAACATTATCTTGATCCATGACTCTTCTTGCCTTTCTTCTATTTTTTCCTTATCCCAAGGGAGAGGAGAGTGATCACACAGCTGTGTGGGTGTTTGGGTTGACCCTGGCCAACAGCTTCCACTGCTGCAGTGGCAAAAGTGCAGACAAGCCAAAGGACAGTGTTCTTCCCCAGCAGTCACCATTCATTATGCTCTATCCAAGCACTGAATACAATTCTCCCCCTCAGAGCCCAGTAAATGAGATACTGATAAACTAGATAAAAACAGCTGAAAGCCACTTAGTTGTTTGGAGGGCACATGACCAAGGAAAAGCTACAAGAAACTGTGCATTTTAATCCTAGAGGATTGGTGAGGGGAGAAGAAGGTTAGATGTCTGTATGTTTCTGTCCTTGTCATAACACCCACTTAAGACAGCTTAAAGCAGAAGTAAACTTGTCAGACCTACACAACAAAGAGATGTGAGGCCATTAAGAACCTCTAGCACAGGCAGTTTCATAGAGACATAAGGGAAGGATGTGAAGAGATATAAGAAGGGAACCTATTCCATGGAAGAGGTTGTACTGCACAAAGAGGAAGAAGAAACTCAGCCTTGGAGGTCTTCAGTATTCAACTGGACAAGGCTCTGAGCAACCTTCCCTATTTTGAGGATAGCTTGGCTTTGAGCCAAGGGCTAAACTAGATGACCTCTAACATTTCTTCCAACTTAAGTATTTCATTTCTGTAGAACAGAAAGTTTCTATACTTAAATACTGTATAGTGATGCTTTTAGGATATTCCTCTTTTTAAACCAAATAAGTAGCTTCAGGACAGGCTCAGCCCAATTTAAGACTGGCTGTCAAAAGTTGTCCCACCTCCTCCCCAACACTGCCACTGCTGTGGCTACACTTCTCATCCTCCAACACCACAGAGTAAGTGCTGGCACCAAGAGGAGCCATTGAGCACAGAGTTCAGTTAGCCAAGGAACAGAGCAGGCCTGTCAGCATCAATCTAGATTGCTTAATGCTATCTTTAGCTCATATCCAAGCAAAAGACTTAGTATTTTATAAATCTGCAAGTTTCTTTATAGAGCAGCAATAGTTCCCAAGACTGAGCTGCCATGGAAATACATTAATATGTAATCAGAGACACGAGTACAAAAGTAATTTGTTATTTAGACACCTGAAGCATTTATAAATCATATTAATAATCTCAAAATAGCTAATTTTGCACTTACGCACGAACAGGTGACAAAAGTTTAAAGACTAGCTTTATTAATGAAATTGTTATAATTTGCTTTGGATTAATATTTTTATTCAAATAATTTGGAGATTAGATATCTCCTGCATTCAACACCATTTTTGGAGATATTAAGAAATATATTACAGCATTTAATTTACATAATCTCATAAAATGTACTGTTAAAAATTTATCACATTTGACTAACCAAAAACCTCAGTCAGAGCTAGTTACAGTATAAAAATTTAATTATTTTTCTCATGCACTTTCTACTCCATTTTTTGACTCAGATATGAATGTTTCTCTATGGTGTTAGAATTCACATGTACCAAATACCTACAATCATAAAAGCATTCTTAGTAACACAACCACAAACACCCATAATACACATAAAAATAATTAAGTCATTTATTACAGGGTACCTAGCATCAGTAGTGACATCCCAGAAGGTGCATTCCCCTATGTTACTTAATGGAAAAAAGAAATGGTTGTGTTTGGTTTGGGGTTTTCCTTTAACTGCACACTGAAATGACTGCAGCATTCCTAATAATCTTTGTGAAGTAGATGGAAAAATTTCACCATACTCATTGTCCCATACTGAAAGGAAATTCATTATTTTTGCACTCCTGAATGCAGAACTCTGCCAGGTTTTCTGACAGATACACTACTTTGTAAAGTTTCCTTCTTTACCTCAGCATAAATAAGTTGCCCATACAGCAAAATGAGAACTAATTCTGGTTTAGAAAGTTTTAGACAGGAGTGAGCAGTATTGTTACAAGTGACAGCTGCATATAAAATGTCAGAGCTAGCTAGACTGTCACAACCAAACACTACCTAAATTTAGACAGACTTGATTGTATATTCCTCAATCATCTAGTAAAGGATGCTATTTATTGCTTGCTATTTAAGTGTGATACTTGATTTCAGATCACTACTGTAAAAAATCTGAACAGTCTTACTGGCTCTGTTATTATTTATTTATAACAAAAATATTATTAAAAAGACATGACACTTCTGCTTAGACTAGAAGAAGAGCAGCATGTAATTTCTGAATTTAAAAGAATAGTGGGCATTTTTTGTTTGCTTACTTTTAGATGGAAGTCTAAGTTAGTTGTTAGGTCATTACATTAATGGAAGTTTTAATAACTGATTAGTCCTTTCTTCCCCTTGCACACTTGATGTCTTTCATGTGCTTCTCAAAGAGAGGGCAACACAATCTACAAAAATCTAATTTAAAGTAAAGAATTTTAAAACTTTTGTTCACATAGCTGAGGAAAAATATAGCTTGAATTAAATCTAATACTCTTCCTACACCTGCCTGCCAGAAAGCAGATAGATCCTTATGCTTCATTATGCAGACTGCCAAAGTATAGGAGCAAAGTACATCCAACTTAAATAGCAAAGTTTCATATTTTCCCCATAGATTCTACTACAATCTGAAGGATCTTCTGCATCAAAGTTTAATACTCAGGCTCTACCTTCACATGTCAATATTTCACAGCTAGTATTGTGCTATCCAAAGCAGTCATTTACCTGGATGCAGTATGAATTCTGACAGCGCTCTGTGAATTCAGAGCCAGCACATAAACCCAGGCTTGTGACTAACCCTACCCTATCCACAGCATGGTGAAGCTCACGCTCAGCTAAATAAGAGGGACTAAGCTCGTATTATGATTTTTCTTTCAAAGCCAGCTTTCAACTTTGGAAATAGAAAAATATCAAAGCATCTTCATGTTCCAAAACAAAAAAAAACCCAAAAAACAAACAAACAAACAAACATCAAAAAATCAAAAAAACATTTAACAGATTGGTCTCAATGTATCTTCCCCCGAAGGAACCAAGTAAAGACAAGCAGAGCTCAAATAAATTTAAGAAACAGCTAAAGTAATATTTGATTCTCCAAGCTGTGATTTGATTCATTACAGAAAAAAAAAAATTAAAAACTTCTAAAAAGACTAGGTTGGACTCTATCTAAAGATTCTTTTCCAGCCTAAATGATTTGATCACCCTATGATTCATTACTATGAAATTGTAGCAAACACCATCTTAAATTGAATATTCTTTCCAAACAGAGCAAATCTGTGTCTAAAATGAAATGAAGCATTTAATAATTTGATTAAAATTAACAGGTAAGCAAAAATGTTACTTTAAACTACTTAGAATGTCTCATGATTTATTATCCCACACACTGCCTACATAGCAAGCATTCCAGAACTACAAATATCTGGAACAAATGTTTTATGCACCCAAGTACGGGAAATAGTGCATGGAAGGGCTGAGATCTTAACCATAACATTTCTAACTTGCAGCACATTTCCTAATTGGTTACTGAAAAAACCAATCAAATACCAAACTAAAAAGCAAGGTGTAGTGGTTTCAGTTCACCTATTCAGGTTTGTGGCTAAATGCCAGCACACTTACTCAAATTTACTTGATGTTTGCTGTGAGATGAGGATTAGGAGTAGGCAAAGCAGGCTCAAACTTTATAAAGTATAAAGAAACTTCATTAATATACCTAGGACAAAGGGAAAGAAAAAAACCAAGAAAAACCAGAACAAACTCCTCAGACCACCCCTCCTTCCCCCACCTCTCCATTTCATTCTCCCTGACAACATACAAAAGACAACACTTCAACCTCCAGTCAGTTTACCATCTCAGAAATAGCTCTTGTTCCAGTTCATTTAGGAAGAGAAGTCTCTTTTGCTTACACCATGGATTTTCTGTAAGAAAAATACAGTTTTTATGGGTCTTCTGCCTCACCATCAGCCGCCACCCAGAAGAAAGACCAGCTTAATTGTGGATCCCTCCCACACCAGTAGCCTTCCCACAGCCACTGTGGTGGGTTATGAACAGTCCACAGGGTACCTGTTTCAAGGATGCCCAGTTCAATTGCAGCAACAAAGAAAATCCCTTCTTCTGTGCTGAGCAACACAGGTTCTCCTGACAACTCAGGTTCTCTGGCATTCCCCCTGGGACCAGGGCTCTGGGTCACAGCCTCTCCTCTCTCTTGGTTCAAGTTTCTCATTAGGCTGTACTTTTTCAACACCTACTTGTCTTTACCCAGGTATTTCAGTTCACTGGCTGCAATTAGAACCTCACATCCCCCCTTTGGACTATATCTTCATATATTACAGGGAATTTATTAGCTCAGTCCCCAACCATGGTTCTCTAAAAGAGTTTTCAGCTTCACTCTCAAAGCACTTCTCATGCTCCTCCTTCTAGATATCAGTTCTGCTTTCCTCACTGACTGTAAAGTCTCTATGCTGCATTTATGTAGATGTCCTCACTCGTTCCTCTCTCTCTCTGCAAGGAAGGATGGGTGTCTGTAAGTTTAGTCCAGGCATGGAGAGAGTTAATCTCTGTCTCTCTCTTTCTGGCAGTGTGATGATCACATGCTCTCTGCCGGGCTGTTTGAAAAGGTCCGAGCTGGATGGCAGAAGTTCTCAGAGTCTCTGTGGCCTGGCTCTGCAAAGCTGGCTCGGCCTGGTGGGGCCATCTGGGCCCGGGGTGACAGGGCAGGGCCTGACCCGAGCTGGATGGAGGCTGGCCCAGTCCTTGCCTGGCCTGGAGCAGGGGCCTGGCCCTGTCTCGTGTAGCTGACATACCAGATGAGCTGTATCTGCTGAAAATTCCATCTGGTTCCTCCCCCATTCCCAACTGCAGTGGCCGCTTTAAACCTCCCTTCCTCCCCCCCTCTCCTTCCAAAGGAGGTGGGGGAAGGGGGGGGGGGGGGGTGGGGGCAGGACAGGACAGGGCCTTACCAGCGAGAGAAGCAGGAGATGCTCCTCTCTACACAGCAGCAGATCAAGAGGAAGAGAATCAAAGGGTCTCTGCTTATATATGGTTTTTTTCCCTGAAGGCGGATCAACTTTTTAATTGGTTCACCTACATATCAATCCTTAAAACTACCTGATTATTGGCTCTCTCTCCCAGGAAGGAAGTTAAATCCCTTCCTGCAGCATAGATCACTTCCTAGATTTTGACCCCTCCTGCCTAACCCAGGACACAAGGCAAACTTCATGTACACAGAAGCCCTCTTCGGAGGAAACCAACTGTCAAGTACAACTATTTCCAAATAAATATACTCCTTGTAATACTAACACAGAAAAAAGTGCAGACTAAATTAAAATAACTTAAGCGTTAGATAAAAACTAAAGAGAAAAAATTGGGCTGGCTTTGAAATAACACCAAATAAGCCAGACAAAGTAACAGAACCCACAAAAAAGTAGAACAGCCTTGTATGTTGCCAGAAGAGAGCTCAAGTATGGACAACAGTAATTAATTTAAAACATTCAACAGATGTTTGCCAGCTTTTCAGCCTGTAGAACAGGTCACTTAGACCAGATTAACTTAAGCATACAGACACATGTGAAATTTAAAATAAAATACACTGACTTGTAAATTTCTGGATGCAAGTCCTGTGAAGTTCTGTCCCCACAACCTTCCTATTAGATTCTGTCAGACACTTGAATTTCACAACAGAAGTGTTATAAATGAATCAGCCAATTTTATGATTAAAGAGTATTAAAAATCAAAGTATAAAATTTGAAAAAGAGCCACGAAGCAAAAGCAACGCCGAGCCAGGCGATCGGCGTTGGGGTGAACTGGGTCTGAAACACTGTCGGTTCGAATCTCACCAGTTCCCCGCTGTGGTTTCCATGAGGTGTCTTTTTATACCTTTTTTCTTCTTTGTTAATCTTATCTTTTCGATACAACAATGTAGTTTTTTCCTGTCTTTCCACCATGTCTGACGACGGTTCCTGAAATCAGTAGTCGATTTTGCTGAGGGAATGAGTTTCTGGCGACGTAAGTTATTTACTGTATATGCACACATGGAATCCATATCCTGGATCCATATCCTTGTTTATACACATGTAGAACACACATCCTGGAGCTCTGCCAGATGAGGAAGTCCCACAAAATGCTTATCTGTGGACATATCCTGGAGCTCTGCCAGAGGAGGAAATCCCATGAAATGTTTATCTGTGAACATATCCTGGAGCTATGCCAGATGAGGAAGTCCCATGAAATGCACAATTTTTGGCGACCACCTATTTCTGGCATTTGTGCTTTCTCTCAACTTCAGTAAAATGCTGCAATCTTAATTTTAGCAGGAATTATTTTTTAACATATACCACAGAAGGCACAAGCTGAACAGTGCCCGTTTCTCAGCTGCCACTGGTCACAGCACAAGCTAAATACTCAGTGATTTCTGCTCTTTCTGCTATGGGGTCAGTAATCTCTTACAAAAACACATGACTTTGTAGACTGGAAGCATAATCTCTTAAATTTATCACCTGATGACACATTACCAGACATGTGATTAAAATTAGAATGCAAGCTGCTAATCAGTGTTACTATACCCAAAATACATCAATGCTAGTACAAGAAAAGTGGAAACTTTGCTACAACACACTCTGGACAGATTGAACACCAAATGAAACATTCTCTGAAACCCACACTGCTCTGTCTGCCTGAATTTTCTTATTTTCTTCACTTCCCCTTTTTGAAGCCACCAGCAGTAACAGTTATCTACCACCATCCAGTATTCTTCTTATTCTGGGGCAGCTGCCGGCCCTAGCAGTTTATGTCCCTTTTCCCCTTACTCATTGTTTTCATACAGTCAACCAAAGGTAGATAGTACTCATTACTTCTAAGGTGACATGAGGCTTAGAATTTCCACAGCTACTGGAATTTAAATGTGCCAGGAATCTTTCAGCGATTTAAGAATCTGTATGATTAGTATCCGGCAGAAAGTATTTCAGTAACTTAGCCATGTAGTAATAGAGCGTGAATCGCAGACTACGTCACTGGTTCAAACTTTTATAAATAAATACGCCTAATTTATAGTAAAACAAATATAAAATTTATTTTGTGTCCGAGAGTTCGAACACGCAATGCTACGATCGAAAAGGGAGACAGTGCCAAGCCCAGAGTTGGCACTGGGTGAACGCAGGTCTGACCTCTATCGCATCAGACCTCCCTCTGTTCACCCTGACTGCTTCTAACAGCTGGTTTATATACAGTTTTGACCGAGAAGTCCGGATTTTGGGCATTATTTCTGTCACTCAGCATATTCATGAAGCATGCTATTCATGAAACTGAGGTGGACAAAAACGCATCCTGTGCTTGATCGATTTTTCATCATCCGGGGGTGTTATCTGATGGTTCATGATGTTCTTTATCTCGGTCCGATCTGGTCGTTAACACCTGAGCCGGGAGGGGATTTTCGGAAATGGTTGATCAGTTCTGCCATCAGCTCTGCCTTGGAAATGTAGATATCAGGAGTCGACTGAATGTTTTCCTGATGTGCTGCCCTTTGTTCTCTGTAATGCTGTCTTTGGGATGTAAATCAGTTCCCTGGGCGAGGCCACGACTCTTTTTTTGGGCAGGCTCAGCTTGTTCTAAAACTGGTTACAACTAAACTTTTTTTACTATATATTTCGATATTACATATTTGAGCACGAATTTCTCACTTTTATTTATAACAATTCCCCCCTCTTTTTAATTGGTAACATTAATTCGTGCTCAGAATATAAAAACAACATTTTTACAAATATTTATACTTCATTTTTCATTGGTTTTTATTTGTTTCTCGAATTTCATTAGAGCTTCTGTTGTTATACTACTTTCTTTTTCTTCTTTCAATTTCATAATTTTTGAGATATTTGTGGGATGTCCTATCTTTCTTGGGGCTAATTCTGGATCTATTGGTATTGCTGCTGCTTGCATGCCCTGTACCATAGAATGAATTAGCTGGATAAAACACGGAATCAGACATGGTATAAATATTATTCTTGCTACTGAGTATAGTATGAAGAATATAATTCTTTTCTATCATGCTCTTTCGAATAAATTGTTCCACTATGTTGTTTGTAAAATAGAATTCCATTTCTGGACTGGGACATTGTGGTAGATAGGGACAGGCGGACGGAAGATCTCGCGATGTGACGGAAAGCAAGGGCAGCATGGAACCCTCCTCCCTTCCTTCCTGCATGATAACAGATCACCCAGAGTATGCAACTCCTCCTAACCCAGTAGTTTTCCACTCCTTACTAACCCTAGCTATCCCATCGTCCCCTTTCTGACGTAGTGAAGCCCCCTAGACTATTTAACCTCATGAGATAAGATAACAAACGCCATTTGACCATCCACCACATTGGTGTCTGTAAGTCCATGGCCCGAGTGGCTCGGGTGAGGCCGAGCTGCCGTGCTGTCGTTCCTGAACCAGGTCGCCTTGCCTTCATAGCAAGAAGGCAACATAGTGGTGCCGAAACCCGGGAAGAAGAAGAGGAGCTCGGGCTACGGGATTCGCCTGGACAAGAGACAGCGGCCTAAGCAGCGAAGCTGACTTCAGGCGGGGGAGACGTCCCCAAAGGATCCACGGTCACGATGGAGACCGCTGCAAAGGTCGTGAGTTTACTTTATAAGCAGTGGGGTATTAAGTGTAAGCTCAAGGATTTTTATATTGCTATTGCAAAACTCCTGGAGCTTGGGGCGATTGAGCGTCCAGCAGAAATATTACACCCAGAGGTGTGGGGGAAATGTACCAATGTTTTAGCAGAGGAAACTAAAGTCTCGGGCAGCGGAAAAAGTCTCAAAGCGTGGGGGAAAGTAGAAACGGCTTTACGCCGAGCGCTGGAACAACAGGAGACTTGGAAAGCTGCACGTGCATGTTTATTAGCTACTCCTAAGCTGGGAGTGGCAGCAATAACACAGACCGACCCCGAGAGCGGTCTGTCTGAGAGCGGGGGTTTGCGGGGACCGGGCGCGCTTCCCTCCTCCCCGGACCCGAATCCAAACGCCCCGGGGCCCCCAGAAAACCTCCCGACCCTTCCGCCGAGCCCGCCGGATCCACCCCCTGCCGCGGAAACTTCCCAAACGTCCGCAGTTTCCCCCTCCATCCCTCCGCCGCCGGTTAGCGATCCGACGCTGGAAGCACAGCAATCTGCGCGATCTTTTTGGGAGGGATTGGCAACCGAAGCCAGGGAAACCGAGAGGGCAGCAAGAGAGGGAACGCGGGTGAACCCCTCTCCCCCGCCCTATGCAGTTCAAAATGGAGCGGGCGACCAAGGAGATGGGCGGGGCCAGGGTTTCACCGGCGGGAACGAACAACGATTGCGAGTGTTCGCTGCTGCGCATGCGTGGGAAGAGAGAGCTGCAAACGCGCGGGCACGGGAGAGCGGCAGAGAGCGCATGCCCAGTCAAGGGCCGTGTTTAATGCATTACCATTTAAAGGAGAGCCCTCCCCTTATGGGAGGCAGGGCAAGCCCAGGGGGCGGGACCGGCACCGCCCCCGGGGGGAGGAGCGGGGTCGGAGCCACAAGAAAAGGCACGGAATCCCGGAAGTGCTCTGGCAGTTGACTTCCGGCTCTGAGTCCGACAACAGCTCCGCTAGCTCTGCTGAGTTATCGGAAACTGACTGGGACACAGAGTCGGAAGAAGCAGAGCTATCACAATTTGAAACGAAAACGAATAAAGTTTTAAATTACGCCGGAAAGCAATCACAATACAAATTCACCGACTGGGGAAAGATAAAAATAGCTTGTGCAGAATGGGTGCCCTCAGCCGCAGTCCATGCTTTCCCGGTGAGAACCACCGGGCAAAATGGGAACCAACAACAAGTATATGACCCAATAAACCCCAAAGATATACAAACGATTGTCAAAGCAATCTCAGAAAAGGGGATGGATTCCATCATTGTTTCCACTCTCATAGACGGCCTTTTTAGCAATGAGAACCTGCTCCCCTTTGATATTAGACAAATAGGTCGCATGATTTTTGATGGGGCAGGAATGATTGTTTTTAAACAGGAATGGACAGACAATTGTGCGAGCCTATTAGCCCAGTCCTCTGGGGCGGGGCAACCACTGCATGGCTCGAGTTTATCTAGGCTGACAGGGAAACATGATGAGATGATTACACCTCAGCAGCAAGCTGCACAATTGCGAGCTGAGGAAGTCAGGGCCACAACCCGAGCTGCCAGAGAAGCCATTCGTGCTGCATCTCGTGTGGTAGCTAAGCCTTCACCGTGGTCCACCATAAAGCAAACAGAAAGTGAAAGCTTCACAAAGTTTGTGGACCGTCTACAGGCAGCAGTAGACGCCTCTACCCTGCCTGCGGCGGCAAAAGGACCCGTTGTAGCAGACTGTTTGCGGCAACAAAGTAACACTGTTACCAAAGAAATCTTGCGCTCCGTTCCAATAGGAGCCAGCCTGGCTGATATGATCAAACATGTAGTTAGGGAAGAACAGCTAACCCCTTTTCAGGCTGCCGTACGTGATCTAACTAGTGCAATGGCATGCTTCAAATGTGGACAGGCAGGCCACATCACAACAGGCTGTCCCCACAAATCCCAGCCTCCCCCGGCGGGGCCTCCATCTCAAGCGCGTGTGAGAGGGCTCTGCTGGAGCTGCGGGAAGAAGGGACACTTCGCTAAGGACTGCAGATCTCGACCCCAGGGAAACGGGAGGGGGAGGGGGCGTGCGGGCCGCACCCAGCCTCCTCCCGCTGCGAATGCAAGGCGGCCCATCTATGCCAACCCCCAATGGGGTGGGGGGCCCTCATTCCCTATGCCCCCGCAGGAGACAGCCAGTCCTGCACCCACACAAACGGTGCAAATGCAGAGTTTCACAGCACCGCCAGCAGCACCATTGCACCCACCACAGCCACAAGCCGCACTTGTGCCACAGGGTCAGCAGGGGGCGCCCCAGAGCGGAACCCCTGGGTGGCCCTGGCCATGAAAGTAGAGAAAGAGCCCCTGATAGTGTGGGGGACATGCCGCCTCTATGGCAGTCAGGATCCCCATGTCATAGGGCTTCAGTTTTGGGCAGACACGAGTTCAGATTGTACAATTATTCGCCAAGTACATTAGCCACAACATTGGCAATTTACAGAAGTCCCCCCAGTGAATGGTGTGGGAGGGCCATCCCGGGCGTGGAAAAGCACCCAGTTGGTAACTATAACACTTCATTTCGTATGTTAGAAGCTACCTTTCTTTCCCTGAACGAATCCAACCCGAACCTAACTGATTCCTGCTGGCTTTGCTATGATGTCAAACCCCCCTTCTACGAAGGAATTGCTTTAGATATCCCCTTCAGTTACTCCACAGCCGACTCCCCTCACCAGTGCAGGTGGGATACTCCCCGCAGAGGAATCACCCTGAGTCAAGTCACGGGTCAAGGCAGATGTTTTGGCAATGCAACCTTAGCAAAGAAAGGCAACATCTGCACCAAAGTTGTCAAGCCCAACAGAAAGAATAAGTGGGTGGTTCCATCCGCATCTGGGATGTGGGTTTGTCAGCGATCTGGAGTGAGTCCTTGTGTGTCTCTTGCCAAATTCAATGATTCCACTGACTTTTGTGTCCAAGTTCTAATTGTTCCTAGGGTCCTGTACCATACAGACGAAGAGATGTACCACCTCTTTGAGAAACCCGACCGGCTCCACAAAAGAGCACTGTTAACAGGTGTAACTATCGCAATGCTGCTCGGCCTGGGAGCAACCGGAATGGCCACGGGTGTCTCAGCTCTTGCGACCCGACACCAAGGACTGTCTCAGCTACAAATGACCATCGATGAGGACTTGCAGAGGATCGAGAAATCCATTTCCTTTCTAGAGAAATCAGTTTCCTCACTCTCAGAAGTGGTCTTGCAAAACAGGCGAGGATTAGACCTCTTGTTCATGCAGCAAGGAGGCTTGTGTGCCGCCTTGAAAGAGGAATGCTGCTTTTATGAAGACCACACAGGAGTCGTCAGAGACTCCATGGCAGAGCTCCGAGATAGGCTAGCTCGGAGACAGAAAGACAGGGAAGCCCAACAGAGCTGGTTTGAGTCCTGGTTCAATCAATCACCATGGCTCACCACTCTAATTTCCGCCTTGGTAGGTCCATTGGCAGTGTTGTTTTTAGCTTTTACCTTTGGACCATGCCTGCTGAACAAACTAGTCTCTTTTATCCAGACCCGTCTGGAACGGGCCAACATTCTGTTTTTAGAACATCAACAAATGCTGTAATCCAAACTGTAAACACTGTCAATCGCAAGACTTTTCTAACTTGCCTTGCAAAATCTACTCAGGTATACCAAACCCCTTTTCCCTTGTCAAGTTACTACCTCATACCTCACTTCAATACATGTATCTATGACTACCTCATTCATTTGTGAAAAAAGGGGGGGGAAGTGTGGTAGATAGGGACAGGCGGACGGAAGATCTCGCGATGTGACGGAAAGCAAGGGCAGCATGGAACCCTCCTCCCTTCCTTCCTGCATGATAACAGATCACCCAGAGTATGCAACTCCTCCTAACCCAGTAGTTTTCCACTCCTTACTAACCCTAGCTATCCCATCGTCCCCTTTCTGACGTAGTGAAGCCCCCTAGACTATTTAACCTCATGAGATAAGATAACAAACGCCATTTGACCATCCACCACATTGGTGTCTGTGAGTCCATGGCCCGAGTGGCTCGGGTGAGGCCGAGCTGCCATGCTGTCGTTCCTGAACCAGGTCGCCTTGCCTTCATAGCAAGAAGGCAACAGGACATGAGCTACTGTTTTTTGATTTCTGCTGCAAGGCCCCTAATAGTCTCACTATAGTCATTTATTTTAATGCAGCATTCAGATTTATTGAATTTCTCACAGACTCTCTCTTCCTCCGCTAACAGATAGTCTAGGGCAATCCTGTTTTGATAAACAAATGCCCGCATTTGAGAGTGTTGTGTTGCTAGGAGCTCTAGTGCATTTGAGGTATGATTTGATACTACTACTACTACAGCTTGGAGCCTAATTAACTTGTTAAGTAAATACACTGGGGTCTGATACCCATAGCTCTCGTCTTGGGCCCTTGTGGCAGGATCATAGTACTCTATGATTCTTTCTGCAGGCCAGTCTTCTTCTCCTCACTTTTGATTACTCTTAGCCATAGGTAGCTCTTTGTTGATCTCTCTTTTTTTCTTAAGGTTTCATACAGAGGTGCCGCTAGGAAATTGCTCTCTGATTTTGGCAGTGTAAAAAATGAGGGCCGAATCATGCTCAAAGTACATGAACTTTTTCATTTATGGGGTAATTCACTGTATGCTTTTTTTTACTACATATCTAGTATATGCTATTGGGGGTTTTCCAATTTACTTTCAGGTTTTCTGGTTCTTGCTAATATTTTTTTAGATTTTCAAGGGATTGGAAAGGGTTAGCTCCAGTGCTTTTGTACTAACACAGGTTAATGTTATTATTCTATTCACAACTTGTATTTTTCTTCTGACTCCAATATCCAGCCGGCTTTTCAGGCTGTCAAGTTTTACTCTTGTCATTTGAGTTAACTGTGAGGGTGGAGATACAGGGAGTATATCCCACTACTTCAGTGTATTCTTTACCTTTGTGGCTGACACAAATGATTCTAATCACCTTTTGATCTAAAATTCAACCTTCAGGTCTCTGAGTAGATCTGGGGGTTTGCTCTTGATTCTATTTTAGAAGCTGCTCTGGAGTTAACCCTTCTCCTTTCCAAGGCCATTTTTTTGCTGATTTTAATTTCTTACAAATCTAACAGTTAGACAACCCCAGTTCAGTGGCAATTTCTTGCATTAAATCAATAAATAAATTTTGGCTGGGAGCTGGTAATCTCTATTCATCATATTGCTTTTCTATTTGGTCATATTGGTTGCTTAACACCTGTAACTTTTCTTGCTCTAACCTTTTTTTTTTTTCTTATCTCTGATTCTTGCTTCTTTATTTCTAATGCTATCTGTTTAATACTATGTTCTGGGTCTATCCCCTCTTTGTTTTTCAAAAAGCAAAATGTTTTTTCACATTGCAAGCATACCTGATCATCATTTGCATATTCCACATTCTGTCTTACCCAGTAAGTTTTTCTTTCCATTACACATGCATCTAATTTAGAGTTATCATAACATTTATGGTTAATTTAAAAATATCTTAAAAACACTGATTTCATTTGTCTACCAACTTATACTGTCTGATTACACAGTTTACATTATGATATATGTTTAAGTTCTACATTCTTTTTTCTTCTTTCATGGTTTGTATTATTTTGGACCAGGAGCTTTGGGTGCCTGTATTTGGATCTTGCATTCCAGAGAAAGCAATTTAGTTGGTTATTTAATTTGTAGATTCCATATCGAGTACTGTTAATCTCACAGGGCCCTCTCAGTTTTCCATTTTCACAACGTCTAAGGGTCTAATTAGTGTGGTCTGGAGATAGGCTTTGGCCTTCTTGAGGGGGCACTTTGCACAACCTACACTCTGTGGTTAAGTTTTGCCCCCTCGTTTGGGCTTGACTCTCAGTTTGCAAGCTGATTGTTGGGTATATGAGCAGGCTCAGGATCATCAGGGGCCTCCATAGGTGTACTCCTCTGCTGATGCCTCCGCCCCCTGAGTTGCTACCAGCGGCGGGGTAAACCATCTTCACGGCAGCAGGAGTATTCTTCCAGGCCCCTGGCATAGATCCGAGTAGCATATCGCCTTTTATATGTCTCCCACTGAGAAAATTTGACTGTGTCAGTGCTGCAGGGCACCCTGTTTGACCGTCGGCACTCGATAGTTAAAATTTGAGCTTGTGAGTCTAATTCTCCCCTCACCCTCTTTGTGAAAATCCGGAACTACAATATTGAATCTAGTTCAATTAGTCCTAAACCGGTAGCAAGATGTAATACAAGGCTAGTCAGCTCCTGTTCCTCTTCAATACATTTAGTGCACAATGCTTTAGGAGGATATCCTCTGCAACAGTGAACTACTCAAATTTCTTGACAATATTTACATTTAAAAGATCTTCTGTAGTTAATTTATACAAACTTACTACCAGTCATGCCTCCTGCACAATCAAACTGATTTCTAGGATCACCATTAAATCTCTTTCTAATAAATTATAATCTGCTTCTTCTACTAATAGCATGTTACCTAGACATATCTTAGTTTCTGATTCTATTTCAACATCTTTAATAACAGGTACTTTAAATGGTTCCCCTTTAGCCCTTATCACTACTACAATTTCTTTACTTTTAACACACTTTGAGGGTAATTGCTGAACCGTACTTCGTTCAGCTCTAGAATCCACTAAAAACATTAGTTCTTGCTTTAAGGGTCTTAATTTTAGTTTTATCAAGGGCTCTGTTGTTGTTATGGACCTTAAAGTAAGGAGCCCGACACCTCTAGTCTGCTTGAAAAATCTTTTAATCTTTTAACCTCTTTTTGCAATCCTTTTTAAGATGTCCTTTCATTTTGCAGTAAAAACACTCTGGGGTATTCTTCTGGTTATCGGGGTATTGCCTCTGATGGGTGGGAGGTTTCTTCCACTGTTCTGCGTTTTGTGTCAAACTTACTGGGGTTTGGAATCGCTCCTGCTTCTGGGCTTCTCGAACTGCTGCTACTAATACTCTTGCCTGAGCTTTTTGCTTCTCCTCGTCCCTTCGCATGTATATGCGCTGGGCTTCTCTGAGGAGTTCCTGCAGCCCTTTCTCTTGCCAATTATCTATCTTTTCTAATTTCTTCCGAATGTCTTCCCAAGATTTTGCCACGAACTGGGTTTTAAGTAAGATTTCTCCTACTGGTGAGGTTGGGTCTGTCCCTGAATACATTTGTAAATTTCGCTTTAATCTTTCTAACCACTCGGTGGGTGTCTCATCTTTTCCTTGGCATTCCCCAAAAACTTTGCTCATATTCTGTCCCCTGGGTACTGCATCCCTAACCCCTTGTATAACAATATTCCTGAGATTAATCATATTTCGCTTCCCCTCCTCCGTTTGTGGGTCCCAACCCGGATCTTGATTAGGCCATTTCAGGCTTCCCGGGGTCCCTTGGGGGTTTCTCTGTTCCCAATCCCGTACCCCGGCTTGTTTAATCATTTCCCGTTCCTCATGACTAAACAAGGACTTCAAAATCGCGTTTATATCCTCAAATGAATATATGCTGGTTCTCAGAAATTCATCTAGCTTACCTGCCACGCCCAAGGGGTCATCCATTACCTTTTTCATTTCCTTTTTAAATGCTCTCACATCTCCGGTGTTAATGGGTATATTTATATATCCAATAACCCCCGGGGCTGTTGGTACTTGTCTCAGTGGGAAGAGTTTAAAATTTTCCTCATCGTCTTTACTGAGTTTGTCATTTATTTTCTTAGTCTGTAGTCGTGTCCTGTTAGCCAAAGGGGAGTCAGTCACTTTAGTGGGAGCCGTCTGGTTTTCGTCTTTAATGTGTGTCAGAGGGGGATTTGTCGGGAGTTGAGGGTATGCCCGCGGCACCGGAGCTGGCTCTGCTGCTGCGACTGCTGCTGCTGCAGCCACCGCACCGTCCATAGGGGGTGCATCAGGTATTACAGGCTGGTGTCGAGGAATTGTATAGGGGGGAGGGAGATGGTCCAGGGGGTCCCAAGTCTCGTTTTTGGTCACGGGGGGCTTATGGGTTCTAACGGGGAGAAGTCCCACTCTAGCGTCCTCCCAGACTTTAGCATATTCTTTCTCTTCTTCGCTGCCCGAGCCCACACAGCTATTTAGGGCTCGGCAGGTCCATTTTTCAAAGGTGCCAAAAATGGGCCACATTAAGTGTTCTCTAATTTCCTTGCTTCCCCAAACTTCAATGCAGTAATACACTATTTTTTCTTTGGATTTTGTGTTAAGGCTCGAATAATCCCCCCAGTGTTCTAACAACCACCCCAAGGGGCTGTCTAGGGGAATTTCGGGTATGCTCTGCTTACTCGCTCTCAGGGGTTTTTCCCGGGATTTTCTCTGAGGCTTGCTCTTTCTCTGCCCCATGTTTTAATCTTAGCTAGCTTGTCTTACCTTTTTTTCTTTTTCAGCTGTGATCGGTACCGTTTACAATTCTACTATGATATTTTACCAGTTTACTGGCCCCGTGGAGAACCGTTCCGGGGGTTTTCCGCTGGTAACAGCTCTCTTTCCTGATATCTTATCCTGGACTTACCTAGTCTGAGACCAGAAGGTTTACCAGTTCCTAAACTCTAAAAGAACGTACCCTCCCCTCTGGCCTTCCGTGATCGATCCCCCGAATTCCTCGGAAAATTCGGGCTTGACGTGCGTGTAACCGGGGTTTCTGCGCAGCCCCCCCCCTTTTTCGTATCTTTCACTTCCCTCGCGAGCAACCTCTTCCCTCGCGGGAGAGAGGAACTGCGATCTTGGGGTCCACACTCGCTTCGTGAAGATTTCACGTCTCACACACACACACACGCTCGATCACACCTCGCCCAACCACGCAATACTTACGGTTCTTTTTCTTGCGTGGGCTCTTCGTGCACGTAGATTTTTATGAGCGAATAAATTAGCCGCGGTTTTGGAGATCTCCCCGATCTCCCCTGAGTTCCCTGAGAGCTCTTTTTATCCTCCTTTTCGATACGTGGCAAAAATCTCGAGAATTGTGTTCGTTGATACGATTGGTCAGCAGGACTCCCCGCTCCGTCAGGCCGCTAAATTCAGCGGGGGCGCCTCCTGAGCGGGGACGGGGGAGCCAGCAGTCCCAGGGTCGTATCACGTCGGGGTCACCAAATTGTTATAAATAAATACGCCTAATTTATAGTAAAACAAATATAAAATTTATTTTGTGTCCGAGAGTTCGAACACGCAATGCTACGATCGAAAAGGGAGACAGTGCCAAGCCCAGAGTTGGCACTGGGTGAACGCAGGTCTGACCTCTATCGCATCAGACCTCCCTCTGTTCACCCTGACTGCTTCTAACAGCTGGTTTATATACAGTTTTGACCGAGAAGTCCGGATTTTGGGCATTATTTCTGTCACTCAGCATATTCATGAAGCATGCTATTCATGAAACTGAGGTGGACAAAAACGCATCCTGTGCTTGATCGATTTTTCATCATCCGGGGGTGTTATCTGATGGTTCATGATGTTCTTTATCTCGGTCCGATCTGGTCGTTAACACCTGAGCCGGGAGGGGATTTTCGGAAATGGTTGATCAGTTCTGCCATCAGCTCTGCCTTGGAAATGTAGATATCAGGAGTCGACTGAATGTTTTCCTGATGTGCTGCCCTTTGTTCTCTGTAATGCTGTCTTTGGGATGTAAATCAGTTCCCTGGGCGAGGCCACGACTCTTTTTTTGGGCAGGCTCAGCTTGTTCTAAAACTGGTTACAACTAAACTTTTTTTACTATATATTTCGATATTACATATTTGAGCACGAATTTCTCACTTTTATTTATAACAAAACCACAGAAGTGACACATTCTAAAATTATAACACTGACTCAGACAAAAGATCTGAGATAATTCTCAAGGTTTCAGTAGCTGCATGCTTAGTCCTACAGAAGTAGCATCATTTACACGCCACTGTCACTTTTGTAAATTCCCTAACAAATCAATAATTAATTACAATTAATTATTTCTTTCCTTGGTCATCCGTATAGCTCTTAGTAGATGTTTGAAATCAACAGTATACAACAAAATAATATTACACATAAAACATCATTTACGGAAATTAAGATAAAGTGTTACCTAAAGAAGCAATCAAGTATTAACTCGTGGTAGCATCCTGTATGTTTAATCAGGTCTAGATGTCTAATAGACTGCTCTGAGTTTCTTAAATACTTAGACTGTTACTAGAGCAAAGGAAAAACAAGTGATAAAGACAGTGTTAATTAGATTATTATTGAAACAGCAAGGAGAAAGTATGAGTTTACATTCAGTAGAACCTCTGGAAACCAATCAATTCTAAAAATAAATCTTATGGTGAAACAAGGAGGGCATAGACTCCATTTTGCAAATGTTGGGAGTTTGGATCTAGTTTTTTTGGGTTTTTTTTCCTCAGGAATTTTTCTCCCATGGGTTGCTAAGGGACTAATGACTGGACTAATGGCTGAGTACTTAAGAGAACAAAGCACAAGGCTAGGGCCTTTCTCCTTGGCAGGGCGGGGCAGAATCCCTCTCATGGAAGCCGGGCCTGACAAGGAGAGATTTTGGAGACTGAAAAAAGCAAGGGTGGGGGGAGGTCACTCTCTTGCTCGGGGCCCTGAGAGCCGGACAGTTGGAGCTGCTGCCTGCTGAACCCACGGCCATTGAGAAGCCAGCACGGAGCTGCCAGTCTTTCTGCTGAGTCTTTTCTCTCTGCCCCATCAGGAGACAAGCTGCCTGCCACCAGCCTGTCTCTCCCCCGCTCCTCGGTGCCGCTCCGAGTTTTTGCTACACTGTAACTGGGTTCCCCCTGCACGCCGGGGCCTCCTGCTGTCCCAGCTCCCTGTGTCTGGGGATCCTGCTGCGGCACTGACACCAGCCGCCCCCGAGGGTCTGTGAAACAAAGGCTCTCCTCCATCCCTCTCTGCCTCGGGCAGCCGCCATTGCCGTGTGCTACCTGAGCTCACGCCAGAGCGCCCCCTGCAGCCACCAGAGAATCATCATGCCCAGAGCGCCCCCTGCAGCCGTGAAGGAACCATTGCACCCGGAGCACCCCCTGCAGGCAGTGACTGGAACTGCACCAAAGGGAAAAGGTGCCTGAAGCCGAGCAGGCTGCCATTGGGTTTCTGGTTCTGTTTGTTGGTTAACGCCATAGCTGTTGTTATTCTTGTTTTAGATAGTAGTAAAGAACTGTTATTCCTATTCCCATATCTTTGCCTGAGAGTCTCTTGATTTCAAATTTATAATAATTCGGAGGGAGAAGAGTTACAGTTTCCCATTCCAAGGGAGGCTCCTGCCTTCCATAACAGACACCTGTCTTTCAAACCAAGACAGCAAACCTTAAGGTAACTTCTATTCACATCTTTATCTTTAGAAGTATGAATTGAGTTTTGAGCTACTTGCCATTTTCAATTAGTGCTTCATATCTTTTTATCACGAAAGTGTTACGAAGTGTTCTTTTTGCCTAGAATTCAATCATGTGATAAGCAGACACCTTGGCAGAAATTATGAGCAATTTTATGTACCACACCAAATTAAGCACATGCAGCTTTTGAATAGAAATTCTACCTAGCTCTTCAAAAACACTCCTATATTCCTCAGCTGTTTTACATTACTAGCTCCTGCTACTGCTACACAGTAGGAACCTTTTTATCGTTATGTGCACCACTTATACCATAACTGTATTGGGGACTTGTCTCATTCTAAAGGAGAGAACCAATACAATGCCAAGTGTCATATTTCAGAAACTCTGTGAAACATTCAGAAAGAAATGTGGTACCTTGGAATTGATGCTGCTTTAAAAAGATGTATCTGTTCAGAATGTACAAGAGATCTCTTAAACACCAGTATCACTGCCTTACACAGGGACAGTGCCATTGCAGTTTTTACTTCAATTAAGACAGAGGTGTAGCTGCCTTCATGGGAAGTACCAAATCCAACTGGACCATTACAAGCTGAGACCCAAAGGTTTGGAAATAAACCTCTCACTTATGCCAGAAAATAAATACAGGCGCTAATGCACACTCGGTAATCATGCTTGCTGCCAGACAACTGCATGTCACACCACCAGCAGCTAAACATTTGTGGCTTCAGGTGTATCTAAGGTGTCAGTACTGACACAAGCTTGATGACATCAGCAGTTGGCTATTTAAATGTATCAAAGGCCAGCATCCACACTACTGTCATCTAAAATACTTGGGAATGTCTTCAAAATTCAAAGTTCAAAAACTTCCTAGTATTTTAAATGAAACTTCAATACAGCAAATAACTGATCTCCTCTACAAAACTGAAGCAAGATTTAAATTTGCCACTTGAAAAAATTCAAGTGGCTTTCTTCTTCCATACAAAGTAGTATGCTCAGAAACAATTACTACATAATTTAAAATCATGGTATGAAAGAACATGATTAAAGATCTTCTTAAACATGAGTTGCAGTGGTTATTGTACATAAGCCCAATCTAGGAGATAAATGGTGACTGCTCCAACAGAAAGAACTAAGTCCTTTACTCTTACAATGTCTATCAAGAGAGTTACCATCAATTTCTGCTAACAGACAGCATGTCTCATCCAGACTTTCAAATATATATCTAATAAACCTCTAGAAATCCAGAGTGCCTTGACATTGTTCTCCACAGTGTGGTTGGCCTTCATGCCCTTTTACAGTGCACCATGCTATAAATATGGTGTGCAAAGATGGCAGGTTCAGAGGTACCACAGCAAACTTACTAAGCAGGCTATCAATAATCACAATCAAAAATGCTTTATAAAAAACGCCCCACTGTAACAAAGGCATATTTTATGCAGGTTCTTCTGGCAGAGATACAACAAAACAACTTGGAATAACAAATTTTCATTGCAGGCTCTGCTTTCAATTCAGAACAACACTACTGTTGTTCTAGCGACAATACTGACAGAACCTACCATCCCAGCTACCTCATGCAACTATGTAACTGTACAGACAGTTGGGACAATCAGAAAACTGTGTGCACGTTTCCATCAAAACAGGAAAAAGATCACTCATGTAAACCTCAACTGATTTTACCGAAAGCTCTACTTGTCACATAACACAAAGGCATTAGCTACAAATGTGATAAATCGGTACTGTCAAAGTTTATACCAGGGAAAATGCAATTACACTAAAAGCTGTCCCATTATTGTAGAAACACAGCAATAAACTTCAGTTCATGTAAGTTTTCAGTATTCATCCACACTTAACTTAAAAGTGTTTTCCATCCTGTAGCTCAAGGACAAAGATCTACAAAAATAAGGAGAATAATCATATTGATAGTTGACCTAAATTCACTTCCATGTCTCCAACTCCACCAGAACTTGGATGAACTTAAAGTAACAGAGATTAAAATGTAAAAAAATCCTAGATATCAGTGAACAATCTCTTTCAAATACAAACATTTTCATAACTCCTATATTTATTTGAAGCACAAAAGAAAATTCATGAGCATCGTCAACTTTATATTTTGCTACATGATCATGCATTTTGCGCACAAAACTACCCTCAATACGGTGAACAGTACTTTAAAAAAATTCTGGCTTTTTGGGGGGTTTTTGTTGTTGTCTAAACAGAATTTGTATTTAACCAGTCTCATATCAAAATGAGACAGCTTTGAAGTATAAAAAAATTTCAACCCCCTCCAAGACACAGTTGCACCCCATAATCCCAGAAGCAAGGAGTAAGACAAACACCTACATAAATAGCAGCCTGTAAGGCCTCAAACAAGTATGTAATCAAAGGCTGATCTAACCTAACCCCAAACACTTCTATGCTCCAGAACAGCAGATAGAGAAAGTAACATAAACAGACCCTCATCTAGGAATTAGATGAACGCTTTTGTGAGCTAACACTGCAGCCCTAAAGCATATTAGAAGGGATCCCTGTCAATTTAAGAGCTTTATACTTAAGCATTTATATGCTTTAGAAAGTATATAACAGTTTTGCCAGGAGTTTACCAATTTATTACGGATCTACATACAGCTGAGAAATCCACTTTCAAAATGCTCCAAGAAATATTTAATGCATCAAGAATACAGACAGCACTTCAATGAGACTTAGCAACTTATTTTCAGTCCACCACTGTATAAAACATTACTGGCAGACATGAAATCAACAAGAAATAAAAATAACATTTCTTTAAATAAAATCTATAAATACTCAGAACAATTGTCTAGTTTACTCACAATTTTTTTATTGCAAGACCCATATCTCCAGTAATAGCAAGTTTTAAAATTGCATTCCAATACTGCATTCACACTGTATTCTCTTTTGATATTACTACAACTTGATTGCTGCCTCCATTCTCTTCCCTACTGTTTGGACACTGGGCTGGCAGTTGTACTTCTTGCCCACTACCATCTTGCATTCTTCATCAAGAAGTGCTAGGTAGAAGAGGATTCTTCCTAGTCAAGCCTACAACCTACAAAATAGAAGAGCATGAGGAAGCACTGATCTGAGACTCCCTGGATTTGGAATGAAAAGAAACTCCTACCTCTAACTTGCAATCAGCACATTCCTTAAGGTAGGCTGGCTCTATCTCCTGTTGTAGCAAAGAAGTCTTAAAATACTAGGTTTTGAATAGTTTAACATGTATACCAAGTGGACCTTGCAGGTGAACACAAATTCACATTATTCCTAATCCAATTCTACAGTGAACTGTGACACAAAAATACAGAAATTGAAAGCATCCTATCCTGCATCCATTTATCCCCCTCCACCTGCTACTCTGCATTTCCAGCACTCCATCTGCATCCAGTATGTATCTCTGCTCCCCATCATGCTTTTAGTCAGGTCCTCATCAGACCATTATGACATACCAGTTGAATTGACCACTCTAGCAGCAAACTAAGTCCAATCAGGACAGCCAGTTTGACTACTTAACCAGCAAAAAAACTGAATTAAGCATATAAAAGTGACAGGGAGAGGGCAAAGCCATTCAGCCAGATGCTGCAAGAGCGGTTTCCTCTTTAGCATGACAGAGCTTCTAGAATAGCTCTGCTGCTTGTAAGACAACATACACTGCTTATTTCCAGCATTCCAATACAGATTTAGAAAGTAGGCAAGAACCTCTTGAGTTTTACTGGAAACTATTAAAAAACCCCAGAGATTGAGAATGTACTTAAAACCGTGATTGATAAAAACTTGTATTATGATTCAAACACCTACAACAGTGTATTGGGTCTGACTGGGGTAAAGCTCACAGCCCTTACACTGCTGTACTTTGCTTTGGTAGCTGGTGTTGATAACAGAGCAGTGTTTTGGCTACTGCCAAGCTGTGCTGTCCCTGTGACATTCCTTCCCCCACTGAAGGGGATGGGGGGGGGCAAGATCCTGGGAGGGGACACCAGCAGGCCAGCTGACCCCAGTCAGGCAAAGGGATATTCCATACCATAAGACATCAGCTCAGATATATAAGGGAAGGAAGAGAGGAGGAGGAGGAGGAGGCACTCAGGCTGGCCCATGTTTGCCTCCTTGAACAACCACCACGCGTGCTGGAGCCCTGCTTCCCAGAAAGTATCCGGACATCACTGCTGATGGGAAGTAGAGATTGATTGTTTTCCCTTCTTGCTCTTGCACGCGCAACCTTCAACTTGCTTGTTCTATTTTTTTCCCACTGTAATAAAACTGCCTTTTTTTACCCTGATAGTCTTTTTCAATATTATCCTCTCCCCTCTCCCAGCGGGAGGGGGAGTGATAGAGTGACTGAGTGGGCACCTGGCCCCTGGCCGGGGTCAACCCACGACACACAGCTTTGTCCATGTAAAAGCCCTGAAGTCATATGTTGTCATGGGGTAACTGCTGTTAAAAATTCCCGGTGTAGAAAGAGGAGGTGGAGTAGGAAATGAGGTAGCCAGCATAAACACCGCCTACTTAAAAAACTCATAAAACCAGGAAAGCACCTGCAGAAGCTCTCTTTGAGGCTTCCGGTTCGCAGAGGAAAGATGCTGCTCTCCTCCCCTCTGCACCAACTGGGTAAGGTCTCTCCCAGACCACATGGTCTGGGGGCTGTTAGCCTGCATGGTGTGGGGGGGAGGAGGAGAGAGAGAGAGAGAGAGAGAGAGAGAGAAAACTCAAGCTGCTTCATCTTGCTGTCTTTGGCTAAAGAACTTCGCTAGCTCTGTTTGCCTAGCCTGGGCCAAGCCGGTTTTCTCCCCTCTCCGCGGCACAGCCTAGCAGGAAGAGGATTTGGGGTTGGACTCCGTGGACCTCGGGAGCGCCCTGCCCGATTAGCTCTGCAGCAAATTCAGCACGGGAGAGAAACAGAGGGAGCTCAGACTGAGCCCCTCCCGCAGCTCGGGTGTGGCTTCGTTTACTCCTTGCAACTCTGCGCAGGAGGGAGAAAGGACTTGAATTAAGCCTCTCCCACAGCTCGGGTACAGCTCCTGCCGGGCGGCCCCGACGCACACTCTGGCATGGAAGGGGGCTTAAACCAGCCCCCTGCAGCACGGACGCGGTCCCGCCGGGCCCCTGCGATTAAAACACGGCTTAGATGAGAGCCGGCATGGACGAGTTCTTTTCCTTCAGTTCAGGCACGGACTTAACAACACTCAAACCACACGGGCAAAAGCCACGTGACCATTGCCCAGCCAAAAGACAAATTAACTGTTTCTTTCTAATATCAAAATGAGACTTTGAAAACATTCATTTCTCCTTCTCACACAGAAAGAGCATAAAAATAAAGGCACCTACAAAAGGTACAACATAGAGACTTTAAGCTAATGGATATAACTAAGCTTATTTTCAAAGAAGGAAGAGATGAGGAGTGCTTTAATGCTGAAAGTTCTTTTGTAAAAACACGTTGATAAAGTTAGCTGTAATACACCCTGTAATATATGAATAATGGTCTAAAAGAGGCGAGAAAAAGAGAATGTGATGTTCTAAGTTATAAGCAGTAGACTGAGACTTTTGTGTATTAAGATTTTTCTTTCCTCGGTCCAGGAAAACAGTAGAAGAAGACTTGTGCTGCTGATGATAAAGTAAAGGGATGTTGTTGTCACTGTAATAGAAACATTTGCTCTCAAAAAGAACACCTCAATGACCATCATATGTCCATTGGTGTGGCCCTGAGAAAGCTACTAAAATGGGAAGGGGTCTAGAAAAGCAAATACCTCCCTTCAAAGAGAGAATTGCTTACTAGAAAGCTAATAACCATGGAAACTGTGTTTCCTATGGGAGTCAACATGATAAAACAAAAGAAAGCTTCTCTCTCTACATAAATTAAGAAAACTGTTTTGTTCCAGAGGTGGTAGATTAACTATAAGTTGAAGTGTTACCTTTTGTATGGTCAACAAGAAAGAAAATAAGAAAGGTGGGGAGGGTAAAAGAGTGTTCTAAAGGGTTTGGTGTTGATGCCTGATTATTATTCCTATTTTAAGTCTGTTAATAAAATTCCTTTTTGTATTCCTTAAAGTATAAGCCTGCTTTTGCCTACTACTAATCCTTATCTCACAACAAAATCAAATAATCTAGACTAAAAAATTAATCTTCATACCTAATTTTGATCCCCAAACCTCTAAACCGCAACATATGTAAAAAATTATTTTATCAACTTCGCAAAAGAAAGATGGAATTACAGGTAGCCATTTGATTTCAACAGTACTTTCATTTCAAGAAAAAGGTCATATTAAATTCTAGACTATTAATTATAAACCTGTTTCACAGTTTCAACAGGAGTTTTCATTACAGTACATTGATTATTTCTCTTAAAACCATCTGCTTAGAGCAATGATTGTAAAGACTTCCCGTCCATTTTGGTTGCCTAGATACTGTTATATTTCACTGAAGATTTAATCAGGTACCTTTCTTAAGTATATTACTCACTAGAAAGGCAACACTACATTTCTAAGAATATTTGAAAAAGTAATGAGGTCTGGTCTATTTCAGAAGTTGAAGCACAGTATATTTGAATGGTGTTGACTGCTTTAAATAAGTTGCTTCACAAAAAGAACTTTCTAATTTCAGTATCAATTTTATAGGTACATACAATATTGAAGTTTACATGTACTGGTAAAAATAAATACAGAGCATACATCTATAAGTCAACACAGCAACTTGATTGCTACCGAAACATACCAGAGGTGGTCTTATTTAAAACTTCAATGACCCTTCAATTACCCAAGTCAGAAAACCAATTTACTTGCTGATCACATGTTTAAAGAATTTACTTGCTTATCACATGTTTAACAAGTCTCTTATTTAAAGAATTGGTTCTTAACTGCTTTATGTCAATTAGCCCCATCAGCTGAGATCCTGAAAGAATTACACCAAAAGTAACTTTTAAAAAATAACACAAAAATATGTTTCATGGGAAGGGGTAGGCAGCAATTGAACCAAATGAAACAAAATCAAAATCTAACCTCAACAGGTAACACTTTCAAATCAAGGATTGGTGCATGTAGACATCTGTGACTTGAGGTGATACTTAGGCCTGTAAGCTTTAAGCTATAGGTAACTCCAGAGACACTGGAGTTGGCTCCACAGCTTTGCAAGCTCTAGGGGCAAAGCCATGATGATGGGAAACATCTTCCAAGTCCCCAACTCTAATACTCTTTATACCTATACTGTAAAAGGAATATGAGCAGTCACAAACATGGGTAGTTAGTCTACAAAATTACTCCTTTACTTCCTATCCTTACTAAGAAATCTTGTTTTGTCTTGTCTGCTCCTACTTAATGGTCAAGGAGAACAAAATGTTTAGCTTTAAGAGAAGAGGAGTTCAAATCTCTTATTGCAGAAGCACAGTCTTGGTACACAAAAGTGTCTCAGCAGAACCAGTTTATTTTTGTCCTAGTAGTCTAATTTCAAAATCTTAATTATCATTCCACTCAGAAATATCACCAAGTTAAGCCACTTCAAAAACTGGATTTTTCTCACTCAAAACTTTTCACTCTCAGACTAAGTTCTCATTTTTCCAACTACTCTATCTACCTTACCAACTTCAATACTTTGTGGATATAAAATCTCTCAGGTAAAGCCAACTGAGTTACATTCACAGAATAATTGTGCAATTTACACAAAGCCTGAGGTAACAGTAGGGCACTGAGCAAACAAGGGGAATAAATAGAACAGCAAACCTAGGTAAAAGCTGGACAATGATTGAGATTCAGAGGAGGAAGTTTTTATTAATACAAGTTCTCCTATACATGTCCCAGGAAAAAAACCCCAAACTTTTAATAGCGAATTATGAAATCAGTTAAGATCTTTATTTTTGTGTTTCCATGGCAAAAAAAAAAAAAAAAAAAAAAAACCTCATCCACACACTCAACAGAGCATCTCAAATACTTCTTTTCTACATCCAATTTTGCTGTACCACAACATTTGCCAGATAGCGTGTTACAGGAAACACTGCAGACATCCATCAGCTAGACAGCACAACTGACTTCAGAATTTTATGCCCTCTGAGCCAGACTCATGGCTTGGTTTCAAATTATTTAGCTGGACTTTAGGATGTGCTGGCTACTCAATTATTCCTTCTCAGAGGACCAAAACAACTAAAGGGTAAAACGTGGCAACAACTCACTTTGGCAATATGAGTATATAAATCACTACAGCCTAACTATGGCAAAAAGCCCTGAGTTCAAGTTGTGCCAACATAACTATGCAGGGAGCTGTGCTGTAAACTCTAGTTCTGATGCAAGTTAAAAATGACTTCACGAAAGGAGGTTAGCTGAAATACGCAATCATTTTGGTAATATAATCTATAGGACAGAATAAACTGTCATATATCACAATGATGATACAATAAACTGTGCTGCCAGAAAAAAGTAGGAAGACACTAATTGCATCATAGTGTATTACAGAATTTGAGTGGTATGGAGGCACCACTGCTGCTGGGAGCGGACAGCTTACCAAAAAGTACCTTCTTAGAGTCCCTCCAATTCAGGAGCAGCAGGGGGAAAAAACAAGAGAAGCAGCAGCTTCACATTGCTTTTCAAAGAAAAGTTGAAGAAAAACTATTTCTCAAGCTTAAAATGTTTTCCAACTCTTAAAATATCAAAAAACCTTATTACCTGGTACAACACATCATTAATTTTTATGTATCCATATCTAGACTTTTTAATCAAGATTTTAAAAAGGCAAAGTCACTGCTACTGGTATCACAACATAGCACACAATACAGAGTTTCTCTTTAACCTCTCTAAATCAATATGTACTGAAGTAAATTTTGTCCTAAGAATGTTAAAGAACTAAAATCATGATACAATCACAAATAGTGATTTTATAAAGAAACTTCCAAAAAGAAGAAATACAGCAATTCAACTCAAGACCTGAAATCACGAGAGATAATTTGTATTGAAGTCTATACACATCATTTCTTATGATGTAAACTTTTACACCAACATTCAAGTAGACAGAGACAAGCATAAAAGCATAAAAAAAATAAAAACCTCAAACTGCAATTGTACAAACATGACCATAACTGAACAGCTGTGCTTTCTGAACATCCCTGAGTCTCCTTTCACAAGAGGAAGGGGGATTATTACACTAGGAGAATCCAGTAACTCCACATAAGTAACATCCTGATCGGCAGTCCAGCTGTACCATATTAAAATGCAAGACAGCTCCTAGATCAGAACTCCTGCTAAATCTAAGCAGACATGCAGGAATGGGAGACAGAGTGTTCACAGTAACACAGATAAGACCGACAAGCAAGAAATCAAACCCAAACATTAAATGCTTCTTCTAGGTATCACAAATCAGCTTTTAAGTAAGAGGTGAACTTTGTAAACATCTGTAGATAGTTGACTCTGAAGGCAAGACAGGAAATATTTTGTTAGAAATGTTTTAGACTAGGCTGGCATAATTTATGAAGATGAGGTCAACATCTCTGAAATGTGCAATACTTGTTTGTGAGAATAAGGCTTTTTTGAAAGCCCCCTCAAGTTCAGACTTCTAAAGTCTTTCTTGTCCGCAAGTGTCAAGTAAAAGAATACTCTGGAGGAAAGGCAAGAGAAGTAATGGTACAAATAGCACAAATGTATTTTTTCAGTCCAGTGTGCAATGTGATCTGGAAGAAGTCAGGTATTGCCAAGAACTGAGGATCATGCTGCTGAAAAGATGAGTATGCAGGAGTCAGTTTGGCTGAGCAGACAGAAAGATGCAGGTCTGGAACAAAAGAAAAGCAGATAGAAGAAGATGCCTGAGACATGAAAATTTAGAAAAAACAACTAAATAGAATTGTTCTAGTTATCGTCTTAAGGAACAGAAAGCTGCAATGGAAAAGATTAAATGCAGTACTGCCTTACATTAAATGTCACTTATCTTTAAGAACATGACATACACATGTTCCACTATGAATCACCAGGATCTATTCAGGAACAGGAAAGTGGCTCTGCTGGTCATGAGGATGAAGGTGCCCATTGAACTTACACCTACAACCGCGATTATCCAGAAAGGGGACACACAATTACAGCTGTCAAATACACGGCCTGTGACCTCCTGGATCCCAGGATCTACTCCTAAAGAATGTTCAAGACATCTAGTGCCTTTTTCATTCAGGATAAAAAGAACCTTAACACCAAATTTGCTATATTAGGTGAAGGACGTAATAATTCACAAGACAAAGCGCTAATCCCGCAACTCATGGTGCCAATTTGAATGTATTCATAAAACCTGATGAGTTAACCTCACACCAGAAGGCTTTCTACTAAATGAGGTACTGCCTGTTCTCCTGCAGTTGGCGTAAATTCAGTCTTATGTGCTGTAGCTAATTCACCAGAATCATGCTTGCAGATGCACACCTGACCAGCATCACATGTCTACTAAGGCAGCCCACAGATGGGTCACTCAGAATCACCACCTCCCAACACAAGCAGAATTACATTCATTCTGCAAGCATCACTAGAGTTTTTATTTGTTGAATATTAAAAGTTAAGATAAGGAACCATAGAAGAAAAAAACAACTTGGATCTAACTACTTTCTCTACCTAGAAGCCAGCCAAAATATATACTGCTTTTCAGAAATCTTACACTAAGTATATGAGTTTATCTGTTAAAAAAAACCCAGAAAATACAAGAAAATATTACTTCAGTTGGCACACAGAAGTTTAGGAACTGTCAACTTGTCAGAAATAAACTGTTTAACAAAAAGCATATGCTTTTGTAAGTTGAACTTTTAATGTTGGCCACTATACTGTATTACACATTTTTTGTTTAGTTCTCATGAAACTTAAGTATTTCTTTGTTACACATTGATTAAAAATAGTATTAAATAAGCTTCTTTTTGTAATGATTTTAAATGATAAAATCATGAAATCCCATGTATAAACAAGCATTTTCCATTTGTCTTACCAACTAAAAGCCCAAATTCAGCTTAGTTCTAAGAACAATGATTCTCAGAAATTTTCCAGGAAAGGCTCTCCTGCTGCTGGAATAGCACATTGAAGTGCTTAGAATTATAAGGTTAAAATAGCTATACATGGATAATGCTTAGAATCTGTATTTTTATTCCTAATGACCTGCATTCAAAATTTTATGAAGTGATGAACCACTTTACAGACATGACAAAAGAACTTAGATAATCCAGTTCAACAGTATTTTGCACAGATTAAATATATGTGCTTATTCCTAGAGACAGGACAACAAAATATAAATCTAACATGGATCAGTGATATTGTTCACAGTGATGGTTCAGGTACAGCAATGTCACATCTCTCTCAGTTAAGTCCCTGCAAATTCTTGTTTTAGAAAAAATTAAAAAAATAGAAAAGCATATAATGGAATAAATTAAGTTTCCAGTCTAGAAATAGCCTGATTTTATGAACACATCTTCATCCAATTGAGCATTCTAGCTCAAGCTTCAGTAGGTTTCTCTAATCACCATGCAAAAATAAAATTTTTATATATGCTGGAATAAATCTGATTTATTGGGTCAATAATAATAATAGCTGTACAGCTACACGACCTTTTTCTACATAAACAAGGTGTTTCAGATGCTGCTTGCACATTGCATTTTCCTGGCAGTAGACCACAATTTGTACTTCTCCTTTTATTTCAGTATCTTTTCAGCAGAACAAACCCATAAATAGATGTAGGAGTACAACTGAGTAGATGATAAACTATGACATGTGGGCTGAACAAGCAATTGGGAAAGTGAGTGGTAAGAAGAAAGTGATTCTAGTGGCAGTAACTTTAAATAGTTTTGCTATCAGATAAAGCATTCACAACACATTCAAGACATCTGACAGACTTGCAAGGAATAGGAAGGGGAAAACTTTCATTCCAAAACATGTGAAATACAGCTATGCATCCATGGGTATATGCACAAAACCTCATCCAGAGCTCACTGATCATTTAGGTAATCACTGTTCAGACAATCATCCCAACAGTGGTCCCAGGAGAAGCCAGGCTGCCAGCCTTCACACCTCTCTTCAGCAGGGGACAGGGAAATGCTAACCCAAGCAAGCTGCTGCTCAGAACACCCTGAGAACCCACTTGTATTTGACCATTTGTTCCACGTCCTTAGATCTCATGAGATCCCAGCAGAAAGGCTTTCCAGCATTAGAAACAGAATTTATGAAATTTAAGCTCATAACATAGGACTTAGCACATAAGAGCATTAAAATAGTGATGAAATCTGTTCTTAAGTTTAAAGCATCTTTAAACAGACGTCATCTGTATCCAAGAATTATGATGAAAAATAGGAAAACAAGTACCAAACTATAAGCACTACAAGTTCCATACAGAGCAGCAAAACACTGAAAATTAATTTCAAATGCCTTGCCAGACGAGACCTAAAGCATTACCTGGCCACTCTTTAAAGAGGCAACAACATCTTCTGCAGTATTGCTATTATCACATACTTAGGAAAACCTTTCCATACAATAATCTGAGGATTCCAAAGGTTTTCAGGATTAAGCACAGCACCAGCCCAAAACTTAACACATTCAGGTTTCCACTAAGAGGCTTCCACTTCCTGGGAAACAAACAATTAAAGCTTTTGTTTCTGGTTTATCTCACCAGTTAAATATACAAACACATTCCAGAACCTTTGTTTTTCCCATTCTAGGTTTGTTTCATTTCTTCATCTACAATAAAAGTTGCTCAGTCTTTTCTCCCTTTCTGGAGCCATCTTAGAATTTAGCAACAGAAAGTTATTTAAGAGGTCTGCTAGGTTTGTACTGAATAGAGCACTGTAGGAGAGCAAAATCAATGTCGAGGAGAGTGAGAAATCATGCATCATTCAAAAAGTTTGCCCAAAACTTTACCTCTGAGAGGGAAGCTGCAACTCAACAGCTATTTTAACTCACTATAGAAGGTTCCAGTCTGGTTTAGCTATACAGAATATACTACGAAACTTCCTACAACATTAATTCAGTGCAGATCTTGCAGCATTCAGCTGTCCCGAACCTACGGTAGTTTTAGTTCTGAACAAATATATTCTAACTAAAATCCTCACTTCTTTTTTTCTTGTAATTTTTAAAATAACCTTATCTTTACACATAGGGGTATCTTAAAATACACAAGGAGAGCTTCAAGTACTTGTGAGCAAAACTGAAGAACACACGATGGCACGTTATAAGTCATTAAATTACATACAGAGTAACTCCATCAAGGTGTTATTTTCCGTTGCAAGATCTCAGAAACACAAGCAGTTTCCACAGATTAAAAAAAAAAAAAAAAAAAAGTTTAATGCTGCTTTGCCTTTTTGTTCTTTTGCATTTTCTATACGTCACTCTCGTAGCAACAGTTTAGGACTTGTTTGCGTATACAAGAAACATTAAGAGTAAATATCACCCCAACGTAACATTTCCTTCCTTTCAAGAGAGGAACAGAGAATCCAGGTCAAAAGTTTCAGGCGTTATCCCTTCGCTATGGAAGTCAGGGCCCGGACAGCCCACGCCACGCCGCTTCCCCGGGGCGCTGCCTTCAATCCCTCAAGCAGCCGAGGCGCCCACCTGCTCCAAGGAGCTGCTTTGCCTCCCCTCAGCTTCTGAGGGGCCCCGAGCAAGTACCCCGGGCTCCAAGGGCAGCACCGCCCCCGCCCAGCCCGGCGAGTTCCTATAAAACTATACCCCTCGGCAGGCGAGGGAGCTTCGGGGGGCGGCTGCCACAAGAGGAGCCTCCCCTCACGGCATCCCTTACCTAAGAGGAGCAGCTTGACCTCCCTGGCCGCCTTCTCGCCGTCCTCCCGCAGGTTCCTGTCGATCATCTTACTCCTCTCCACCGCCGCCTTGTCCTCGGCGCTCAGCGTGCAGCCCATCTTGGGAAGGGGCTGTTTGGCTCCGCCGTGAGAACTGAAGCAGGGAGCGGCGGGGCTCGGCGCCGGGAGCGGCGGGGAGGCGCTGAGGAGGGAGGGGGAGCGAGTGCTCCCCGCTCGCTCTCTCCTTCCCCCGCTCCCTCACCTGGGGCGCAGCGGCGTCGCGGAAACCGCGCGCCGGGTTCGCCTCACGGCCAAGAGGGGAGGCAGCGAACGGAAGGGGCGCGGGGAGGCTCGGCCGGGGGAGCGCGGAGCGGGAACAGCGGGGACAGTGGGGCTGCGGACGGGCGGACCGAGGCCTCGCACCGGGGCCGCCGCTCCCGCCGCCGGCCCTCAGGCTGCTGCGCGCGCGGCACCGCCCCCGCCCCGCCGGAGGCGCGCGACCGCGCGCGCACCGCCCACGCCGGGAGGGGAGAAAGGAGGGGCGCGGGGAGCGCGTGCACGGCGGGAAGAGTGGCGGGCGCGGCTGCGCGTGCGCACGGCGGTGGCGAGGCGTTTTGGGGCGGGGGGCGGGGGGCGGGATGGGGGGAGTGCAGCCGAACCGAAACGTGTATGGGGCTGAGAACGGGGGCACAGCGGGATCCGAACGGGAATGGGGCTGGAAACGGGGGCACACCGGGAGCGGAAGGTGAATGGAGCTGGAAGCGGGGCGGCTCGTGCCGCCCCCGCGCGCGAGCCCCGGGCACCTGCCGGGGAGGGGCTCGGATTTAAACGGCGCCGCGCGCGGGAGGTTCCATTGCTCGGCGGGGCGGGGGAGCGCGGGACGGGGCTGTACCAATGGGTACCCCAGGGGGAGTGCAGGAGCCGAGCCCCTCGTCCCCTCCAGCTCTGTCCCGCTCTGTCCCCCTGTCCCTGTCTGTCCCCGTGTCCCGCTCTGTCCCCCTGTCCCGTTCTGTTCCCCCGTCCCGCTCTGCACCCCCGTCCCGCTCCCTCCCGGGATCCAGAGAAGCGCCTCGGGGTCCAGCCCCCCGGCCCTGGGTGCCCTCAGGAAGGGCAGCAGCAGGGCTGGCTCTTACCTGGACTGATCAGTCTGCAGTACTTTACCCCACGAGCACAAAGCCAAACGAACCATCCCACCTCACGGCTCAAAGCTGCTCATCCTGCTCTCTTTTCCTATGGACCTTCCTTTGTGCATGTGTATAAGTATTTGAATGGGGAGGGGGTGCCGGAGGATGGAGCCGGGCTGTTCTGGTCGTACCAAGCACTTGAACGAGAGGCGGAAATTGGTGCTCGCAGAGTTCCACCTGAACATAACAAAGAGCTTCTCGACTGTGCAGTGACCATGCATTGGAACAGATTGCCCAGAGAGGCTGTGGAGCCTTCCTCACTGGAGATACTCCAGAACCATTTGGATGCAATCCCAATGGTGCTGTGGGATGTGCTCTGGGATGGCCCAGCTTGAGCGGGGAGGTCGGACCAGATGCCCCACTGTGGTCCCCTGCAACCTGACCCACTCTGTGATTCTGTGCCCTATCAGAGCCCGGGCATGGGGCTGTCTGCACATCTGTGACCTGTCAGAGGTTGTTTTATGACTTGTTCTGCTCCTTAATATAAAAACCCTAAGAAAACCATGCACATGTTGCGCTGTTGGGATTGCAAAAGAAAGGTCCCATTACCCGGTAATAGGATCACGGGACAAATGGGGTTGAAGGGACCTCGGGATAATCCAGCCCGAGATCAGCTGAGCTGCGGCGTGACTGAGAGCCACCACCCCGGCTGGTGAGCACTGATAGGGTGAAGTAGTGATTTCACTGAAATTTGTGGGTGAAACTGTGCACAGCTGATAAAACTTTGTGAATCTCTGGGAAAACTTCAGTCAAAATATGAGGCACGAAAGCCTACAAGGCAAATCTGTTCAATTAAGATTCATCATTCCAGTGAGTCCTTAGGATTTTTTGTTTCTAGAGAATCCTAAGAACTTCTGCCCCCAGAATGAGCTCAAAAAGAGCAGCATTTTACAGCACAGAAGGTGTTTTAGCATTAGAGTGCAAAGACTTTAAGTCAGACTCAGCTATTACTATACTTAGCAAATTAAAAGGCTTTTTTTTCCCTGTAGTACTCAATGGAAAAGTGTATCAAATGCTCTATTTTTATTGGATGTGTTGTTTTTTCTTCTTTGCAGGGGTCTTTGGATGCTGACAATGAATAAACCATAAGTAATGGTGTAAAAATGAAGTAGATAACACCCAAACTATAATTTAAATATTTTTCACATCTTCTGATTGATAGGCATGCTCTCAGCCCTAGCAAAGGATGGTGTAGAATTCTTTCTTAAACCCCAAAAAACATCAGTTCTCAAGACTTTATAAGACCTCTGAGACATTTTATTTGGCCATCTTCATTGTGCTACTGCTATGGAGAATGCCAGGGCACCTGACAGGTGTTTGTTGCTTCTCTGCCCTCCTGAATTGTTCAGGTGCATGGTCCATTTTGTGCTCTCTTGGGCAGACTTCCACACTGGTACTGCATGGGATAAAAGCTTTTACAAAACTGTTCATCTCACGTATGGAAACCTAGTCTTGTTTTTAGGCTTCCTGGCCTCTCCTGTGGTAGAGGGAGCAATGTCAACTGCTGCTCAGGAAAGAACAGAGTTTGGGGAGATGAGAATTAATAATCTTAGGGATACTTTTTTGATTTGAAAATCAAGGATAAAGAATGATTTCTGAGATAAACAGCACATGGTTAGGATATTCGCAAGTGAAAGTACAGATTAAGGGATAAGAAAGTAGTAAACAGAGATTATGGTAGGTGGAAATAATGTGATAATGAGAGCAGCAGATGTTACAAAGGTGGAGACACTACAAGTAGGACGCCTCAACTTTACATGGATTTTGTTTCATTTAATCATGTGCATTGAACACACATTTCTATACTTTTGACCAGGAGTATTTGCTAGGGTGTTCTCTGTCCTTTTTCCCCTGTAACACTGTCACTACATTCATAGTAAAAAGCATGAAATAGGCCCAAGTTCCTTTTCTTTTTATCACCTTGTATCTGGAAAACAGAACTGCATAGTATCTCTTCTTTTTCACATATAGCTTAGTCTTAAAAATAAAGATTGAATTATCTTTTTAGTTCTATTTAACCCCAACCCACTTTATTTCATAATTAGGAGTTTTCTACTACTTTTTCCTGTTACAGCCCTGTGGATAAATTGTACCTTGTTGTACATGGACAACATTACAAAAATGAGGGCAACTCCTGAGCATCTCACATGCATTCATTTGAAATTTCAAGCCAATTTGTATTGATTTTTAATTTTCCAGGAGTGGAAGTACTACATGGTACAGGTTACATAGGATTCATTAATATTATTTCCTTACATTTCTTTGAAATGATAAGAGTTCTTTTCAACAGAGTTCAGCAGTGCCTGTTGTTTAGTCCTACTGATGCAATAATATCCCAGGGGATAAATTATTGTATTCTAGTTACTTCACACACATAGCAGCTCTCAGGATTATGGAATAGCAGAAACTCTTTTTATAGTGCCAAGAAGGCTGAGGAATGACTGTGCTAACTCTGTTGTGGCCAGGAAACCCCCAGGATTCAGAGCAAAGGTTATCACAAATAGTGTCTTACATGGGGCTGTAAAGCAGTTTAGGCCTGAATCTGTGTCTGGAGCTGCCACAGGTCTGTACCTGGTGTCTGAAAATATTTTCTTCTAAGATAAAAAAGTCTACTAGATTAAATCCAGTCTGTATTTGGACACTACCCCATTGATCCCTTTTATTCCAAAACACAGGGAATGTGTAGGCTCTAACTCATTGATTAGCATTGCTTCACAACCCTAATGATTGTGTGAGACAGTGCATTTCATCCCTGCAGTTAGAACTGGACAGCTTTTACCTTCATCTGACAAGTTGGGAGATTGCTCAGGAGTTCTGTGTGTGTTTCATGGCCTCATTCCTGAGAGGTGATTATTCCAAGAGATTTTTTTATTTCGCTTGGTTTAACAACAAATAGCTGTTGTTTGATATGACCTCCTTTTGAGTCCACATCGTCAGCTCTTGGACTTATTTTTCTGTAAGATTATCTTTAGCTGCTGCTGCATGGGCTTAATAGATAAACTTCTTGTGTTTGCTACGGAATACACAGTGTTTTATGGGGATAATGATCAGCTTTCAGCCTTCTATTTTGCTGTTTTTCCAATTTTAATTTAAATTATCTGATTCAGTCATCTTATTTGCTCTTGTCTTTAACCAGACACAGTACACAAAATCATATATGAGAGATTGGATACAGTTGTTACAAAAGAAATAGAGAAAAGTGGTCAGAATTTGAATTTCTGCCTTTGAAAAAGTGAATAGAGCAAGGTAAAATACTTTCTGAATAAAGCATGTAACTATATGCATAATTATATCTCAATGCCTGGACGACAATGTTTTTACTTAAGTTACTTATTTTTCCTTTTGTGCTATGAAAATAAAATGTTCTCAAAGTATAGTGTGAGGTATCTTTTTCCATACTGCTCATTGCCACCCTTCTGCCATGGCAGGGACACCTTCCACTAGACCAGGTTGCTCCAAGCCCCATCCAGCCAGACCTTGAACACTTCCAGGGATGGGGCATCCACAGCTTCCCTGGGCATGTTGTTTCAGTGCCTCACCACCCTCACAGTAAAGAATTTCTTCCTAATATCTAATCTAAACCTACTCTCTGTCAGTTGGAATCCATTCACCCTTGTCCTGTCACTACACACTCTTGAGAAAAGTCCCTCTCCATCTTCCTTGTAGGCTCCCCTCACGTACTGGAAGGCCACAATGAGGTTACCCCAAAACCTCCTCTTCTGCAGGCTGAACAAACCCAGTTCTCTCAGCCTTTCCTCGTAGGAGCAGTGCTCCATCCATCTAGTCAACTTGGTATCCCTCCTCTGAACTTGCCCCAACAGGTCCGTGTCCTTCCTGTGCTGGAGAGCCCACACCTGGATGCAGTGCTCAAGGTAGGGCAGAATCCCCTCCTGACTCGCTGCCCATGGTGTTCTGGGTGCAGCCCAGGACACAGTTGGCTTTCTGAATCTAAAACAACAGCTGTGTTACACCATTTGAAATTTAAACAGATGAAAAAAAGTGATTAAAAAGGCAGAGCCAATGCAAACCCTCCATGTGAATTAAATGCCAAAAGCCCCTCTGCCCCATGGCTGAGTCTTCTGGCAAAGTGCTTGCAATCCACCTTCAAGAACCTCTGGATAACTCTGTATGCATACATAATGCTGATTCTTCTCTCACGTTACTGTGATTA
Source organism: Eopsaltria australis (assembly GCA_034509425.1). NCBI lineage: Eukaryota > Metazoa > Chordata > Aves > Passeriformes > Petroicidae > Eopsaltria > Eopsaltria australis. The sequence goes on from JAVTVJ010001626.1 coordinate 158,414, forward strand.
ATTAATGGCTAGTAGATACTTTAGATATTAATTAGCTAGGATAATGTCCCTGTTCAGCAATGTCACTAATGACAGGGCAGAGCTCATGCAACACTTCTGTGAAGGGCCTTTCTGACTAAGAGATTTTGTATGCTTAATTCAAAATGAAATGTTTTTGGTACCACAAAACAAGCTTGGCTTTAAAATTTCCCAACGCTGTAGCTGAGCAATACTGAATTGATTAAACTGTAGCTCAGTAGCATGCTAACACCTATAGTGCTTGTTAATATGGATGCAAATAATTATTGTCAGTGCCTTGGGAGATTCCAAGGTGTATATTGTGCGAGGGAGGTGCTGTTGGCAGGGAGAGGAAACGTGTGCTGTGTATGCCAGTGAGTGCCATGCACATCCTAGTACTCACTGTTGCCTTGAAATAAACAGTGAGAATTCTTTTAATTTTAATGAAGGCAGTGTAATTACAGTGATGTGGGAATAAAATCAGCTTTGTGTAAGCTGTATAATCTAGAGGTCCTTGGAGGTGGAGTGCATATATTTTGCGAGGAGAAGTCTGAGCAATGGGGCAGAGGGGAATTTGACACGTCATTCATTTTATGTTAACCTTCCCAAGAGACCAGGTTTCCAACAAGTTGTGCAAGTATCTAAGTTGATTATTTCAATGTTCAAAACACTGTAAATAGGTCCTCTCCTAGAATATGATAGGTTTGTCCTTCTTCCTAAGCACTATGACAGAGACTAATACTAGGCCTTGGGATTTTTGTTGTATAACTCTAAAAGATTCTTCTGATTACAAAAGATAGAGAAGAAACAGAGTGCTAAAACCAGCTGCTTCCTTCAGTGATTGTTATTGAGCAGGGTCATGAAGCAGGTCTGAAGGAAGGCCCTTGCTGTGGTTTTATGTTTACATATTTGCTGAGTCTTCGAAATGTCCCGCTTCATTCTCACTCATATCAGGTCCCAGATTCAATCCAGAGTTATACTTGCACCTATGCTTTCTTTTACTCTTAGCTCGTGATCAGCTCTGAATTCTGCAGCATCTGAAGGAGGGCTTGTGTACCCCAAAGCTTGTTTTCTTTCCTTAGATATAGCAGTTAATCTAAATAAACCAACAGGCCTTAGTTTTAGGCATTTTATTAGGAGCAATGAAGTTCGTGGTTCTGGATACACTAGAGTGAATGGAAATGTGGCAATTCCTATTACTTTACCATTACTGTATGTAAATACAGCCAGACTTTCTCTTTTGGCACTGCTCAAGTGCTTCAAGTTACACATGTGTTTTAAGTGCATTCCTGATCTACGGCCAGACTCCTCAGCATCTTTCGAAATTGTTTTGTAGTTAAACAAATTATGCTGACACTGTGTTGCAAAACCATTGTTTTTACTGGATGAATGAAAAAGGTTGCTGTACTTTTTGTCTAAAATCCGATCTGAAGTTATTTGGTAGGAAAGATACAATTAAAGTTTAGATCTTGAAACAGTAATCTAAGTTTATTTCTATTCAAAATGTTGTGGTTTTGTTGACCGAGTAATTTTCTCATTTAATTCTTCTCAAATGGCCTAAAGAAGGCAGAACACTTCATGTCATCACAAAGACCTGGACAAATATGCAGGGTATCTTTAATGCTGTGACAAGACAGGCTGTATCTTATTTATTTATCTGAAAGTAATAATTTCTCAGAGCAAAGCAGGTATGAGCCTTATTGCAGGAAATAGCGGTTTCAAATGTTACTTCCTTTGTCTTTCAAACAGGAACACATAAACCCAGCACATATTTGGTTATATTCCAGTGCCCCTTTGTTTGTCTTGGCATTTGCTTTGCTTTTATATAAATTAGTAGAAGTTGCCTGGGTAATGTTTTTCATTCTATTGTTTGTTTACATGTCCAATATCCTTAAAACTTGTAGAAATAATGGGCTGTTACTTTTTTTCTCAAGTAGACTTGTTCACTTTCCTCACATCTATGCAGAATACAGAAAATCAATTATTGCAAAGTTACTAATTTTTCATTTTCATCGTGAATTGGATACTATTATGGTGTTCAGCTGAATAATACATTATGTCTAATGGTGCCTGGTATTATAAATTACATTTTGAACCTAATATTTACTTTGAAAGCTAAGCAGTTTTGCCTTGTAGTACTCTGTTTATCTGTTTAAATCTCCTCCCCATCCCCGAAAATCTACATGTGCCAGAGGAGGATCCTGACAGAAGGTTTTCTTTTCTTGAGTAAAATTTGTAGAATTAATTGTGTGAACAAAACAAAATCAAGCAACATAAGCAATGTTTTTTTATAAAAATGCAAAGATGAAACAGTCATGACATTTATTTGTAAAATAACATGAAAATATATTCATGTAAGACTTGGTTGTAGCTTTGTGTTACAAAATGTTGGAGAAAGTGCTAAAAGAGGCTAGAAATAAAAACCCTGTGTAACAAAAAAGTTTCTTCTCCCCAGTGTGCAAAAATAATTCTTCCTTGTCTGTCACAAGATCACCTGATTGAATAGTCTGGCAAACTACTCTACACAGTTTACTCCATCATGTTGAGTTCTGGCTAGAATATCTAGGCTTCATTCCCAAGAAAATAGATGCTGTTTATGCTGTTTTTAAGCTTCTCTCACGAGGGGTATTTGGAAGATCCAGATATTTCCCTAACTGAGCAGAACTATAAAACTGAGTTGTGAGCCTCTGCTGCAAGAATTTGGAGAACCCAGATTAAGAAAACTATGTATTGATAAAACTGTCTAAGGGAACAAAAACAGGAAATGTTTTTAGATGAGAAAGAGCTACCAGGAATTTAAACAGGAAAGGCTGAGTACTGTTTGTTACTGCAGAATGCTAATGCTGTGTGCAGAATGACCATTGCCCTGACTATGAGAGCTTTGACAGGCACTCTGCCCAAGGATAAGCAGTCCAGTTGACCACAAGGTGCTTCACTGGTTAAAAAAGCTTAAAATGGAATTAGAGTCAAGGGAGTCAAGCATCCAAGTATCCCCTAAATTAGTTAGGACCAAGCTGCAAACAAGAATTATGATCGGGAAGAAGATCTTGGACATGCTAGAAAAGCACAGTATTACAGCTGAGGTCAGAGAAGTCAGAGGCAAACTGAGGGAACAGACAAGCAGTGAGCTCCAGCTGGAGCTGAGTGTTAGAGAATGGAGAGAGTAGTCCAGAGCTGGTCACAAATGAAGATACAAGCTGGTACAGTGCTGGCACTGAGAGTAGGTTGTCATCTGCAGGACAGAGAGCCTTGGAAAGCAGGAAGAGGGCTCAATGCCATCATGACAGGTGTTCTGTGGTGTGAGTGCAGAGCTGCACTGCCTGGGGCTATCACAGGTGGGCTATGGACAGGCATATGTTGGGCTCACAAGCCCACTTATCCCTGCTGGGCTCTGAAACTGGCCCAGCTGAGGCAGCAGTGCAAGTCTCAGTGGCTTCTCTGATGATGGATAGAGATGATTTTGTAAATGAATATCTGCAGTTCTCAGGTTTCAGTTCCCAAGGCTCACAGTAGTGAAGGAGTGAAGGACTGGGGCAGAGCTCTGGTTTCCCAACAGACCTGTAAGCCATGGGCAGTTTTCCCCCAGAAGAGTCTTAGAGTGAAAGCAGCTCAGTAGTGTAGGGAATGAGCAAAAGAATTCAGAATCCATAAACTGCATTTTTACCAAAAAAACCTGAAACAATCAAACAAAAAATCAAACGACAAACAGCCCCCAACCCCCACCCTGCAATCTCCCCCCAACCATCATAACATTCTCAGAAGTTCTAAGCAGACTTATTTGGTGGGTTTCCTTCATATTAAATAAGCCTTCTCACTCACTGACCTATGCATCCTTTGTATATTGGAGCAAAATAAGACTAAGTACCAGCCTGACTCTTAGTTTTGCTAGGCAAAGTTGACATGAGTTTGGGCTATATTGTGTTTTTCCATTTCTTAAGTATTTTCAATTAATGTATAAACAATAGGTCTCTGCAAGCATCTGTTCCTACAAAACCAGATCTGATGTTATTGTATTAGCTATTATAAAAGCAGCAATGAGATTATCTATATAGAAAAGTTATTTTTTTAAAAATTATGGTAATAACATTGAAGTAGTGCTGCTAAGATATTCCCTGCTACGTAGGCTGGTCAGTCTGACCAAAAACAACAGAAGACAGATACAAAATTAACTTCTTTGTGAAGTAAAAGGTAGGAATAAAATCAATTCCAACCAACATTTTACTGGGTTTTTTTTTTTCCAAAACTGAATCTTTTTACTTTTATGATAAAAACGTGTAAGGTTTTTGACTAAGTATTCCATGACATTCAGACTGAAAATTCAGCAAAATGCTTTTTCCATGATTCAGACCTTAGAGGGATTGCAGAGAAGTGAGCTGGCAGATTTTTTAAATGTATATGAAATTTTGTGTCTTTATATAGATACGTATTTTTCTTGTTTGTGACGTTTATGTAAATACTTTGTCTAGATTTTCATGAGTGGATGGAATTTGTGGAAGGGTTCTGCAGAAAGCAGGGCTCATTTCTGTTCTGTTCAACTTAGTGCGTGGTAACTTCAAATTAGTTATCATACCATATCTGATGAAACTTGTGTATGACAGACAGGCCAACAAAAGTAATGATGAGGCTAAAGCAGTTGTTTGCTGTATCCTAAAATTCTTGTACTGCAGGGCCCTGGGAAGGGGGGTAAAAGTTGTTTATATAGCTAAACAAAGAGTAACTGTATGAAGAGGCAGTTTTATCTCTCCTTGAGGTTTTAATGAAACCAATATTGAAATACTACTTAGGGAACTAATGTGGATGCGCCAAAAAAAGGAAATTGAAAGACTGCAGTATAAGTCATCATTAAAATGCCCAGGGAGAATTCTCTAATAAAAAGGATGAGGAACATGAGCAGCAGGAGAAGAATCTGGCTGACCTGTGTCTGGTAGCAGCTGGACAGGTTCTCAGAAGGTGTCACACATCCAAGTGGTACCAGGTAACAGGCGGGGATGGATGTGAAGTGGCTGCCCCATGCCAGGTAGGGCACTGAGGGGACCACTGAAACTTTCTTTCTCAAATGACAAGTACACAATTTAAGGATCAGTGAGAGATAGAATATTGAACTAGATAATCTGCTTTTTATACTTCCTTAATGTCAGTATGCCTATAAATAATAAGTAAAATAATTTAGGACTAAACTGTAACAAATCTCCCCTGATTAGAGGTTAGAAATTGCTTCAATATGATCTTGTAAAAGCAAGATCATCCAAGTGAAGCTGATTCTCAAAGCAGCATGATTGTCCCCTGGTTAAAATAAAGCTGTGTGACTTGCCACAGAGAGCTGTGATACAGAATTCTATAATTTGACTAAAAGGAACCTTTTAGTTTATTCTGAAACATGGTGGAGATACCTGGCAACTTTGATGTTCCTTTGAACTCCCTTTTAGCTCGTTGCCAGCCAAATGGCTGCTGGGCCTTGCAGATATAGTTCAAAGCCTGAATTATGTTACTGATTAAAAATCATGTAAAAGCCTCTGGAAAAGAGAAGTATGGGCACATAATAATGCAGTATAGAGCTATCTACCAGCTCTCCTGGGCCTGTTACTGGATCTGGCTGCTGCGTTTTGATTCTTACATACTAGTTTCAGATCTTGGTGAGTGGCAGGAAAAAGAAGTTGGTGTTGGCACTAAAAAACCACTGTGATAGTGATGTTATTGTGCAGAATAGTCCAACTCCTCAGTCTCTCATCTGATATCTAAACAGGATAATGTATGTAAATGATAAACGTGACATTGGGGAGAGAAGAGATAGTGCTTTCCAGTAGTGCCGTCATGGGTGAACATGTGATGTGACTGTGACTTGATTGTGGTGATTACAGGCACAGATGACACTGTCACCAGCACTGACAGGGATCTGGCTTTGCACAGGACTCCCCACACTGCAGTGCAGGAGCAGGGCAAGTTCTGAGCTAACGGGGCTGTGAAAGGAAAACACTTTGCATTATTGTTCTCCCAGGAGGGCTCGTGAGGCCAGGCAGTGCTGCCACACCTGGCCTGCCCTGCCGAACTGGGTCCCTGGCCCCTCTGGCCTCTCAGCACAGTTTGAAAGTGTCTGTGTGACCTGGACAGACTCTGCCAGTGCCCTCAGTACACACGTTAATGAATGTTCATGGCTTGCTGCACCCTATTTAAGGCCATAATAAGACAGCAAACAAGCAGGCTTTCAGGGATGAGGAGCTCTAAAAGTATCATAAAACCACAGCCTTTTTCTTAGGGATAGGTGTTCTTCAATACTGCCTTGGCCACGGCAGCCTAGCCCATCCAAACATAAATGTTGTTTTTCACACCAATTCTTTTGATTTTAACTTCCTCTTTATGTACGTGTATATATTGTTTATTCACAAGCATGTCACAGCTTCCAGTGGGTTGAAGCAGGCGGTGGGGTATCTCTATTCATACATTTCTGCTTTTTAATAGGATCTATTCAGAGCAAGACAAAAGGCTGATTGAATGCTGGGAGAAATTTTGTATCGTAGAGTCATTTAAATGTGAACTAGGACATTCTCTGGACAATTACATAAAAATGGTGAGTGACCCTCTGTACAATAGTTGCTTTCAACGTTTTCCAAGGCCAAGACAGGCTTTTGACAGTTACATAATGCAGATGGGTCATGATCAGCCGACTCAGAAATGTTCAGCATTGTGCAAAATGAGAATCACATTTGACAAAGTTGACACACACACAAAAAAAAAGGGGACAAAAAACCTTTCATTATCAGTATGCTGATCAATTTTCTAATAAATAATATCCAAATTTAGAAATGTTTAGAATCACAGAGTCATTAAGACTGAAAATACCCCCAAAATCATTGAGGCAAACTTTTGGAATTTTATTTGTTTGGTGTTTGAAATCGAAATACTGGTAGAAAGACTGGAAAACGTTCAAATAAAAAATCTGAGAGGTCTTCAACCTTTGACACACCTGTTTGCAAAAATATCTGCAATATATTGTAAATGGTTTGTGAAGCTACAAATTAGTGATCATATCTGCTATTGATCTCTATGAAATACATTTAGAGATATTTTACTCTGACTCTAAAATAGCCATAGACTAATTTAGTTACAGAACTGAATTCCAGAATTCAGAAATCCAAATAATTTAGCTCACTCCTAGCATCCTGCCACCTCTACTTTTCTTCTTGTTTTTTCACCACAAAAAATAATGCTTATGACTTTGTGTTAATGCTTATTTGCTCTTTCTTATGCCAAAACAGTAATTTCATAGAAAAATATCAACAAAATAGCTGCAAAACTGCACTTGCATTAGTAAGCACCACATGGCAACGGTGTGAGTTTTCTCCCAGTGATAATAAGGTCTTAAATTACATAAATTGTGGTGTTTTGGTGTACACAATTTGTACTGTGTAAGTCAAAGGCTTTACACACAGAGATATATATAGATATATAAATATATAAATAAAAATAAACTGCAGTAAAAAGCCTTATAGGTATGTATATACATTTTCTGCAGGGGAATTACAGCACAGGCTTCTTTGATATCTCTGCTATTATTTTTTCACTGTATCCTGGAGAGAAATCTGTTGATGCTGAAGGATAGCTTATGGTCTTCCTTTGCATTCCCTCTTTCTCTTCCAGGATGAGGCCAAGAATGTTAATTATTGAAATGCAGCAATTGTAATATTATCTCAAATTAATGATACTTCTGTGGCATTCCTTCCTTGAGAATAGTTGGCTCTTAATGTTCCTCAGTAAGTATTCCAAAATACTGTCGTGGACAATCAGGTAAGAACACATCAACCAGGCAACCTTTTTGAAGCTGAGACTACTAAATGGTTTTTTTATACAAACTGGTGTTGCAAGTATTAGTATCTTGATTTTGTGTGACTTAAGACAATATTTTATTATTCACTCTGGTTTATTTTTTCCCCTCCTTAAACCTTCTTATAGTCACAAAACTACTTTATAGTAGTAAAGAAGTGAATTATAAGTTGCAGTGAAAACAAGATTTCCATATCTGCCTTTAGGTTTCTGATTTTAATATGTATAAACTGGATTAGAGTGCTGAATTTTATCAAGAAGTGGGGTTTTTATATTAAATCATAAAAAAGGCCTCTACTTGTCATGCAGTCTTCTGCTTCAAGGCTAGCTAGTTTGGATTGCTACTGCTTTTTGGCAAGACGTCTGCTGTCAATCTGGAGCAAGTATACAAAAGACTGAATGTAAGGCAAGTGAAAATTAAATTTGATTCAAAGCAATACTGAACATTGAAGATGTTTTGTTTAATACAAAATGTTTTTGTAACTGGAGTTGTCAATCAGTGCTTCTTACCAACATGATTGCCCTGCATTTGATATTAATTAATGTCTTGAGGCTGTTTTTATCAGAGCTTTTCTTTCTAAAGCCTGGTGAGGTAGGGAATAATCCCAAAATACTTGTATCTCTCAACACAGTAAATATGCAGAGATTTAAACGTTAATCCTTTCATGGAGCCTTCCTTAATATTAAGTAACAGCAAAGACAAATAATAATTTTATCTTCTTCCTAAATGTGGCCTGTTTCCAAAACTTATTTCTGCTCTCTGACATTTATTTCCTCCTTGTGGGCTCCTTCGGCAGCAGGGGAAACAACATAACAAGAGCTACATCTTTTTTCAGAGCCCTGCTCCTGGTCCTTCAGTGAAGCAGTGCATCGTCTCTGCATTTCCCTGTAGAACTCTGGAGTCAGGGCAGTAACAAGCACAAACTCAGACTGGATGGAAGTGAGAGCAGTCCTGAGGAGAAGGACTTGAGGTGAAAGTGCTTTTGGAGCCCAGAAAGGCAGTTCTGTCCTGGGCTGCATCCCCAGCAGTGTGGGCAGCAGGGCAAAGGTGGGGATTCTGCCCCTGCTCTGGTGAGACCTCACCTGGAGTTCTGCACCCAGCACTGGGGTCTTCAACATATAAAGGACATGGAACTGCTGGAGCAAGCCTGGAGTAGGCCACAAAGGTGTTCAGAGGGCTGGAGAGCCTTTCCTATGGAAGCAGACTTGGAGTCATTCAGACTGGAGAAGAGAAGGCTCTGGGGAGACCTTGTTGCAGTCTTTCAGTAGCTAAAGAGGCTACAAGAAAGCCTAAAAGCGATTTTTACAAAGGGCATGGGAACAAGATTAAGGAGACTGTAGTGCTTTACAACAGAAAGGATATTAAAATCTTATTTAGACTTTTATCTTGATCCCAATGAACTTATAATTAAGAGAACTGCAGTGAACTTCTGATAATGCTCTTGCTGCACAGAGTATTTAATAGTGGCCTTCATCTACTTCAAGTCAAAGCAAAAGTACAGACTTACAAATATTTAATCCTTTTCATTTCGTTTGGGTGAATGAATCTGTAGAAGTATAGTGTTTAATAACACAGTACCCTTTGCTGTACTTTTCAAAAGCAGGTATTACAATGCTGCCTGAACTAACTTTGGGTCATTAGCCTCAATTTAAATTTTCCCTGTGGTTCTTCACAGTTGAAAACGTTATACTTCACTAATCTTTTTGGGGGCACAGCTTGACTCTTCCATATTATATGTAACTAACTTTTCTATCAAGTTCCTGCCAGCCCTTTTTGACTTTGCTGCTCCACTCCATAATTACATGTAAAACTGTCCACCCCTGGTGTAGTGTTGTTACATAAAGTTTAGTCAAGGCTCATGCTAGACAGGAAACCAACCAAGGCAGAGCCTAAGGCCCACTGTGTTCCAAAGAGCCATCCACGCTTAATTCCGTCTGTAAGTAGTAATACAAAATACAAAACACCTCGTGGTGACAGAGATGTCATTTTTCTGTTCCAGCTGCTATCTAGCAACATTGCAATCAGTGGTAAATGTGTACATTGCTAAGCTTAGTTCTTTGTAGTAAGCTCTAATTATGTGGTGCCATTTTTTTAATACACAAAGACTGTTTCCACATGGAAGTAGAACCTTGGATGAAGCAGAAACAGAACATCCAATCCCTTGGATGGTGTTCTTAACATACCCATACAAAAATTATCTTTTTTCTCACAAGTATAGGATGAGTTGTGAAAGATTCAAGGAAATAGGTGTGTAGTAACTTTTGTCAACTGTGGAGAGAAAGTGAACTTTCTTGATATTAACAATACTGGATTGTTGTAAAAAAAAAAATAGAAAATATATAGCAAAGGCTTGTGGGAGAAAGAGTCCATATTCACCTGTTGTCTTGAGAATTTAACCAAGTGATTTCTCCCTACATCATAGGAAGGAAAATTTGTAAAGGCCTCTTAAAACACATAGGTAAATGTAAAATTGCATGAGGAAAGCAGACTGATGAGAACACAGTATCATTAAATTTATATTGATTATAAAATGTGAGCAAAGCCAATGCTAAAGTCAGTCAAGATAAATGAGAATCTGCAAATGGTTGATGAAACATGAATATGGAAAAAATAATGCACACAGTGATAATGTCCAAAAGTGTCAGAAGTGCTGTATTCCCTGCTGTTTGCACTGCTGCAAGCATTGAAATAACACCTTGCATCTCAAATCACAATTACCAGGCCTCTTCTTTTGCTTTTGTGATGAGGAGAAGAGAGAGATTGCTATGGAGACAATATATAGCTAATAGCTGGAGGGTAGGTGGAATAAATTCAATAAATAAACAGTCACAGCTGAAAAGAAGGAACGAGGGATGACAACCAAGTCTGACAAAAAGCTTCTGATTTTGTATTGAAAATTTGAAAAGGATGTAGAAATCAAATGCTGTCACTAAAAGCTGATAAAGCCATTGAATCAATCTGGGAAAAACATCAGGGATTGATCTAGTGTTCAAAATGAGAAGCTAACAGAGAATCATAGGACCTTTTTCTAAACTCTACAGCTGTTTCTATGGCTTTGAATGGGTCATTTATATTATTACATTCTCTGAACATCAGATTGCTATGAAATCCCTCTGGGTTTTCAGTCTGGGCATTGTGTGAACACTTGCTCTATTTAGCCAGTTCATTTCTTCCTGTGCTCTTAAAACCAGCAGAAAGCTGGGCTGGTATGACAGCTGACTCCAAGGATTACAATCAAACAATCTTACAAATCACCTGCTAATTTTAAAAAGCAATTATATGTCTGAGAAAGGTCAATTAATAATGCATAGTATGGCAGGTGACATAGAGTCACATTAATGGAAACACTTAACACTGTTGCCATGGTTAGTGTGAAAAATATGCCCCAAAAGGGGCTGGTGCTGTTGACTGCCACTATTGATTCCAGAAAACCTCATTAGTTATGCTCTCAATTAGTTATGAAATACTAGAGATATGCCTGCCATTGTTTTTCTGTCAATGAGGATTAAATATAGCAAAAGGCTAATCTGGTTTTTGTTTCTGTATTTCTGCCCTGTGTAAAGTTCCTGCTCACAGTGTATTATTTACTGTTGATCAACAGAAATATTTTAATGGTGGGAAAGGAAAACTCTAACTGCAGTCATTACCTTCCAGTTGACTTTCTGGGTACCTGGTCTGGCTTCACATCTTTCATTGCACAGCCAGATCATATTTTCCCTTCAGTAACTTTTCCCTCTTTCAACCAGATGTTGATCTGGTTAAAAACCAGGTTTTTAATCATCACCTTGTGCAGTTTTATGTTGCCTTTCCTCAGATTGACAACCTGGTTCTGGTTTTCACTGGCCACATAACACATCTCAGGAAAGGAGAAGGGTTATTTTGGTAGGCAGAAGGAGAAGGATGGAAAGGTTGAAGGGTTGTTGAGGTTTTTTTTCTAGTGCCTCCAATTCTCTGCATCTCTTCTGTCCCAATTATTCACCTGAACTGTAACTAATCAGCATGACAACTTTGTTAGGTTTTGGTGTAATTTGCAAGAAATTAGCTTTATGCTTTTTATTAGCACAGGGACTGAGTTCTCAGAGTTCATCTGAGTATGTCATTACTCCTACGTAAAATAATACAAATATTTTAATAATTTGCAAATACATCTGACAGAACAATGGTTAGAAGATTGTGTTCAGCTCACTTTTCTCCAATATCATCGTCCAATGTCCTCCTAATCAAACGTGGCTGGCAGTGACCTGTAGCAGTTGAGAAGCTGATATACATTGACTTTTTCTCCTCCTAATGCAGATGCAATAACCTGCTGCAAAGAAAATGTAGTGACTGCCTAGGGCACTAATAGGCTGAGATGACTAGATCCAATAAATGCTACTAACCAGGGAAACTTGTGAGCCCTTCACTTTATTTGCTGTCATAATTGGTGGAAGTGAGGAGGTGGGTGTGTGAAGTTGAAGGAGGAAATAGGAGGGAGCCTGGACTCCTACTGCTAACACATCTTCATTTTAATGCAAACGATAACAAGAGGAGCTGTATTACTCAAAATGTCTTTTACAATGTGTTGGTATGTAGTGGATGTGAGCATGTATTGTAGAATTTTCTGTACAGAGAAATAAAAAGAATCCTCAAATTCTTCCAGGACAGTAAAAGCTAGATCTGCTCAGTTCAGGGAACACTGATGTGCAGTAGTGCTCTCACTGTTCCCTGACCTGTCTATCTCAGCCTGCACTTTCCATCTCTCTCACCTCTGTGCTTGGCTGGCACTACAGACACTGCAGCAGCACAGGGGTTGTTACTTGACCTGTGCTTGGTACCTGTAGGAGCACAGAGAGAGCAGCCTGAAGCTGGCACAGGTTAACCTTCTCTGTCGCTCAGGGGGGTTCACAGTGCATGCTGGTATCTGTGCTGCCATGGTGGTTAAAGGTGTCTCCAAACTCCTCTCCTGTTACTAATGGATCAAGGCTTTTTTTCCTTCTCATTTTAGCTGTCTAAAAATGAGGTATCTAATCCAAGCAATTTATCTAGCCAGTGTTACCTGGATATAAGCAATGTGGAAGAGACGCTTCTGAAAGACATTTTGTCTCCTATTGTATTCAGTCATTTGGGGATTAGATGAGTCACTCCTAAGATTTATCAGACCCTTTACAGTGATTTCAAAGGAAACCTGTATGACTAACCTAGATTGCAACATTTTTCAGATGTTAAAGCTCGAACACAGGAATTCCACCTAACCTGAATGACAGGGAAATTGGTTGAAAAAGTATTTCAGTGAAGGAAGCTGAAATATAGGGCAGCATAGAAGGCAACAAGAAAAACAGTAGAAGTGCTAAAGCAATAGATCCACATATCATTGTAGTAAAGTATTGTAAATGGGTTTGAACTGCAACAAAGCTTTGTTACAAAGTGCCATACTACATACCCCAAAAGTGGAAACATTACATGGTATGTTAAAATTTGTATGTTTCCACTGAAAAAAGATCCTCAAAGATCCTCAAAAATTATTACTTATCAATAATTTTAATTATTGTTTATTAATATTTAAATTAATTAATACGTTAGTGTGTTTTATATTTTTATATGCACTGGAAACGTTTGACAGTATTTTAATGGAGTTGAGCTATGGATATGTCTAGGCACATCAGCTCTGTAAGCAAATTATCAACTTTACAAATAAACAGAATTCAACTAAGCACAGCAAAACTGGTTTATGCCAACTGTAATTTTGAAACTACGTATTTTGATGGAAAGCTTTGAAAAAATAATTCCATTATTTAAAAGGTGTAAAGAGAAATCTGAAAACAGAAATAATTGCTCCATTTAACTGTCCAAGATGAAACACAATTGCGTCTTTTCTTCTTTTGTGCATTCTTATTTATAGCACACAGTAAACAAATGGCATATTGTGTAGCTTTGAATAGTGGCTGACACTACTTCAAATAGATGATCTTGACAGCATGCCCAAAGAAATGTTTCAGCTTTACGGTCTGAAAAATGTGTTTCTTCTGTAAACTAGGTGCTCATATAGATACATCTTTTAAATTAGGAACACAGTGTTTATTTCGATGTGGGCGCATTGTTCAAGCTCGTGGTCCTACAGCGAGGAAAAGGAGATCTCAGAGAAATGAGTGGAGTGCTGGTTGAACCTCACTGCTCATCTGAAATAGCACGAAAACTGTTAATACAGCTGGAGTGGCTGACTCAGTCCCATGTTTTCATCTCCAAGAACTGCATTAGCTGTCAGGGCTGCGAGCAGCAGGCATGAGCCAAACCCCAGACTTCCCATGTGAGGCTGTGTGAACTCTCTGGGTCTGCCCCAGAGTGGTGGCAAGGCACAGACTGCAGCTGCAGGGTGGCCAGGGACCAGGCTCTGAGACTCAGGTCTATGAGTTCAGGGACTATCAACTCCAAAAGCAAACTACGGAAATAAAATGCATTCAAGAAGCCTGCTTGTAACAGGCTGTGGATATTTGAAAGTTTCTATCATATTTATATGTTTGTACCAAATGTGTGAGAGGCACCTAGTTTGAAATGCTACTGGCAGTAGAGTGGAATATTAAGGACTGCTGGATTTCCTTTCTCATGCATTATACTTACAGGCCACTGACTTCCTCTGCTGCCCAAGGAGGTGGTGGAGTCACCTTCCCTGGAGGTGTTTAAAAAAAGACTGGATGTGGCACTCAGTGCCATGGTTTACTTGATAAAGTGGTGTTAGCTCATAGGTTCAACTTGATGATATTAAAGGTCTTCTCCAATGTAGTTAATTCTGTGATTCTGTGAAATGTGAAATAGTTTTGTCAAACAAATCACATTTGTCAAGCTTTATAAAAAAACCATTTGCTCAAAGCAATTCTAATTAGTACAGGAGAGTGTGAATAGACCAAATTCTTCTGATAGTTTTCATCCCTAGTACCAGTTAACATTTATTCCTTTGGTAATGTTCCCCTTCAGTCACAGGGACAAGGAATTCAAACATCACATTGTAACAGGCTGCAGATCAATCACCTTCACAAAAACCATGTGGACAAGGTGTGGCCTGAAAGGTGTGTTGGGTTTACAGTAAACTGACAGGATCAACAACAGGTTCTGCTCATGACCTTGGTGTTCTGGACAAACCAACTGCTGCCAGAGCTTGTGTTTCCCATCAGTTTTGTAAGAAATGCGGAGCCTGTGATATGTCTAAGTATAAATCTGACTAATTTTAAATGAGTAAATTCTCACTCCTGTTGGAGTGCTCAATTCAAAATAACTATGAAATGGTACAATATGACACAGTCTGACATTCCAATTTTTGAAAGCATTCAACTGTTTAATAAAACACTGAGGAGCAATATTTTGTCTTCACATACAATGTTAGATTAGCTATATGCATTTAGTTATTAACACAAGTATATCTATTAAAATGATTTGTTGTGATAATTCAGACTATGAGTCACTTTCAGATGCTTTGGAAGTCTGCACTAACTGATGTGCTGTTTGAAGGGCGACCAAGTTGTCCATTACTGTGCCAAAGTGGGATGCACTGTGGCACATACAAAATGCAGCACAGCCTAAAGGGGAAGCTTTCAAGCTGCAGTTAACTGGTTATTACTGACTTCAGTTCCACCACATACTGGATTTGTGATTTCAGGATTCTTTCTTGCTCTTTGACCAGCTCTGTTTTTTCACAAAACCTGCCTGTGGTTGCTCTCATCCTGACAGCTCTGGTTTTGGCAGCAGGAGTTGGAACCTTTTCACCTCTGAGGCTCTGGTGACCACTGGCTGCTAAACCAGACCTGGGTCCTCTAGACCTGACAGAGGGCTAAAACTCAGACAACTTCTAAAATCACCTGTGATAGTCATGATGCATTACATGAGACACTGTAGTGCTCAGAATGCACCACAGCCACTGCTTTTTGTTATTAACATAATTTCTGTACCATGCACGTATGTTCTTCTGGCACCAAGAGGCCAGATGATGTCAGGTCAGATGAATAAAACCTCCATTTTCAGCCTTTGTAAAGATATGGCCTGACTGGGATTACAGGAATCAAAAAATATTAGGCTAAATTGTAAGGTGGTGAGTATTATTTTGAGGAATGTCAGTATTTTAGTTCATTCAAATGTTTATGTTCCAGGCATTTTTAGAAAACAGGGTTTTATTCAGTATGCCCACTCAAGAGAGAACAGACTTGCCATTAGTGTGCCCTAATTAAGAAGGCTTTCTAGTAGATTACAAATGGGACTTTTTAGCTGAATTATGTACAATAATATTGACTGATTCAGCTCTGCATCTGCCAGTGCAGTCTTTACTGCACTTTCATTCCCTTGATTTTCTGTAGTGTGAGTACTCTGCAAATAACACCAGTCCCTTTGTTCCTGGGAGGGAACAGACCTGCCTGGGGCTTGTTGAATTTATCAATAGTTAGGTTGTTTTCTCAGAAACATGCTGGCCTAAACATAGTGGCAAGTGTGGCAGATCTGATGAAAATAATTTACCCACCCAACACAATCATGGAACCTCTCTCCATCTTGGAAAGGCTTTTGGGTGAATATTGAACTCTGAACCCTATGATATAGATTGTATTTCTGCAGAAATTATGTGCATTTATCAAGCCAGAAGCTGAATGTTACTCCTCTGGGTCCTGTCCTTTGACTTTTTTTTCAAAAGGCCAAACATGATTCTTGTTTCTTTTCTGTACAAATGTATATTTAAGCTTTGGAGTTACAAAATATAAGTATTTTAAGAAAAGAAAAAAAAAAAAAAAAAAAATAGAAAAAACCTGTTGAGTGTTACTTTTAGATCCATTCATATTTTGTTCAGAATGTTTTGCCCACAAAAGCTGTGGCTGCCCCATCCCTGGAAGTGTTCAAGGCCAGGTTGCGTGGAGCTCTGAGCACTCTGGTCTATTGGAAGATGTCCATGCCCGTGGCAGTGGGTCTGGAATTACATGGTTTTTAAGGATCATTTTAACTCAAATCATTCTGACTCTAAGAAAATGGTCTCTAAATGAGGCTTTGCCTCAAATTAAAACAGGCACAGTGTATCATACCGTACCTGCTACTCAGTAAGAGAACACACAGCCTCAGCCCAGCAGACATTTCCCCCTCCCAAACAGCATCTATTTTCTATTGTAAATAGAAAGTGAATTTTCCTCTGAAGCCTATAATTATAGAATCAAATATCAATTAAAAAGTTAATTGCGAGAGACTTATAGTATAAACCAAAGCCACAAAAGCCAGCCAACATATAATTATGATACCTTTGTACGAATTTGAAAATATATGATCTTCCAATAGCAAATTAAAATCAGTAGGCATAGGCAAGTATTTAAAGGTTTGATTTTTTTTTCCATTTTCTTGCCAGTTCATGTTGATTTCATATTCCTGTGTTTTAGCATTTGCATTCGTTCGTCCATTAATAACCTAATTTCATGTCTTTGTGAACTACATATGGGATGTGACCCATGGGTGAGTGTACACAGGGCTGACCAGCAGTCCCTGTGAGGGCTGCAATGCAGAGCTGGGGGTGTTATTGTGAGATGCCCTTTGGGACCACACTGTACTTAAAGCATTTTATTTCCTCACTTGAGCATACCGTGTTGATTTGACAGGGTACAGGGGATGGAAATAATTTAGACAAGATGTTGAGTTTTTACTGCCTGAGACTGAAGTTGCCTTTGAGACTGGGCTGGGCTGGACCCAGCTGCTGCACATCTCTGGCTCACCGACAGCCAGGGAATGTCCCATACTGGAGCACACTCAAATCATGCTGTTTACTTTAAATATTAACTTCTTGGGGAATGAAAAAAGGTTCAGAGGCAAAGCAAGCTGTGCTTAGCCTCTGTTTGATTTGCAACAGTTTTAGTACACTTTTCCCTTTGCAGTTACTCTGCAGTCTGTGGGTCTGTTAAATCCTGTATTTCTTTGGGGAGCCAGGTGCTCTGCAGCCAAGGCAGGTTTATAAGGGCAAATTCAGTTTGCGGAACAGACAAAGGGGTGGTTCAAGACCAATACAGACTGAGAAGAAGAGAACAGGCAAATGTGAAGTGGACAGGGCACACTGTAAAGGATGAGGTGGGAACAGATTTTGTGTTGGCTGGACAACAGGCTGCAGAGGAAAAGTTATTCCATCACCACGGCAGCTAAAAGCCAAGAGAAAAGAGTAAGAGGCAGTGTTGAGTCCTGTGGCCTTACACAAGGATGTGTATTCAAGGATGTCCCACAATGCCTATTTTCATTTGTGTTTCGGGTTAGATATTAACTGCAGTGGTTTTATGCCTTTCCTGCAGTGCAGTGTTTGCACTGTTTGCACATTACAGGCCTGTTTCCATGGACTGCTGGATGCTCAGAGCCCATGGGGGTGAGGGCAGCAGCTCACAGCACCACATCCCATCCCAGCTGGTAGAGGAAATCTGTGTTATCTATCTGGAAGTACCAAAACTTTTAGTATTTTATTTCACAGCATCTTTAAACTGTTACCTGGGCTTTACCTTTAAATGGGAGCTGACTCTTCTCTCCATCTCATGTGTTTCATATTTACATGATTCTAACGAGGTCAGGGTGGCTCCTATCCTATTGTGTGCCAGACAAGACAAAATGTAAGAAAATTCTTCAGTCTGCGATGCTGTGCTGTGAGTGATTAGCAGTCTCATCAGACTTTGTATGTCAGATGGAAATAAAACTGGAAATCAGGCTTGCAAATGGGCAGATACTGACCACTGATTTCTGCCAAAGACTGGCTACCCAGTAGGAGAAATCCTATCAGCAGCAGTGTGAAGTCAGGCTACAAATCCGTGGTTGTTTTCCAGCAAACTGAAACACACTACGACATTACAATGCACTATTTATATCTGACCACTCCTATTTGGGCAAACAAGTTCCTAAAAACAGCATCAATGAACGTGGATCCCGATGTTATTACATTGAAAACACCATTTTGCCACCTAGTGGTGGTTTCTCTTTATGTCTTATATATGTTTTTTGCTTCTCAAACCTGCATCTTCTTACCGTGCTGTGAGCTGTATATTGTTCAGGCAGGCAATTTTTCCGGGAAGGCACATAGTAATTTTCCAGAAAAGTAGCTACATGTTCAGGAGAAACTGAAAGTTTGTTGGGATGAATTAGCCAGCTTCTTTATTTGAAGTCTTACCTGGTTTGGAAAGTTTCTTAATGTTCCGGATTTGCATTATGTTGTTTAAGATTAAAATAATTATTCTTCTAGCTCTGTTCAAGGTTTTAGTTAAATGGAATTTTCCAAAGTTTCCCCCTTCTATGATTTTCAGAGTAGACAGAGGACTTCACACTGTGGTACAGCTGAACAGCATTCCCTAACGAAAGCAGTGTTTTAGCATTTGTTGGGCTGTGGGAACAAGGCTGTAGGGGCACTGGTATTTTGAGGGAGGCAGGTTGCTGCACTGCAGCCCAGAGAGAAACCCTTCTGAAAGAACAGGATCTCTGAAGGAAGTCTCTTCAAAACCATGCACTAAGCATGTGATTTGCTGCAAGGAGACACTCCCATCTGGGATGTATTAAGCTGTAACAAAGCTGTCTTTTGTTTAGCATCACAGAAACAGCTGTGTTTGTCCATAAGCCAGAGAACAAAAAAGAGAAATAAAATGAAGGTATATTATGGTGCATTATTTTAGTTAACGTGGTTTGGTTTTGATGTTTTCTTCTTGGGAGGTTGCATGGAACTCACTTCCTGAGTGTTTTGCCAAACATTTTTTCATTTAAACCTCTGAATATACACCAGAATTCCAGTGACCTTTGCTTTTACTGTAAAGGCTCTTGTCTTACTGGAGAGGGCTAGCTCAGTATACCTTCATGAGAACAGCATGGTGTTGGCTAAAACAAAACACCATATAGAAAGGAAAACCATCCCAGATCTAAAATGCTAAGTAAATTATGTACGCTTCTTCCCAATAAAATGGCCTGTTTCTAGATTTTCTGTGCTGAATAAGCTGATGAGAAATCAGAATTTTGTGTGGACTGTAGTACTGCGATGGTCTTAGCCTGTGCCCTGTTGCACTGCCTTGGCTGGGGAGGGGCTGAGGCATCCTCAGCAAAGAGGGACTCAGGTATGTCAGAGCCATCGGGAGAATGAGGACCACCCACTACACACAAACATTCAGTCCTCATTTCTGATCACCTGGTTCTTCAGCCACATCATGGCATCCTTGTGAATATTCCTTTATAGACAGACTGAGGGTTTCCAAGTGAAAGCAAATGACTACTCTTGAATTCCCATAAAAATTCATCTAAAGTGGAAAAGCTCTATTTGAAGGGTTAAGACAAAATTCAGAGGGCAAGAAGACAAAGTTCAGAACTGGATGTGAATTAGCACAAGCAGAACTAAATTTTTTTTAAATTCCTCAATACATTTCAAAGTCAAATATCAAAAAAGATCCTCAGAAAATTCTTTTAACTCATGCTAGCAAATATGAATCTTAAAAGGATTTATTGTTCAACTTCTATTATATCTCCTCTCTCCCAAAAATTAAAGAACTATATTTATAAATAAAGTCAAAGTCAAACCCGACTTTATTACTAGAAGATCTCACACAAAAATATTTATTTCATTGATGTTTTGACCTTTGATGCCTGAAGGATTTTTCTGCTTTTCTCCTGAATACTTCTTACACTGTTCCCTAGATTCACAAGTATTAGCATGCATACTTGTGATGCTTTAGGTGATAGTTTAGCCTGGTTTCATGGTGTTTAGTAGGCCGGTAGACTAAACACCCCTGAAACCACGTAGAGTTAGAGACCAAACACCCTGTTTTCGTGAGCCCTCAAGGTCTCCTAGTAGGACAGATTTTGTAAACTAGAAGTTAGCCCACCCAGGCCCCTTACTGGGCCCTCCTGGTAGATCTGCTAATATGTAGAGTCTTTAATTGTACACTCGACTGGGGGGACGGGGCTTTTGCGACGCGTTCTACCTGAACAGCAGAAGCCATGGAATGGGATCCTATTAAAATACCGAGGGAAACAACCCCCAACCCTCTAACCGTGTCTGAGCCTTTATTTCCTAAGACCAGAAAAAGGCATCACCTTGGTAAGACCAACACAGATTTTTAGTCGTCCCCAGTAAGGGTGTTTACTCTATGTTTCTTTAAATAAATTATTTCATGACATCTGTAAGCTGTTAAACAATGGCTTCTTCCTTGTACGTATGTCATCATGTGCCAATTGGCTGATATAACTCACTGTTTTACTGTGCCTTTGACCCAGGTTGTCATGGTGTGGAAACCTGAAACTATGATCCTTATTTCTGTCAGCTTCACCTCTTTGGTAAACAGACGATATTTGGTTTGGCTGAGTGAACTGGGATATTTGTCAACTGGCTTTAATGATCCATCTGTGCAAGTTGGTTTTCAACAAATTATAGGATCATAGGACAATCCAAGTGGGAAGAGATGTAGGAAGTCTCTAGTTTAACCTCCTGCTCCAAGCAGGATTAGCTGTAGGATCAGACCAGGTTGCTCAGGGTTTTGTCCAGTCAGGTCTTGGAACCCTCGCAGAATGGGCATTGAATCAATGTCTCAGTATAAGCTCTGCTGCTGCCTGATGGTCTTCCCTGAACACTTTGACCAAGAACTGATGCCTGGGAGACCTCATCAGCCCCATCCACTACCTGTATTGAGAAGTTACCCCTGAGAATGCTCAGAAACCACTGACTGGTTGTGTTCCATAGCTACCCATCCATCAGATTTTGAGTCAGGTTCCCCATGAGAACCAGGGGGTGTGACCAGAAATACCCTTAAGTTTAAAGAAATCTCTGTCCATTTCTTCACCATAACCCCCTGGTCTGCAACAACAATCCATCACAGTGTCTGCTCTCCTAGCCTCCTCTCTGTCCCTGACCCACAGGCTCTCCACCAGCTGGGTATTCATTCCATAGAAGAGCTCCACAAATCCAAGCTGCACCTTTACACAGCAGGCAACCCCTTCTCTTTGTCTTCCCTGCCCCTGTTTTCTGAAGAACTTGCTCCATCTTGTTGCTGCCTCCAGCTGTGCAAGCTGTTCCACCATGTCTCAGTTATTCCAATATTTCTGTGACTCCATGCAGAGCTCTGGTTTCTCCTGCTTCCTCCACAGGTTGCAGGTCTTTGTATGCTCTTAAAGTGTATATCTCTTTACCTTTCTAACTAATTCTGAGGCATCTCTTGTGCCTGCCACCCTCCCCCTTTGCTTTCCACCCCATTCAGTGCTATCTCCCACGGGTTGTTATTTCCATCCTTCACAATTTCTAGGTTAAAGCACACCTAAAGTGGGTCAGCATGTGAGCAAACACTCTCTTGCCTGGCTTCCCATCTCTGCCTAGCAGTCCTCAATCCTCACAAAAGATCCTATGTTTTTAAAAGCCAAATCCCTTTTGCTGACACCAGTTGCACAACTGGGTATTGATTTTCAGGACCATCTGCTCCTTCTCATGTGTTTCCCCTGCACCAGCGAGATTGAGGAAGCCCCACCTGGGCTCTGCCCTTCACCCCCATGCCTGGAGCCAGGTAGTCACTCCTGACCACCTGTCAACAATATAAGCAACCTTTTCATGGCTGAAATTAGGTGCTTATACCTGAAACATACTGAGTCTAGATTCTCTTAAACACACAATAATTTTAATTTCATTATAGTAAATATTTTTCTGTTTTATCAAGCATCAAATCTTGGAAAATCAATTGCTTGGAAGTAGCTACAATCATAGAAATCCTTTGAACTTTGATCAAGACATTCATCTTTATTACTAGTATTTCTTGATAAATTTCTCTTTCTTTTGGATGTCAGGCATAATGTTTCAATTACCTCTGTTGTCTACAGACTGGAAAAGACTGTATATCTCTATAAAACTATAGGGTTTTCCAGTGATTTGTTCTTACAGTTCTGTCTTTCTGCAAAGCAGAGAAATGTCTTCATAAGAAATTACCTTCCTCCTGCTGAAATATCTATTCCTTCAAGAATCTAGGAAAAATTGTCTCCCGTGGTTGAGAATATGCAAAAGGAAAATTAAATGTTTCCATTGGAACTCCTTTCTTTTATTGGATCTTGAAATCCTGAACTCCTCTTGACATAACACTTTATGTTTTCTGTCTTAAAACACAGATTCCAGAGGTAATAATTTGTTAACAAATTAATTCTATGATTTCACAACACCTCTGCAGTGCCATTTGGTACTGCCTTGGCTTCCCATTACTTTCAGTAGTGAGTGGGTTTTTTACAACAGCATTTGTTCTCAGTATTTTACCTCTTTTCCCTAATTACTTCTGCTGTTAAAATGGTCACATTGTCAAGTCTAGCTTAAAATTCACAAATATTCATTGTCTGCACAAATGGAATGAAATTTCAGCTATAAAATGCCTGTTGACTGTACAACCCTGAATAAAACACTCTATTTCTTATTTTGCTTTATTACAGTTTCTTACTTTGTTTCAAAACATGCAGAACAGCTTATTTTTGTTGTTATTGTTCAGTATCTATATAGAATATTTCATATTAATTCCAAGTTATGAAATGAACATTTATCTTTGTTGTTTTTAAGTTTAGAAATCATGTGGTAAAAAGTGAGCAAAGCAGCAAGGGTGTCTGGCATAGAACAAACTGCATATTCTTCTGTAAAATATTAATTTCATATTAATATGTGGGAGATATGAAAGAATAGCTATGAGGAATAAAAAAGTGTTTTTCTTCTACCACCTCATCACTTCATGCAAAAGCATATACAGATCCAGATAGCAATAACAAGTAAATAAAGTTCCAGGGGGGTTTTTTTGATTGGCAAATCTCTGCCTGTGTAAGGCTGGAAACAGATTTCACAATTAATAAATAATTATATTCATGATTAAAAAAGTTTAAAATGTGTAATAGCACAGAATGAGGCTCCCTGCCCAGAAAGGAGTCAAGTGTAGGTATGACTCTGTGTGTGTCACACCTATAAATGTAATGGAAGATGTGTGCATCTTGCCTGCCCCCTCTGCAAGCACACAAAATGAATGCAGAGATGAGGGAACAAAATTCAGGGGCAGTCACTTTTGCTTACATATAAATCACTTGTTCACCTAAAATGAAACAAAAATGGTGCTCCATGGTCTCCAGAAGAGCAGTAACCAACTGGATCTGTCTTAGACCTGTCTGGTTGGAGATGAAAAATTCTTGTACAGAGAGAGAAGGGATCAGTGGGAGAAACAACCTGGCCTGATGGTGAGGAGATTTAGAGAAGCCTATACAAGCAAGCAGAAATAGGTTGTTTTCTTTTCAGGGCAGAAAGGACTGTGCTTGCTTCAGGAGCAATTTTGCCTCATCCACTGCTAGCAGGATTGCAGTAACAGTTCCATGTTTTTAGCAGTGTGAATAAAATATAAATTTAGAGAATTATTGCATATTCCTGAAGTTCAACAGTAAAAATGCCCTGTTCTTTCAGGTGGGGGATTCCTAAGGGTAGTTGATGATAAGCTCTGGCTTTCCTCACAGACGCACTGTACTCAAGTATCAAGCCCCAGGGCTCAGCCACCTGCCCTCACTCCCTCATCCCCAGCCTCTCCCAAATTACCCTGGAGTCTGCACCTGCTAACTCCTGCATCATGTTGGGATGTTCATGCAAACACAGCTCCTGCTTAGACTTCCCATGTCTCAGCTCTCTCAGTTTTATGTCTTGGGGATCTGATTAATGTAGATGTCTTCACTAGCAGTTAAATAGGAAGGTAAAAAAGACACTTAGGCTTGCTTGTTAGCTTTTTCCATTAATCAATCACCCTCTGTCTTTGCTATGTGTTGTCACTGGACTTCTTAAGCTCTGATTAGCCTTCTTTTTTCTTGTTTTAAGCCTCCGTCATCAAACTCGCAATTCTGGCAAGAGCAGTAGTTTGGAAGAATTGGTTTTAATTTAAAAAGCAGTTTTGCAGTAGGAATGCTTTATTTTAATGGCTATCTTTCTAACAGCCAGTAACCTTGGAAAATGTTGCCTTTGCCCTCTACTTTAAAAGGAATAATTTTTCATGAGTAGAATCTCCTATGAATTCTTAATATGCAAGCTTTATGAAAACCAACTTAAAGTGCTGAGCAGCAAAGAATACTAAGACAGGATTATGCTACATAAGGAAAAGCAGTTGGAAGACCAAGGATTTATTTGAGCATGGAAGGTCTCAAGCTACGACAAACTGAAACACTTTATGGCCTGTTTGTTCATCCTCTGCACCACTTTTTTTTCCAAACATCACATCTGCAGTTCCCCATTCACTCTGCAACTACTAGAGGCAGCACAGGCTTCTTACAAGCAGCAAAGCAGGAAATGTTTGGGATCTAGCAGCTCCTTTTGAACAAGAAAGCAGCACCCTTAAGGTGTAGCTATAATCTTGGTACTCTGTTAGTGTACACTAAATCCTGCCTCCCAGAAGGATCAAAGAAACCCCAAATCTCTTATCTCTCATGAAGTAGGCACCTGCGGTAGGTGTCTTTTAAATACAGTGTCTTTAAAACCTCACAGTCTCCTGCTTGCTCATATCAGAGAGAAGTGAGCTGTGCCCTGCAGTTTACAGTGCCTCTGAACTCTGTCTTTCTTAAATGACAGCCACAGAGATGATGAAATAAACCAGGATTGTTACACATATGTTATATACTTAAAAACTCTCCATGATACTTAGATGTAAGTCCACCCTCTCAATAAACAAATGTATAATTTGATAGAAACATTATCTCAGAAATGTGTATTTACTTAAGTTTAGCTTCAGTGTTTGTGTCTGCATGCAGAACTATCAGCTAATGTGGCATTACTTCCCTTGCTTGTTCAGCCCCCATAGTTTTGAAATCTCACAACAAAACAAGAATAACATTTTGAAGATTTGTTGAGTTATGGGGGAAAAAATCATCAGAGCAGGGAAGCTGGCAATTTAAGAAATACTTTACAATCTTTGTGTGCATGTATGTGGTTTATATTTGCTTTTAAAAAACAAAAACAAACAAACAAAAGAACCCAAACCAAACAAGTCCAAAAAAGCCCCAGACCCTCTGGTTACAGGAATGAGAAGCAGCATTGGAAATCCAGTTATTCAGCTGGATTAAGTTATTTTGGTGAGATAGGAAATAAAAGGGAAGCCTGAGAGTTCAACTTAATTCCTGATTAATTGCAGGGTAGAAATGTGACTGTAAATGATGAACTGTTTATATTGCCATTTATACATATAGTATCTATATTACAACTCTTTATGTTAAAGTCACGTGTATGTCTTGGAGAACAGCTCGTCTCACATGACAGTTGCACAGATGCCCTGCACTGAGGGACCTTGATCACTCAAAATATTCCTTCCCTTTAGTATGACACATGAATAAAACTGCTTTTTTTTGTTTCCATTTACCAAATTGAGCACAAACATACACACCTCGACCACATATGAAAATACTGACTTTATAGATTACATGGTTATTTGGAAATTAGTGGTGCTGGGGAGGCTTTATTAGATTGATGAAAAGCTCATAATGAGGAACTGTGCTTAAAAGTGAGTGGAGAAATAGGTGTAAATATATTTTTCTATTTAATGCAAAAAGTGGATGCTATTGGAAGGGTTCTCTCAAGAGACAACCTCACTAAGACAGGAAATATCCCATAAACTTTCAACACCCTTTGTATTTTATGAGATTTACTTCATGACTGAGACATAAAGTATCAGTCTTTTGGGACTTACCCTCTCTCGTGTTCTTAGTTTAGGAATAGTTCTACTTGAAAGCAGGATATTATTCTCTCACATAGTCCTTCAGTGACAGCTGTGAATGTTTACTTGGAGAGGCATATAAATATGGGTATCTGTTTGAAACTGCAGAATAAAAGGAAAACGGAAACTGGAGACCCCTCATTCAGAGTAAGGGAGGAAAGAGACTGATGTATCTCAGTTTCAAATTGTCTGGATCATTCCAAAATACTCCTGAAAAATTGCAGAAGGTATCTTTGCCTTCTGTCCTCAGCTGCACGCAGCTCTCACCAGCTATTGCTGATAATCTCTCTCAAACTTGTCAAACAGATGTCAGAAGACAGCATTTCCCCATATTTTTAAAAGGAGTTTATGTCCAATAAAATACAAGACAGCTGCTCCAGAGCACTAAAGCAGCTTCCTCAGAGCAGTCTGAGTGTTTGAATTGCAACTTGCTGTGATGTGTTTGGGGCCCAGCTTTGCCCTCTCACTTGTTTCTGCCTGTTATTTGCCCTTATCTCAGATCTGGGTTTCTGAAACCTCAAGGAAATGGGCAGACTGACCAGGCCCTTGGGTTCTGCACACCTCTGTTGCACTGAAAAGCCTTCAAATGTCAAAGTCCTCAGGCTTGATGGCATCCTGGTACTGTCCTATAGCCCTTGACAAGGTACTGCATCTCAGGATAATTTTAGTTTTTGGAGACCCATATTTGTACCCTGATATATGAGAACAATCTTGCTATTCACATGGGATACAACAGTGTTGGCACAATTGGTCTGTGTACACTGCACTGGAATGCACAGATTAAATTTACAGATTTCAAGTATCTTAGAATATTTGTTCAACAGTGCAAACACTAACAGCCCTTTTAAGGTTCTGCCCTGGGATCACTTGCAGAATGTCACAGCTGACTCACAAATGCAGGATTGTAATGGCATGTTGTAAACCGACAAAATTCCTCCCATCAGTTTGTTTGCATATTTAGAGGATACTGATCCAAAACCTTTTTGATTACAATTGAGATAAGAAGGCAGATGTTTAAAGGAGTATTTTTTGTGAAAATACACTCCAGAATAAATTTAGCACTCAGTAAACTCCAAATTAAATCTTTAAACCCAGAATTGTTAAGTTCAAGATTGATAAACACTTGAGGTTTCTAAGGCATGTGTAATTCTTGCCTCTGAACATCTGAAAAATGTTGTTTGGTTCAGAAGGGTAGAGGTGTGTTTAGGATGAGCTGCTGTAAACTTTTCTGTAAAATGAAGATGTGAATGTAGGCTGACGCTGAATAAATCCACTGTGCACGTGTTGAAACCGAACTGCAGAAGATATGGTAATTGTTGTTTGTTTTCACAGTTGTAGACACTGCTCTGGACTCACTGCTGTGCTCTTCAGGGTGACAACCAACCCCCTGCCCATGGCACCCCAAGCAGTCAGGCTCACACATGCCAAGTGTGACTGGAGTTTCTCAGCCAGGAGTCCCATTTGCAAAAGACAAACATCACACATGGACATAAATAAAATAATACACTTGTGCTAATCATCTTGTGATAAGGAATGATTGAAGATTTCAGTTAAATTCCCTGTAGTCACCACAAGATTCCACTTTGCTGCAATATGGGCTGAGCATTAAGGTCTGAGTGGAATGGGTTGCTCCTTCCTACCTGCGTGCTTTTCCCCCTCTGATGCTGGCAGGAGCTGGCCACAGCAATGTGGTTTACAGAAGAGATTCAGGTTAAAATTATCTTTCTTCTTTTTTCGACAGCTATAGCACTAGGAGGTTTCCATATGGCCCAAAAACATGAGCTAGAGGGGAGAGAGGAAAGAAAGTGATGAGGCAGAGATAAAGGCTGGAGCATCTCTTCTTGTTTGCTCATGGAAATATAAGGATAGCTACTCATGTTGGCTCCTGTTTGTAAGCAGAGGAGAGATATGGGCTCCGGAAAGTTGCTTTAAGATTCCTTACCAAAATGTATCTACTAAAAGCACTTTAAAGTACCTATCCCTCCCCTCTGACTGAAGAAAAATCATGGGGAACAAATGCAGAATATACAGCTAATTTATGGAGTTAGTTGAAATAAACCTCACTACCAGACTATTTTTCTATGTTAATGTGTTACTGCATTTTGTTCTTCAAAACCTTGATAATTAGTTTTGTGAATGGCTGTTGTGAGGACAAAAAAAGAGTTAAAGTAACTTTAAAACAGATCTTTGTGCTGCTTTAAGGTACTATAGTATATTTATGAAGATTCCTGCTTACAGAACTTTATGAACTGCCTCAGTCCTTGGCTGACATGCAGTTCCATTACACAAATGGAAGGTACATTACCTAAATTTATACCCAGTGAGCTGGAGCATGACTTTCACTTTCTCCTGACCAAACCAGAGGAGTGAATCACCAGAGCAGATCTGTCACCTAAAGAGCATCTCTCTTGCATCACTACTTGCATTCTGCCTTTGCTTGGCCAGACTGTGGGGATATCCCACCTGTGAGAGGATCTTTTCTCAGCATCCAAGATCTAACCATGACTGGTCAGTTTGCTCAGTCCTGAGGACCTCAACAAGTTTCCTTTGGTCAAACTCATCTCTAAGCTGGCTGGTCCCTGGTCCCTTTATAACCGGTGCAGAGAAATGGACATTTCTGGCTGTTATTCATCTCAGCCCAGAGAAGTTATTTGAAAGAGGTCAAACAAATTTCTGCCTCTACCTTCCTTCTGGGAAACATAAATTTCTCTCCATTGACTATAAAGGGAAATAGGAGTTCCCATCCAGTGAACCTCCCTTAATAACTTCCCTCCAGGCACAGCTTTATTTCAGGACCGTATGTGAAAAGACATATATAAATTCATTGAAACTGGCTCTCAACAGAGGGCTTGTTGTCTATGCATCACACCATCCAGGATTCATCTTTCATAAGCAATATAATAAAATGAATTTTGCAAACTGCCAAAGCTATTAATCAAATACCAACCATTATCAGATCCTGTGAGCTTTTTTGAGAACCATTGGGGAGATTAACTTCACAACACCTTCAACTGATGTCTGCAGCCATGGGCATCAGGTAAGTAATATGGCTTCTCATTATAGCCAGTGGGATGAATAGGCTGGAATATAAACCCAGGGTCCATTTTGCTGTTCCTGCTGGCAAAAAAATCCCTCTCATAAAGCAGAGAATGATGAATCAACACACTGGGTGCTGGAAAGTTGGAAATAAACACTGTTCCTTAGACTTTGGGCTGAATTAGGAAATGAAAAATTTCTTTAGACACTTCTGGGCCCCAAAACCAACTTAATATGTCCTTTTACAAGTAATTCTCCTAAGTGTTCTCAAAATTTATCATTAGAAACAGCTACAAAAGCTGGGAAAATATTTCGTTGACCTATAACCTTACAAAATTAAACTGAGTTGATTTGAGAGGAGCTACTTTAACCAGTTTTTAGAAGATGTACAGTAGTGTCTTGGTTTAGATGTTTTGGTTTAGCTTCTATCAAGAACATTTGTTTCTAAATATAAAAATGTTTTTCATATTTTATAAAATCATGTCAGCATTTAAAAAGGTGCAGTCACTTTTCACAGAATCATAAATATAGTTAAAACACAGAACTTGCTGCCAGTTACAAACACTGGCTGGTGAAAGTTGACATCAGAAACACTGGTAGGGCACTGACCTTGCTTTTCTCTATTAAAGAAAAGGACCGACAAATTAAAAAAATCCTGTGTTTTAAACTATGTGTGATTACGGGCTACAGTGTGTTAAGACTTCCTGTTCTTGCCACTAGAGAGCAGTGTATGCCTTCGGAGTTTAAAATACATATTTCTTACCCAGCTAACCTGTAGATCTCTCCTTATCTATTAGTACTCACTTAAATTTCTCCGCAAGGGTGATGCAGGATTTGTGGAAAGAGTTATAGAATGGCATATGCTAAATATATAAAGTATTATTAGCTGCTAGTCACTAATTTTTGATGAAAATTATGAGCTTCAAAATAGAAAAGATGAAAAAGGTGCAGACCTTGTGATGTTCCATTTATGCAGGCTCACAGAAAATCAGTTGGATAAAATGGAATTCCTCTGATTTATATTAGTATAGTGGGAGGAAAATATGTCCCACAAGTCTATGAATTCCCGAGCCTTCTTAGAAAGTAAAATGTGCCTATCACAGGTCGAAGGGAGAGCAAGGCTGTTTATACTCACCTGCTGTATTTAATGCTCTATTCCTTTGAAATCACTGCTCTGATCAGCACTGAGATAAAGAGCATGGTGTTTAAAATGTTACTGTCAGTCCATTACAACATGTTGAATAACCCGATTTAATTGACTTCAGCAGTTCACTCTCTCTGTTCTTGGAAGTATTTCATAGTAAACCATTCCTGTTTAAAATATATGGAAGCAAAAAAAGCCATCAGCTGAGAGGTGACTGAGGTCTGCTTTCCCACTGCCCATCTCTGCCCATCTCTGACTTACTTGTTAAAGTAAAATTAAGGGTCTCTGCCTTCCAGAGCTTTACTCAAACAAGTTGTCACTGTGATAGAAGCCAGCTGCAATTCAAAGATAGCACATTTCTCACGAACACCATTAAAACAAACTGCAGAAAAAAAGTGATGCCAGCATCATTACAAAGAGACATTGCTGAACAGATGGGTGAGCTTCTGCCAGGAGGACCTCAGAAACCAGATCAGTGACTTGGCTGCAGGGAGGGAGAGGGAGGAAGAAAGGAGGATAAAGGAGAAGAAAATGAGATAACTTCATGGGAATCTTTGCCAACTCAGAGCAGCAAGTAAAACTGCCTTCTCTATTACTTTAGAGAAAAAAATGCAATATAGAGCTTATTATTTGGTGTCTCCCTTTTTTTTGTACCTCAGGAGTTCAAAAAAGTTGAATAAACACTTGAATATAAGGGTAAATATAAATACTTAGGGATTTTTCTTTTGTGTTCATTGGGGTTTTTTTTTGGTAGGCCAAAGTTATGCTCTCTAGGGAAGCATAAGCCTGAAGCCAGGGCATGATTAGTTCTCAGGTTTGAATGTATCTAATGTAAGGATATTGTTTTGAAAATACAGGAATCAAAAACTATACAATGGAAAACTTTTAGCTGTTAGAGAGAGAGATAGAGCAAAAGAACTAGTGCTGCCACTGATATTGTCCTTCCTGGGATAAATTGCATCCTGCAAGAGGAGATCTGCAGCCTTTTCCTTCTGTTGCTCTGTTTCCTAAGGATTCTTCTGGGAGAAGGTGTTTATTCCCCTCCAGGGCTTTTCTTCAGCTCTTATTTGCCATTGACTATATAAACACTGTATTCCCCCACCCCACAATCATTTATGGGATCAGAACTGACAGTCACCACTATGGATGGAAATTTCTCCCTTGAGCAGGGAAACAGGGGAATCACCAGTAGCAGTTTAAATCCATTTTTCAAACAGAAATGTTGGTTAAGTCACTGTTGAATACAAATGGGAGCTTGTGCTTTGAGTCCAGGCTTCTTAATTTCTGGTAATTTCAGAATAAGAGTAGCCCACTGCAGTCACATTTTCATTTTTGTCTGATGACACTCTAGTGCTGTTGAAATGAGGGTGATATAAGTCAAAGGAGAAGCAGGAGCACAGCTTCCACTGCTGACTGCAGCGCTTCTATACACATCTTAATCATATACTCTCTGAAATGTTTCTCTTAATTTCCCTTGTGACCAGCTCTTTTGAAGTTTTAATATGTGACCTGTTGCCATCTACTCGAATAGCTCTTTTCTCCCTGTTTGCTCTTTTTCTATGCTTTTTAGAACATTATTTTTCTTAGCACTGGCCCTTTTACTCTCTTGATGTAACAATGAAAAATATTCTCAGGAACCTTCATCATGCTTATGTTATGCAATGAACCTATATAGTTTATCTAGGTCAGATGGTCTACTTAAATTGCACTGAAATGAACAGATAAATGTGAACTTCAGGCAGGTCATTTATTTCAGCTCAGAATTCTACACTGTGACACTGTACTTTAACTAGAGCTGGCCAAAATGAGTGAAAATCATGTCAATGATGACTGCTTCCATTTTTCGAGTATTTTGATTTTTCAGAGGGTTTTTTCCTTCTGTTTTTCTGGTGGTTTTGAGGGGTCATTTTGTTGGAGGGTATTTGATAGGGAAACGGTCTGCACCTGCCTTCAAAGGCAAAAGAATTAAGAAGAAAAAAAGAGTAAGAAATTTCACAATAATTTCTGAGAATTCATACTTTATTGTATCAACAGAATCAATAATTTCTAGCAGCAGAGGATCTATAGAGTAAGATTAAGCTATTTTGGTTCTGTACACCTGAAATAAATTGAGCAGAGATTCACACAACCCATTTAACTGGGGCCCAACTGAAAAGCACTAAAGTCACTTCTGAAAAAGAGGGAAGTAAGAAGTCTGTATTTATATTGCTTTGAGCTGCATGTGGCAACTGACCCCACTGTCTGTCTTGTTTGCATTTAGTAACCTCACCTTAATAAGCTCTTTTATTGACCTATGGATCTTTAACACAATAACAACAGCCCAGAAGTACTGGCAAAAATAAGGTCAATGTGTGCCTTCTCATTCCAGTCTGAATATATTGACGGCATTATTTTATAAAGGCACCAAACTGAATAGGCAGCAAAGCGGCCCCTGGCTATGAAAATGGTAAAATGGAATCTGGGAAGGTTCCACTCACACTTAAAAGCTGTGCAGCTTCCAGCCAGCCCAATAAATTCAGTTTGAAACTGCATTCTAGTTACAAACAATTAAACAAATCAGTAAAAAACAATGACTGTATATACTGTACATACATATAATAACTGTGTAGCTGGAATTGCTGAAAAGACACTTCTAGAGAAATGTGAGTTTGTAGTTCCAGGGGAAATCTCAGCCACTGCAGTTTGGGGATTGCTTATATTGTCACTGATCATAAGAAATCAAATCATACATAAACTCAAACCACTCCATGCAATTTGAAATATATTAATGAGATTTGGAAGACATTAGAAACATTACATAGTTTATGGTTGTTTTCATCCATCTCCTTGACCGAGTTTTCCCAGAAGCCTCCATTGCCCTGTTTGTGGCAGAGCTAATGAGAACTGATGTCTCTGTGTGTTTCTGCCTGAGCCCAGCTGAAATGAGTGTGCTGGGCCTCTGGGCACTGTGGTAGCAGTTTGTTTGGGGAAGGAATGAGGAGTGTTCACCTCCTGCCTGTCTTTAATACCTCCTTTTGCAGCACTCGGATTCACATGTTGTAAAATGTTGTGGCTGCATGGCCTCTGCTGATGGGTGATATCAAGGTCAGTGGACCAGTATTTGCTAATACAGACACGTTTAACAGTGGTGTTTGGGTATCTCTGAGCACCAGCCACCTCTAAAAGTCTGGAATTTGTATTTTCATGGGAGAGCAGCACAAGTCTGGTTCGAGTCAGAGCTTTAGGATGTTTCTGGGCTTGTAGCACAGAGCCTCTACAAAATACAGCCCGAAACACTTAGTTGGAAACAGATGGGTACATCAGGCTGTGCTCTGTGAACCCAGGAGGGAAATGGGGCTGGGAGATTGGTAAGGAACCAGAAGTTATGCTTCATATTTCCTCATGCTCTTTTCTTCCTGGTGAAGCCTCTGACTTGGTAGTGAAAATAAAATTTACTGCACCCTATGAACTTTCTCCAGGTATTTAATAGACTGCTCAACAAATCTGACCATGGTATGAGATACTTAATGTGAATGTAATAAGCTGATATCCAAACCAGTAGAAGCTGGAAAACATCAGAATATTGAAATAAAAAATCACACACAGAAATGGGATAATTTTCATTTCTAGTCTTAAAACACATACTTTTATTTCTTCAAAGTAATTTACAGATTTTAGATTTGTATACATTACTTTTTCCTTCCTTCCTTCCTTCCTTCCTTCCTTCCTTCCTTCCTTCCTTCCTTCCTTCCTTCCTTCCTTCCTTCCTTCCTTCCTTCCTTCCTTCCTTCCGCAATTCCTTCCTTCCTTCCTTCCTTCCGCAATTCCTTCCTTCCTTCCTTCCTTCCTTCCTTCCTTCCTTCCTTCCTTCCTTCCTTCCTTCCTTCCTTCCTTCCTTCCTTCCTTCCGGAATTCCTTCCGGAATTCCTTCCGGAATTCCTTCCTTCCTTACGGAATTCCTTCCTTCCTTCCGGAATTCCTTCCGGAATTCCTTCCGGAATTCCTTCCTTCCGGAATTCCTTCCGGAATTCCTTCCTTCCGGAATTCCTTCCGGAATTCCTTCCAGAATTCCTTCCTTCCGGAATTCCTTCCTTCCTTCCTTCCGGAATTCCTTCCTTCCTTCCGGAATTCCTTCCTTCCTTCCTTCTTTCCGGAATTCCTTCCTTCCTTCCTTCCTTCCGGAATTCCTTCCTTCCAGAATTCCTTCCTTCCTTCCGGAATTCCTTCCAGAATTCCTTCCAGAATTCATTCTGGAGTTCCTTCCTTACTTCCCCCTTTCCATTGCCTCCTTAAAGTGACAGCAGGGCAGGGAGGGGGACAGAAAGGACACACAGGGGAAGAAACAAGCAATTATTATTAATTTTCTCATTTCATTCAAAGAATATTTTTTAAAAAGGTTATTTTTTCACATTTTTGTATTATAAAGAGCCCAAATTCAGCATTTATTGAGTCTGGCTGGAATCTTCGTTTGTTAGATGTTAGTTTTTGTGCTTTTTTATAACATGTCATCTTTACAAATACAGTGTTTATGGCTTTAGCACAACATTATTACACAGCTGTGTCTCATTGGCTGCTATGAATTTATGTGTGAAAAGCAAATGAGGCTGGAATATTAAGTCTAATAACATTATTTATCACTGATTTTGATAAACTGTTCAGATAAAAATGTTTGTTGTCGCATGGATGGACGCGAAAGATCCAGGCACTCTGTCAGGTCACAGAGCCACCAAGGCTGGCCGGAGAGAACAGCCACAGAGAGCCAGCCTCTCTTTATTCTTACATTTATACCTTTTCATATACAATCATGGATTGGACAATGAGGTTACCACCTCTCCAATTCCATAGGTGAGAAAGACAGTCCATCAACTTTCTCCACCCTTGGGAAAGGAATGACAAACAATACCAAAGATACAAAACAATCCTTGGCCAGTTAGCAAAACATAGACTATGTTTACATAAAATCTATGAGAACCTTTTCTAGTTAGTATCAACACAGCACATTGTAAAATTCAGGGTGACAGTTAGCCACCTTAATTCATTGAGGACTAAAATAAACAGTTCATTACAATGAATTAAAAAATTAATCTAACCATAGCTTTATCTCAAAAAGTACCCCAAATTTTATCTTTTCACCACATCATTAATAGTTTCAGCTTAGATCTTTAAAAATCAGATTACTATTTCAGAAATCCCATCTACAATAGTAGGTGTACATCTACAATGTCTAGCACAGGAGGAGGAGCCTGTCAATTATGGTTTTATTTGGGTGTGAATAATATTCACAAAAATGCTTTTTACTTGGAATTACTGATTTGTGACAGTTCCTACCTCTCACACATATGCAAGATCTGGTGTATATATACCAGATTTGAGAATTTAATGACCAAGTTTTTAAAGTCCAAGTTGTCTACATCCCAAAGAATTTGTAAAAATTTGTACTTTAGGCTCTCTTGAAATTCTACCCCATTTAGTTTAGGAAGGCATGGAAATAAGAAAGAGAGAAGGTGCTATAAAAATAATAAATATGCATGGTATAGTATATTAGTCAATGCTTCAGTACACTGCCAATATATTTAGAAGCAATAAAACTCAGATGACCTGGAGAGGAGATGAACCTTGCTCTTGTCCAACCTTGATTTCATGTGCTCTTGTCGCACCATAAAACATGTTCTGGTACTCCCTTGGCAAGATCATTCACAACTGTAAGTCATCTCCCAAATTGTTGTCACTTGAATTACAAAAAATGAACCAAATCCACTATAGAAAAGAGGTTACAACTGGCTTTGTTCCATTACACTGATGGCAGAGTAAGGAAGAGGCAGTCTTCATATAATTAAAAATCTGCAAGTAAAAATACTCAGGTCAGCACTGGTTTAAGATTGCATCAGGAGGAGGCTGCTGAGGTCATTGATTTTATTTTTAACTACTAACACATTTGTTTCAACTACAGAAGCTGCTCCTCAAAAGAACTCTGAGAATAAACATTCTTATTCACTGCTTTCTTTTTAAAAATAAAACCAAAAAGCCTTGAAGATTAAGCTACTTATCACCACTTTCAGGGCTGTGTTCTCCTTTTTTTCAGGGCTCTGTTCTCCTTTTTTTCATGGCTTGTCTAGCTGGAGCCTCAAAATCAATTAACTGAAAGGTCTTCATCACCTCTGGAATTCCACTCATTCACATCAGTAATTAAAGAAGGTCTCCATGAAGCAGTGGTTTCTCAAAGAGTTAATTGAAATGCAGGAACAGCTTAATACTGATTCAGCAGACTTAGCTTTAAACTTCAAAGGAATTGTGATTTACCATTTGGTTCTTTGTCTATTTAAATTAATCATGTTGCTTAAAGGCAAGGGAAATGAAACATTGGAGGCCTCAGAGTCATTCCAGCATAAATGTTAAAATACATTAACCCTCTGAGACACAAATTCTGCTTTTTTTATTTTATTTTTATTTCTTTTATAAAATATTTATTTCACAAAGTATCTATTTCCTCTATCTTTCCTGGCAAACATAGAATTTGCCCCCCAAATCTCTCAACTGTACACCAAATATAAGTTTATTAATCTTAAATACACTAAAGTAAGAAAACACCCCAGGGCCTGATTCAAGTTTTAAAGGTAATACAAAGCTTATCAGATCTATGGTTTACTTACT
Organism: Eopsaltria australis; assembly: GCA_034509425.1. Lineage (NCBI taxonomy): Eukaryota > Metazoa > Chordata > Aves > Passeriformes > Petroicidae > Eopsaltria > Eopsaltria australis. The sequence continues at coordinate 195,717 of JAVTVJ010001626.1, forward strand.
CTTGAGGTGGAGTTGGCTGCCCAGCACGATTCATGATTCATGACTTCAAATAGGTACCTACCACTGCTTTAGACAGCCTGAGATTTGGCAGCAATTCATCTCAACACACGTGAAATGAATCCGTTTCACACCTGCACTGTGACCTTGCATTTTGATCTCCAGATATGCAAAGACACAGATTTTACCCCATAGACTTCCCTGGCTCTGACATGCAGTATGTTCTTGTTGCACTGCTGAGGAACACTGGCCTTATGCCAGCTATCCTGTTATCCCCTGAAATGATGGGACAGTTGAGAGAATTTAGGATCTGTGCGTGCCTCCTCTCCTTTTCCTCTCCAGCCTGCTCTGCTGTAGCACACAACAGTGATTCCTTGCTTGGTTGGGTGAGCCAATGGGTCTTTCCAGAAAAACCATGGACCACACTGGGAACTACAACCCCAAGCTGCACTGTCCCTCACAGAAACATGTGCAAACCTGCTCCCTTGGGCTAGCTCTGAGGCTGGCACCCCATATGAGAAAGATTAGAAGGATGTCGCCAATATGACAGGGTGGGAGGAGCGAGTGCCTTGTCTTGCAGAGGTGTTAGAAGTGGCCAAATAAACCAGACTGTCTCTGTTTCTTATTGGTGTCTTCTACAAAGTGATTCTCTTTTTCTCAGTAAAGGGTGAGCCCTGAAAGACTCACAGAGTAAGCAGAGACAGTATTTCCTCACTTTTCTATGAGGAAAATTTAACTCTTTCCTATAGAAACCATCAAGAAGGGTAGTTGCTATCTCACTTCTTAGATGTGTAATCTCCTCATTACAGCTTTCAAGATGAGCAGATAATTGTAATTAGGTATTTGTCTTGGAGTGAGTGCAAGGTCTGCTGCACCTTTCACATTCTTTGAAGTGAGAAGGGTCAATTCTTAGCACCATTTCCTTAGTCATCATTTTCTTCTGTGTGTTTTCTGTAAATACAAGCTTAATTACTAGCTCTTGATTATTAATCACTGTCAGTGCAGGAAAATTCTCTTGTGAAAAAAGACTGTGGTAAAATGATCCTTTACTCAACAGCACAGCACTGAGTTCTCACAGCAGTACCTCAGTGATGAAGACTGTGATTTTCAAAGTAACTCCAATCCACTACTGAATTGAATCCTAACTCTCTTAGGATCCCTTGAAGATCCCAGTGGGAAATTATTCTTCTATGTTTTTTGACTGTTGTATCAACTACAGATACAAAAGATTCAGATTGCCTGTTCTTGCCTGAGAGGTGCTGCTGGCAGACCTGGTTTGGGCCAGTGGCAATTGTGTGGCTCTGGATACCCAGTGGGAGTCATGGAAGTGTCCAGGTGCACTTCCAGGTGGGATGTGAAGAGGCAGGGCTGATGTCTGTCTCCCCATGTCTGCTGAGGAATCCTGTGCATTGTGCAGCACATGAAAAGGAATTAAAGACAGTTGACTCTCAGGATGTTGTTTACTGAAAAATTAACTGTAAGAATGCCACCAACCATAGTCCCCTCCTCAGGTTAACCAGGGGGTAAAATGCAGCACAACAGAACTCAGGCCCTTTGGTGAAAGTTAGTGAGGAAAGTCAGGGTGGTGGGAGGCATCATTTGATGGAGGGCACATTTACTGCAGCAATCAGCAGTGTGAGTACCCTTTGCAGGGCATTGCAGAAGTGTGTCCTAACCTGGCCCTGAGAAATACAGATCTCTGAAAGGCCTAATGGCCACAGCCTTCCTCATGGTGGTGCTACAAATGAGTTGTCTCACTTCAGGCAGGAATTTCATCTCTCCTTCCCTTGGATATTTGCACTGTTTCATCCTCAGCTCCTGCTATACTGTTTACAGATGATTATAGAGGGGTTCTTTTTTTCTGCTGTCATTATCAGCTGCTTTTTGGTTGTTCTCTGTTTAACTACATGACACAACTGCTTTTGTTGCAGCTTAAATGACATCTATCACGGGCACTTTAGGACTGAAGTTTACAAATACAGTTTTTTGTGCAGCAAGTCATTAAAATTAAGTAATTTTGAGGGGTTTAGAAAAATTCAAAGAGCATAGCTCCTTCCTTGTTTTTCCCTTTTCTTCCATAGGAGAAAATTTGTCTAATGCAGTGCTGGAGAAATGGAAAAGAGGGATGGCAAAACAGCCATCACGGCTCCATAAACTCCAGTGCTGGAGCACACAGAACCTCACATGGCACTAAAACCTACCATAGGGTCCCAGCTTTGCTCTAGGTCGCTGCCCAAAGCCTGGACTCTCCAACACCAGCCTGGCCTTGTTCTTTTCTTTCACAGTTTGCCACCACCCTGTGAGGTGGAGCAGTGGGGACATCAGAGTGGTGGAGCTCTCTGAAACATCTCTCTGCCTGCATGGTCTGGGTTGATAGGACACCTCCTAAAGTCAGCCTAGAAACACCAGCCCTGTCCCAGGTGCTGGCATGTGGACCATGCTGCAGTTGCAACTATTTCATGACCCAACTATAGAGAACTGCTGGTTTGTCTCCGAATTGTATCATGCTTCCTGCTTTCTTTCTACTTTTATCCCATACACACAATTTTTCAAAAAAGGAATTATATTTTCTGCTTGTATCTAAAATATAGAGCAGTTCTATTTACCTGATTTTTGACATTGTTAACTTTATTCAGCAAAATTTTATTTTCTGGGGAAAAAGGAAAAGAAAACACTATTCAATTAGTAATAGGTACAGTTCATCTCATTTTATGAGCTGAGCTATTCACGTCCCCAGAGCAGAGCTAAACCTGGGCAATGCTGGGCATCCAAAGGTGGTCAGTCTATTTTGAGAGAAAAGAATGAAAAGAGCAACCAGCTTTAAGCACCTGAGTATTTTCCCAGTAGTTAAATATTCCCAGAGGGCTTAACCTGTGCACCAGACTTAATAAATTATTCCAGAAGGTCACAGATATTTTCATGGCTTATTATGTTTTCCCAGCTTTGTTTTCCTTCCCAGTGTTTTTGGTATCAGAGAGGTAGATTAGATGATGACCAGGTCATATGGAAACAAATACTGTCTGTAGCATGGACCCTTGGAGATCTGCGTGGTTCTACCCAAGTACATGATTACTGCAGAGCAGAGGCAGCCTTTGGCTTCCTAAAACTGAATGCAGCAATTGTGAGCAATTGTCAGCATCATCTTAAGTCAAGGATTTTCATGGCATTAATGACTTTTGTTCAAGGCCTAAGGTGGCAGAGATGTAGCTATGGTGTGTCTAGCCACAGTGCTGTGAATTAGTTTAATTTATTTCTACTGTAGATCTATTAGCAAAGATTAACATCAGCGGTATCCCTCTCTTTGTGCATGTGTGTGTGGAGGAGGCATTTACAGTTTTGGCTGTAATAACTGGTTAGATAAAACAGGTATTATATAATATGGCACATCTGCCTTTGCTCTAGACTGTGTTATATGTGCCTCTCTAAAGATGAGACAGACAAATTATCCTATTTAACTGTATATATAATGGCCTGAGGCAACTGAGAAGGGAGTTCTGCCATAAAATTTATAATAGCTGGAGGCATGTTTGCCTGTGGTTGATGTAATTTTGAGCATCCCATTTTATAATTCTCAGAAAGAAGCCCCTACCCTGCTCCCAGCCTCTGGTATCAGAGCTGACACCTCATTTCTCATCATTACTGTGAGGTCAGTCACCTGTACTGTTCCACTTGATAGCAAGGCTGGTCTGAATTAGGTGTCCCAACTATTGCTATGAATACCATCTTTTAATTGTGGTTGTACAGGAGACAGTAATATTTAAATTTTATGTTCAATATTCCTACTGCTGTGAGCCTGGGCAGTTCAGAGTGTCTCCCTGGCTGTGTGTGACGATAGCAGTGGTGGAAGCCAAACAGTTTGGGTATTCTCTGGAGTGCCTGTGAGTAGGAATTCCTCTGTTCAAAGGCCCAGGCCAGGATAGGGTGAAGCATTTCCCAAGTCATCCAAAGTGTTTCTAACTGTTCCTATATAAAGTGGGTGGTTTTCAGGCTCAATATCCTACTGGTGCCTGTTGGATGTGTGTAGCTTGGTGGCACAGACAGGCTTCTGCAATTAATAGAATTTTTCCTGGATGTGTTATTTCTGGACATTGGGTCTGAAGGGGGAGACCCAGAGGGAGAACACCTGCAGCTATAGAAGAGATAGGTCATATAGAATGACACATTTTTAGGAGTCTCAAAAATCACATCATTTAAACCCTCCCCCCCACACCCCCCCCAGCCTGAGGAGGCAATCAAACCTAGGTCTGTTCCTGCTGACTCAGTTCCTTAATTAAGGGGCACCCACTGTTAGATCAGATTTTTGATGCCAGGCAGTTATAACTGCTTTGCCTTGTCCCAGTTGATGTCCCCTGGTGTGGCAGAACAGACTCCTCACAGGATTAGATGGAGCTCAGCTGCCTCCCGAGCCTGTCTGTGGCTCACGGCAGAGCTTGTGAGAAGCAGGTTCCTGCTGTGTAGGAGGGGACATGGCCACCCTGTCACTGCCAAGGGGTGCAGCAGGGACAGCCTTGGGATGCAGGGAGCTGCTCCCAAGGGGCTGCAGTGTCTCATTAGCTCCCTGTGAGGCTGTCTGGACTTCCTTTAGAAATGACAGCTTAACCACAGTACCTACAGGTGCCTTCTGGCATCCAGGTGAGCCTGAGGCAGACATCACCCCACTCCATCCTGCCTCTTGCCACAGAGAGGAAAGCTGGTGCATAGGCTGCAGGGAGCATGGCTTTACACTGCAGCAGCTACCTGCCTAATCATTTTGACATAGCCTAAATCTGTACATCCCTTGATCCATTAAAGCTGTTTTTGTCAGGACAAAATATGTTTATTTTCCTTTCAGGAGAAGCTTAGCTCACTTAAAGCGGCCCATAAAGCTTTTTTACTCACCTTTTCCTGGTATTCAAAGTGTTCTTCCTTCAGGGGATGAGACAGTGAAGTAGTTTCTTGCTGCTACAGTAGCTTAGAAGGAAGGGAAAAACAGTGAGAGTGAGCTGTCAGCTGGGTGACCTCATCATCTCATACCTGTCTGAGTTATGAAGCTTAGGCACAGGGAAGTAGTTTCCTTTTGGTGCAGGGAATAGATCAGATCCAAGAAAGGGTCTGCTGACTCTTCCTTGGCCTCTTTTGGGAATCTCAGACTATGAGGAAAACTCTGTCCTTTTCTCTCTACCTGTCAACACACCTGCCCTCTGCAGTACAATCTTTTTGGCACTGCTGTGATGAGTTTCTTTACAGGAATGATTTCAGAGACAGGAGGAGCTCTTTGTGTGTCTCCTGTGGCACTTCCAAGGCTCCTACCTACACCCCTGCCCAGTGATGACCCCTCAGGAGCTGCTCCTCTCTTGCTGTCTGCTGAGTTGCTGACATCTGAAAGATACTAAACACACTGGACTGTCAAGGACTGAACACACTGAACTGTCAAGGACTGAACAAAAGCATCTTGCAGATCCAACTGAGTAATTGAAAGCAGTTTTCCATCTGTAACTGTCTTGGGTTTGTGTGTGTGTCACATTTGAATATATCCTTGCATAGGGTTAATAGATGCTTTGGAGATAGCTGCTCACAACAAATTAATGAGACATTTCAGGACAGAATTCTTACCAGCTAATTAAATTATCTGCCTAGCTTACTAGAGTTAATCACTGCTCTCCCAATATATTTGTGTAAACAGACAGATTTTCATGTAAATTAAGTGGTGTTTGAGATAGCTGATGAATCTGTGTTGTTTGGTGGTTCTAATATTTGGTACAGAAGAAAAGATAAAACTAGAAATCATTCTTTGTTACTGATATCACATATTCATACTATTTTACCAGTTTCAATAACTATATATCACACAATGAAGTTAGACTGCTCCCTCAGAGGAAAAAAAAAGATGTATCTTGTAAAGTCTGATTTCTGACATTTAATAGTCAAGCATGAGTGCAACTATAGTTGTCACAGGAATGAGTTTTGGAGAATTTAAGAGACTTAAATTATGGGAGTCTTTTGTTGGAGATCCATCTTTCTCCAGAACATTAAAATAATGAAAAAAAATCCCCAAAAAACTCCATTTGATAGCTATAATTTAGACTTAAATAGCAGAGAGCTAAACATTTCTCTCTAATCCACTCACTGCATTCAGGGATGACCACTCCAGTAGAGGAGGGAAAAACTTTAAGATTTTCTACCAAGAAAGATGTTAGAGTAGGAATAAAGAAAACTGGGTTCTTTATCCCTCTTTCCAATTCAGCTGCATGAGCCATTTTGTCCTTCAGTGCCCAAGCTTCCTCTTGCTGTTTGTTCCCTGTATCCTCAGTTGCAATGCATGCCCTGCAAATGTTCTTTTACTTCCTATAAGGAGTGAGAGACCAATAAAAATGGGGTAAAATAAGATTATCTCAGTTTACTGCCTTCAGACAAACTATAAAATTCAAATTGATTCAATCAAATTTAAATTTTTTTCAATTATATTATGGAGGATGAACATCCTTGTGTATATACCTGTGTATACCTAGGTAATTTTTCATGTGCAAAAACAATTCCTAGGGCAGGAATTTATTATAGTTTCTGGTTTTACATTTTCACTAAATCTAAAGATCCACATCTACAAGTCTTCTCCCAGCAGTTGTATTGACATTGATCAATTCAGCCTTGAATATAGATGATGAAATTGCATTTGCTCCAGCAAATGTTGGAAATCCCTTCTTTGAAGACTTAGGTATAAGGCTGATCTGGCTTTATTCCTGTGTTGAACTGCCAGGTTAAGGAATAAGAATTCAGACAGGCATAACTCCCAGGATGGGGTTGCATTGTCCTTCTTCTCACAATGTCTGTTCTGCTGCAGCTTGTGTGTGGTAGATCAGCATTAGAGTTATTACAGGTAGAGAAGAAATTCAGCCAAGGATGATGGAGTGATTAAATTATTGATTCCCTCTTCATCTGAAATGTGCCATCCATCTCAAATATTTGTACAGTTGCAAGGTTTCTTATATTTCCATTTTCCAGAAAGCTCCAACATAAGCAAGATCAAAGGTTGTGCTTTCATATAAATGGTTTCTTTCATGGAACATTGTTTTTAAAGCACTCCTATCCCAGAACATTCAGAGCCATACTTAAATTATTTTACTTTTCTTGGTGATGCTTTCCTTTTAAAGATTCATATGTACTGTCTCTCCTAGGCTCGTGAATTGTAGTCCTATGTCTGAATATATTTCTGTGGCTTTCAGAGGTCAGTTTATAGCATGCAAAGTTCATGAATGCAGAATGGTTAGGCACCACTGCTGTCAGAAATATTTGGGCTGTTTGCTTTTTGTCAGCAAGAGCACACAATGTGGAGTATCAGACCCCACCTGCACTGATCCTCCAGGAGGGTTGGCTTTGTTTTAGAGCTTGCATCCCACTTCTTCACTTTTTCTGTTTGTTTTAGAATATTTACAGAGTAAAATCCTGCTATAGTAAGACTTTTTCTTAAGAGTAACAGGGAATTGCCTTTCTTCTTGCAAGAGGTATTCTGAGTTCCCTAGCAGCATTTTGCTGCACCTTTTCCATTATTGGTGGTAATTTTTTCCCTTAGGTCGATCTGGTCAAAGCGTCATGCAGTATTCCAGATAAGGTTTTCTTACTGTTATGGATGCTGTCATCACTGAAATCACCTTGCTTGATCCAGCCTGGGTTTGCATTTTCCTCTTACTAACCTTCTTCCCATGTGAGAAACAGCTCCTTAATAATGCTGCCATGTGATATCTCTTCTGCTTATGTCTTATTTAATTTCCTTTTGTGGAATTTCTGCTTGCCTAATTACTATGACTTTCAAGCACTTTGCTGAAACAGAGTGAGACCTTAAATGTCACACATATTCACCACTTAAAACCCCCAAACCTTAACCAAACACAAAAAAACTTAATGTGCATTCTCTTATTAATGAAAGCAAAATTATTTTTAGCCAGGTTTAACAAGGGAACTGTAATTAAATTGCTGTAATTTTCCAAGGAATTATGATGAGGTATAAGGTAACATTGGTACTGTCTACTCAAGCTACTTAGGCATCTTAATTAAACTGTGATTTAAAAGACCACAGGAGTGTGATTCGAAAGGCTGTGCTCTGTGAAAGCAATGAAAACAAGCAAGCACTTTTGAGGGGCTCAGTTAGACATGCTGGTGCCTCAAGTGGGCTAAACTCAAATTATGTCCCTGGTGCCCACCATGGAACAATGCTGGCTCCAAACTAGCACCAACTTCATCTTTTGTGAAAATTAAAGAAGCATTTTCCACCCAGAGGGACACAAGGGTTTATGAGTTTCAAATATAATATAGAATAATATAGATATTAAAGCATTTCAATTATTCCCCTACCCTGCTTCCATGAATCCTCTTGTTTCTGTGAGACATTTCTAACTCATGATATCCTGTCCATTTGGGCTGATATTTCTTCAGTGCTTACTGAAATTGGCTTAACTTTTAATATAAAAGTACAAAACATGGATCATTTTTTAATAAATCTTTGCTGTGTGTATTCCTTAAAGACTTGTGGGACGTGATAGTGTTGAAAGACAAGACAGAACAGTTAAAATGAAAAATCAAAAAAATCTCTGAAGATTTTATTTTCACTTTTCTTTGAAAGTGATCAAGTGGGAAAATACAGCTATCTAATGATTTATTCTCCCATTAATAACCAGTTGACTGTACAGTTCAGAAGATCTGGCCACTTTGCCCTTTTTAGTGTGTTTTTGCCAAGCAATCTGTTGTCTTCGGGTCATTTGCTGGCAGTAAAAGTAACTGGTTTGGTTTTTTTTCACCCTACTCTCAATAAGGCCAATCTCTCTGTTCACCTGACACAGGTTATAAGTCCTACTACAGCCCTTTTTATCGTAACACCAGGATTATTGACAAGCTGCCAAAACACAGGTTATAGCTAGTGCTTGTCTGGGTTTCAGTATTGACTATATGCCCTACCAACAAAGCAGCATCATCATCATAATTTCAATCCCCAAGACAACAGGTTACAGGTACCAAGCAGGGAATGACTGCCAGGCTGAGCCCTGTGGCAGAAATAGCTGTCTTACAAAATTCAGTAAAGTAATAATGGTTGTGAACAATTATGTTTCAATGTGGAATTTTAGAAGAATAAAGCCCATCAAGGTTACTGAAATATGGCACTGAGCAGTTTCATTTTCCATTGCAGCCCTTTTGAAATAAATGCTCTTAATAACTCTTGCTTCTTTTCTCCTGATATGCAGAAAAGACAAAAATTCATCTCAGTTTTGTAGCATATATACTCTCTACATAAAACAATTTGTCACAAATCAACACAATGTTCTTGTGCTGTTGTGTCTAGCAATATCTGCTAACATTCATCAGTAAGGAAGTTTTAACTACCAGTTTAATAAAAAGACGGATCCTAGATAGATGAAGAATGTAAACAACCTGGAAAATAGGATCCTGGGACACTGGATGCATTCAAAGATTGATGGCTCAGGACTGTTTCCAGCCTTGATTGTGGTTTCCAGGCTCTGTCTGAGAGATGTTAATATTTGAATTATTGGTTCCTTGACTACCTCCTTACCCAGGCTACAGGGAGAAAGAGCAATGATCTACGTCATGTTCCCTTATCTTATCTTTGAAAAAAGTCTATTGAAAACGTCACACTGTGCCTATTTTCCTGGGCTTGTGAGTAAATACAAAGGAGGAAGAAATTTGTCTGTTTTTGTATTGGAAAGATGGAAGTGAGGATATCAGTAGCTGAATGCTCTAAAAAGCTTAAGTGTGTATTTAAGCTGGTATCACAGGCTCAAGTTTAGGTAATACCAGCTGCCCCATAAATAAATTACTGTGGGTGTCTATGTATTGGGTGCTTGACACTGAAACTCAGGCCATCTGGAGCTATAACCTTTATTAATTTCTCAGCTCATCTTTAATCCCTACTTTTATAAATAAAGATACCATTTTTTATAATGTAGAACTTTTACTGCTGAAAGTGATGCATGTGCTCTGCTAATCTTACATATGATTTAGGGCCAATGCATTGCCTTTCCTCTCAAAATACCAAGGTACTTTACAGACAACTAAGCTGAGCAAAGCAGGGCATTCACTGTCTTGTTACCCTTGTTAAGGGGGGTACCTCTAGGTGCAGTGCATTTTGACTAACTCTGACCTTTTTTCCATATGAGATGCTAAATTTACTCTCAGACTGTTTCAGAAGAATCTCAGCTACATGGTCTCAGGCACTAAGCTAGAGGAAACTCATCTTGCTGGTTCATCAAATCCCCAGGAGATTTCCTAGGGAATCAGACTCTGGCTGCCATTTGTCTGTCCCCTACAGCCAACACAGAACCAGCTTGAGCCATGCCTTGCATGGTATGGGCTGATCACTGGGTAAAGAGTCAAAGTAGTGAAGTGTCTCAAAGTAGAGGAGAATTTGGACTGTGGTTGTGGCCATATAAGCCCTTTCCCACTGGGAAGAATAGGAGGGAATAAAGCAGCAGCTACCTCAGGAAAGAGACTCTCCTTTGCTCTTTTTGTGATACTCTGTGCAGCAAAGACTAGTTTGAGACAGAAATCCAGAAAGACGAGTATTTGCCAAGGTAAAGGATTTCAGGGAGATGTCTGCAGTAACTACTGGTGAAAATATGTGATCAGAGGTGAAGCAACTCAGCACAGCACAATCCTGCACCCCCAGAGACAGGAGGGGAGACACTGCTGCCTTTCCTCTGCCTTTAGTTTTGTTTGTGGTTACATGGCTTTTGCTATCATTTAAATAAGATTAGAAAAGGCACAATCCAAAGTGCAATACCTCAAACACTGAAATGTGTATATGCATCTTTCAAACACCCAAGGCAAAAAGCCTGGTACATTCTCCAAATTCACATAAAGAAATTCACAGCTTCTGATTTCACAAAAGCTTTAATAAAACTACAGGAAGGACCTACAGAATCATTCTGCTTCCATATGGCTGAGCTGGAAGCGTCACAACTCTAGATGCGTTTTATGAACCTCAGAGGCTCATGTAACTTTTACCAAAATAATAATTTTTTAATGGATTTCACTTGTTACTGTCCCTTCACTCAAAAGAAAATATAGTATTTGAGGGACTTGCTTCTGAGAAAATATGGTTTTTTTCTCAAAAAAAAAAAAAAAATGCGGGATGGGAAAGCTCAAAGCAGTCTTTGGGCTTGACTACGTCCAGAGCTACATCACAGTACAAATTGGAATCATAAATATTTGTGAGTTGGTGCACATGAAAGTAGACAGGCACTAAGTAAAAGGAGCAAAATTAACAATATTTGGAAATTAATTCCCCTCTATTAGCCACAGAAAAAATTATCCAGTTCTCAACTTCTTCCCAGTCAATTTGAACTCTAACTTGACCTGGTGGGCTGAATATTTTGAGGGAGAGGTTAATTCTTTAACCTGCATGCTGAGGCTGTCCATTAGCTGTTTTCCACTGATTTTGGCCTGGCCACATATTTGCAGGGACTGTTGAACTGATATTGCCAGGGAGCAGCTGGATGGTGGTACAAGCAGCATCCATGACCTGGGGCTGAAAATTCTCATGGTTCTTCCATAGACCAGTTTCCTCAATTATAAATTTCTGATGGTAGGCAGATTTCTTGATTAAAATTACATTTTGGCAGATATCTTTGATTCCTCATTAGATCTGAATGCCATGTGCAAAATATGAGCCTGAGCTGCCAAAGTGGGATCTGTTCGCTTACACAGTAACTGCTGTGACCTGGAGGCAATAATATTTAGTTTAGCAGGTAAGAACAACTTACTCAGCATTCCTCACAGGCTGGAGAGGAGGAAAAGGCAGCTGACCCCAAATGCTTTAAAAATACCCCTCCTAGCAGTGATGTGCTAAAGTAAATACTGAGGGGGAAATGCTGTGAAACATTTTCATCAAGGACCAGTGTAATAACAGAGCAGCTCAAGTTGGGGCTAATTAAATCGTTTTAGCTACCCAAAGGGATGGGGTTTTCCAGCTGTGTGCAAGCAGCAATAACAAACTTTCCTTAGGGTGCAGATTCTTTCCTGGTTCTTTAGCTTCACACAGCTCAAATGTTATTCTTACTCATGACAGTCTCATCAGATATTTGGCTTCAGAAATGCTTGCCTGGCTGCATTAGCTATGGAAGAAAGCAAGGAGGGTGAATTAGATAAATATCCAATGTCCTTGACAGCAGTGGGGTTTTGGGCGTGAGGAGGTGGGGAGGAGGGAGGATGCTCCTGGTAGCAGTTTTTCTGTGGGCTACTGTATATACTTAGGAATTTCTTCAGCTATATTCAGCCTGAATTTGAGATTCAGATTTTCTGCCTTCCTTGAATAGTTAATTCTTAGTTGTTTGTGCAATTTTTTGAGCTTCAGTATTTTCAAGGTTGGCTAAAAAAAATCAGGCTCCTTTTTCAGACTTTAATATAGGATGGAAATGCTACAGTGTTGCTGCTTTTTGGAGATCACTCCCTACAACTGAAGAAAGAAGTGAAGATTATTTATTATAGCTCACTATATATTCTAAGAAAGGCAAGAAATTATCATAGAGCAATACATAGGATAAAAGAGAACTTTTGATTATAGAATGGTTTATATACATATATACATTACATGCAGATAAATGTATGATTTAGTTCCTGATTTCAGTCATTAAGCAATTATACCTGATGAGTAAGGATAGAACAAAGGGTCAGCTGTACTTTCTAAATTATACAGACAGTGAGAGGGCTTCATTCATCATGGTGACAGAGATCTTCACTGTCCATACTTTTTTTAAATAATATGTCCAAGACATATTATTAGTATAGCAGAGCTGTAGCTCTACTCACTTGCCAACCCAGTCAGAGAGAGGGCAATGGAATTCTGAAACATGAGTGACTGATGTTGTAATGAATAAGTGCTTGTCATTGATAGCAACCCCCTACTTTATTTATATTTTATATAGATTTTAAATGAGGTTTGTTGAAGATATCAAGAGGGACAGGTGGAAATATCAAAGCACCATGGTACTTGCTACAGAGAATTCATTCCAATTTATTTGGGATTTTTCTTGTGTTTATTTGACATTTATATGCTTACAATTTGTTATGAAAATTTGAATTTTCATGGAAGATATACAAATAAAGATCTCTTCATCTGAAAAAAAATAAGTAGAGTCAAAATTTTAAAAAATGCTGTGGAAACATAGAATTCACTTCAATAGCTAAGAGATACGAAAGCCTTCATAAGAACTGCAAACATGGAAAAACTGATAAAAGTATTCATGTTTCTGCAGTACTTAACACTTGAGAAAATAATAGGGAGTTGTTGAGACACTGAAAGTGCTTCAGGTGCTTTTGATGAGGAACTTCAAAAGTTGAACAATTCTAGCCCCTCCCTGCAGGAATTTTATAATTTCGATCATTCCCCAATGCTTAGTGTGCAGCAGCAATGTCTGCAGGACCTGGGGAATGATTTGGGCTGCAAATCCCCATCACCCTTGGCTGGATCATTACTTGGGTGTTGGGAATGCTCTGGTTAAGGTCTGGAAGATGCCACCAGCAGCTCCTCCACTTGCTGCTGCTGTTTTCTGACCAGTTCTTCCTTTCCAGCTGGCTGGTGAGTGCTGAGGGGAGCCAGGGCAGAGGTCCCAGTGAGTCTGCATAGCTTTGCAGGAGGATGCTGTGTGTGCTTTCTGCTGCAGGAGAAACGAGCAGTGTGCTGAGAAAATTAATTGCATCCTTGAATGCTACAGCTCCAAATTAGATAATTTCTTTTAATTCTCTTTTCCCAGCAAACTCACTTAAGCATCACATAGATGGAAAATTCTTATAAGATGAATATGCAAACATTTCCCCCTTTTCCAGTCAGACCTAGTGAGATAATTTGGGTTTGAATGGGATGAGCCTTATAATAGGCTTAAGATATTTCATGCAGGACATCCATGACTCATTAGCTCATTGTTCTTCACTGATGTACAAAATCTTTCCCTTCATACAAGGTATTTCTTAGCTGTCTGTTATGTTGACATCTCAGCATTGACTCTTCAGTGTTCATATCTTATGTAACAGACAGCTTGGAACAGTCATGCAGATAAGAAGGGAATGACTCTACGATGCTGCTCGTACCTTGCACTGTGCATGAACTCTTTTCCTCATTGGAAGTGGATAAAAGACAGCAAAGCTGTAACCTCCAGTGAAAACAGCCCTGCCCTGGATATCATTCCAGCAGAACTTGGCATAAGAGAAGCAAATGTGCTTTTGTTCTCACAGAAACAACATCATAGCCGATAAAACTCCAGCTGTTCTGCCTCTATGCTATTCTGGATTTCTAAGAAATGCATATTTCACCTGTAAAATGTGCTGGGTTAATCTTCTGGTCCATGCCACATTTGCAAAGTCTCGTGTGAAAAAAGATGTTGGTATGAGTCATGGTACTTATAAAACACATGAGAAAGCTCACATGAATCAACAGCAGTTACCAGAGGAAACACTGAAGTACTTTTAGAGACAGCTTTTAGAAGAGAAGATGAAGCAATGAGAAGATAGTACACTTCAGTTGCACACAGGCATACTGCATACTGAAAGGTACTGAAAGGCTTGAATCCTTTGGCTATGAAGAAAAATGCACGGAAAGCAACGTTCCTTGGAGGCTAATAAACAAACCCAACATTTGGTTTAGCAAGTCCCAGGCCATACTAAGGTGAAGGAATATCTTGCAGAACTGCCTCTATGCTCAACCTGTTCTTTTACACAGCCCCAAGTGTTTCCTCTTCCTAGATGAACATTCCATCTGACCCTGAATGGTTCCTGTTTTCATGTGCTGCCCTCCTCTCAAATAACACTTTTTTCTAACAAGTGCACCTAACAAACACATTGCTTCATCTGCCACTCAGGCAGTCAAGGAATCAGGTCACTCTCGTGAGTGGTTTGTGTTCAAGTGATGTATTTTTCTTCTGCTCTAAGACTACTTTTTTTTCCTTTTGTGGCTTTCCTGGCCTTCTCCTACATCTATTATTAGATCTCAGATATCATCAGGACTGTTTGCTGATACACAGGATGCCTAAGTTTTCTGGTACAGGCCTGTGTTCTGGAATGGAGAATTTGTTTTCTCAGTAGTCTGGACATTGCAGTTCGACTGCAAAGTACATTTTGATGCATTCTTGAAAAGTTGTCTCATGTCAGTCTCTCTAGCATACTTCAGTAGAATTGAGATTTCTTTCTGTTAATCAGACAGAGAAAAAGAAAAAAATGTTATGAATAGTAAGAAATGTTTGTCTTACATATTTCACACAATTCTGTCCAGACTTTTTCTTAAAAGGGACATGAAAATTTACTGACCAATGGTCTCAGTGTTCTCCCAGCTTTTATATTTCTGGAAGGGTTATGGTTTTCTATTCTTATTCACTTGTCTTTCATTTAATGCTACAAATCCTGCCTGGATAAGTTGTCAGTAATTGCAGTCCATTTCTTGCAGCATATGTGTAAAATAATAGTGCTGTTCCCTCAGAGCATGGGCTGAAAGCACTCTGGAACAGCCTGCTTTTAAGAAATGCCCTCCAGTGATTTATGGCCATGTTCTACTTGAATGGCTTCCTGCTCCTGGAAGAGCTGGGTGAACTTTTCACGCACAAACATCACTGCAAGACATTTCCTTCAATTTTTGTCTGTCTTAATTCCATTCATGTTAGTGTCACTGAGAAAAAGTTAAGGCTGTCCCTTTCATGGGAAGGTGCTTCAACTCTTGCCCCTGTGTCATCACTCTTGTCTTTACCTTTTCATTACATCATAAGTGTTTTAGAACAGGTCACTAGTTCTCTGACATACGGGATAAATGCATCAAGAGGAACAAACCATGGTTATTTCATTCACTGGTCAATCAGTGCCTCAGATTTTGCAAATACCTATGATTTATGGAAGATATTTTGAGGTTTTGAGATTGGTTGCAGTGTTTCTGAATTCATTTATCATCTTCACTTGGGGTTTGTAACGATTTTGCCTTTCCAGGATCTGTATCCCACTATTTCCACAAATAATCGACATTTCATATTTATCCGGATCTAGATCTGCTGACTACCTGTTGGAAGAGTCTGTGATCCCAGTCTGATGCTGCAGTCTCCCACCTGTGCTCTGGGTTTCTTGTAGGCTGTTCCCCTGCTCCATTCAAGGCCTGCCTTGCAGACTGTTCACACTTTCTTCCAGCAGCCAAACATTGACATAAATACCTCCCCATTCAAATTGTTGTCAGTATTGTTTTACAGATGAAACACTTGGAAATATTTTGGCCTTTCTTAAAGTGCGTATAGTGCTTACATTTTATTTTTCATTTTATTTTCCTCTTATCTATGTATTTCTGCATTTGCTTTTGTAGCAATTTAGTACATCCTTCTTACAATTTCTGTATTTATTTATATTATTTGCTGCTCTAGCTCTGTGCCTGACTCATATATTCTATATTTGGTTCTGAGCTTATTTACTAGCTCTGTGTGTTGCTCTTAGTTGATTTATTATGGGCTGTCAGAGTATTCCCATTGGAGCTCCTTCGTACTTCATGGCCGTGATTAATATATCACAACATTGGTTCAAATTTTAAGATTTGATCATTAGTCAGCCATTTTGCACAGGTTGACAATATACTTATTTTGTACTTTTCCTATGGAGATATGAGTTCAGTCTTTAAATAGGAATCATTTGGACTGAAAATATTTTTGGACCATTGCTAGGATTTTACATAGCTACTTCTGGTCTGTTATCAATAGGGTCAAGGTCCACCCAGCTTGAGAGAGCTCTTGTTATCACTATGAATAGCATAGCTTTTGCTTTGTTCAATTTCTGTCTTCATTGTAATTTCATAATTTGCATTTTTGGTGTGAAAATTTCCATTTGCAGAAGGCTTTCCTGTCACAGCTAGACACGTTGAGGTGGGGGTTTAATACATCAAGACCATTAAGTTTTAACTAATATTTGCATGTTTACTTTTATACATTTACTTAAGGATAAATGGTTGAGTGAAGGGTTGGTTTGTCCTATTCGTGCTTTCACTTATCTGCAAGAGCTGAGTTTAGATACTAATTTTATTGTTAAAAATAAAGGCAACATTCATGTTCTACTCCTGCTTTCATATACAGTACTCTTTAAAATTCAGGATTTACTGGTAGTAAATATTTTAAATTACCAACATTATCTTATTTTTTAAAATAATAGGATACAATGTGGTGATTTTTATAATGGATGTGTCTTCTATAATTTGGTTTAGCAAGTTTCAGTTTTAATTGAACTTCACAGATGTGATTTTTCCAAGACTACATCTCTGTGTTCAGTGGCCATACTTTCCTGTCCATTTATTTCACCCTCAGTGTTATATTGCTTCCCCCAAAAATATTGGTCACCAGTTCCAGACTGGCCATCATCTCCTTCACTCCTGCTGCCCCTCTTCCCCTCTTCTGTGGAGTTGGAGATGCTAGAGCTGATGAGAAATTGTGACTGGAGAGTGCAGGAAAATACTCTGATTTTAGTAGTTTGGGGTAAAGAGAAGGAAACCAGTATAAGTTGAAGATTATATCTTGTCAGATAAACTCCAGTGATCAAAAATAAATGTTTATTTTAATAACTGATTTTCAATAGCAATGAATTCCAACCAACTCCAAACTGTCCTATCATATGTTTCAGTACTATTGTTTAACATGGCCTTTGCAGACTCTCAGTGTCACTTTGATCTTTAATCAATGTTTATACAGTTATACATTACACACATCAGTGTTTATACATTAGCTTGAAGTCCACAAAATGCTGCTTCTCTTTTGCAGGTCATTTTTATGGATTCTTCATGCAAGGCTGACAGCATAATTATTTTTTGTCTACATGAGTCCCTTCTGAAACACAACTGCCTATGGCAGACCATAGTCTACTAATTCCATTAATTTAAGGCTGGGAGCATTGAAAATAAAAAGTTGGCTTAAAATCTTCTTTTATTACTCAAACTAATTTCTGCCATACATGACAATTCTGACAAGTTAATTTTTGTTTATTTTAGTTGGAGTTTTAAGTTATACAGGCACCAATGATTAATCTGTCACCCTGGACATATAAATTATACAAATTTAAAACTTAGAGCACTCACTTTAAATATAATTTCATCAAACTTCTCTAAAATTGTTCCCAGGAAAAAAGCACAGCATATATTTCACAGCTATTTCTAATATACACTCCTATTAATAGGGAGCAATACCAAAATAAATTGAGGGCATGCTGAGCTATAAGACAACATTTAG
Organism: Eopsaltria australis; assembly: GCA_034509425.1. Lineage (NCBI taxonomy): Eukaryota > Metazoa > Chordata > Aves > Passeriformes > Petroicidae > Eopsaltria > Eopsaltria australis. The sequence continues at coordinate 213,923 of JAVTVJ010001626.1, forward strand.
ATGACAGAGAATTGATTTTCTATAAAGCTGAGAGATTTTATAAAAAAAAATAAATAAAATCTTCAGGGAACAATTTGCAAATGAAATATGTGGAATTGGATGTCTCTAAGTGGCACATCAGTTTGATCTTCATAAATACATTTGCTTGTTGATGTTGTAAGTGATCATTGCTCAGTCTTCTTGCAAACATCAAATGGGGCATGATAATTATAGCTACAACATCATTAGGGCTGGACCTCCTGGAAAGATGGGGCTGAGAAAGTCTGGGTTTCCTGTTGGAGTTCATCTTACACATCCATAGCAAATGGATGCAAAATATTCTCTTCAACGGACACTGATAGAGGGCTGATCTGGGAACCTTGTGCTGCTGAACTGTGGAGGATGGAAGTGGGACAACCACCTTCTGTCACTTCATCACACTCTCCTGGCAGGAGGGCAAGACTCAGGTTATGGCAGGAACTGTACCAGGGGTACCCCAAGAGCACTGCTGGGTGGGAATAATTCCTTCCCTGCTCCCTCTTTCTTCTTTATTAGGAGTAAACCATACCCAGAAGAAGCATGTATTTTTACATGGCAATTATTCATGACCAATATGAAACTGTACTACAGGTTAGAATAATTTTTTCAAAGTTCAGTGCGAAGTAAAGGCAGTCTGTGAATTTTGTTATAAGGGGTTGTTGAGATGCAATCAGAAAAAGTGTTCTCAACCCAGTTTCTCAAAACAGATCCATTAAACAATTAAAACTAATTTAAACCTTATTTTGCAATCAGACTGTATTGTATCATTTTAAGCAGTACCACTGCCTTGAAGAATATGAAGCAGGAGATAGATTGATGTGGACAGACATGGATATTTATTTCTTTAGTAACAAAGTAATTTGCAGCACTCTAGCTGCTGCTAGCAGAGAATATGTAAGTCATAAAGTGCAGTTTGGTGATAAATTTATTTATAAAGTACCTTAGCCACTTCCCTCTTCTCTGCTCACTAATCATTCTCCCTCAGGAGTTATTCTAATTTTAATCCACCCAGCAGATAGGTAAGTGCCATGCAGGGTAGATAAGAATAAATCCTTGTCTTCTGCAAACATACGGTTTGCTGCCCAAATTTATTCGAAACTAAAGCACATCATGAATGTGGACCAGTCTAATGTGACATCTGAAATAAAAAATTCCCAGCCACGGAGATATTGTTTTGTTGCCCTGAAAGCCTGCAAGTAGGACCTATATCTCTTCAGAACACAGACAATTTCAATTTCTCACTTTGAGTCCCAGAAAGCCTTGATAAAACATCTTTTAAGGCTCTGATACCTTAAAGCTTCTTTGAGTTCTTGTTAACTGGCTTTCACTTCTTTATACTGTTGAGTTCCTGGTGAGGGAGGCACATAGCTTTCTAAGAGAAGACTTAGAAATTACCTGCTTCCAGCAGCTCTTTCTGAAACCCCAAAACATTATTAGAATAATTATTCTAAATTTCTGGTGCACCTCATCATAAACAACATGTGCTACCATAATACCTTCCCCTAGATGACTGTGTTGCATGACAGCTAAAAATTCCTTATACAACTGCTTTTGCTCTGTGAACAGGGAGCCCAAAATGGGAAAAAAAGAGAGAAGTTCTAGCCAGAAGTTCTTCTGCCTTATGATGATAAAAAAGTGACATTACGTCCATTCAGAGAGCTTAACTTTCAGAGTTGAACTGTCCCGTTCAACTGCTGAACTGTTGCATCTTAAAGGGCATTCTTATTTACAGGATTTTTGATATGAGGGAGTTTATGTTTAAAATAAAAGCAAACGCTTAAAATAAAAAATTAGGAAATAACTCTCACAACACCAGGCTATTGTTTTTCAAATTGGTTCAGAACATTATCAGAAGGCAGTGCTCTCCCTGTACACCCTGGTGTCTACATAAGTTATTTATTGCCTTTTCCATCTGCCTTATGCCTGCAAGCAAATCCAAGAGCTAAGCAGAGCAGAGTTATCACCTTGTAGTCACTATTTTGCATCAGCCATCCATAAATGTTGTTAATTGCTACTTAGCTGCTTGATCCAGATTGTCAGGATCTTGGAGTGAAAAATTGGACAAATGAATCAGTTTGTGATAGATATTTGGAGTGCAGTTCTACATTGGCTTCTGGGAATAAAAGCAACTCTAAAACCCTGCAAAGGGAGCCCTCTCATAAATATCAACAAAACCCAGGAGTAACTCTGTTTTCCTGAAAACACTTTTTTTCCTACTCCTTTTTTCTCACTGAAATCTGTGTCTCTAATACATAGTTAATAAAAGAAGTAGACATGGCTTAGGCTGTATATAAGGCAAAGTTTTACAGAACTCAGGCAGAGTGACTTTCCATAGCTCTAGCACTAAATTACTACCTACCCATGATCATTTTAAGGCATACATGCATGATGTTTAGCTAAGGGTAATGCCAAGCAGGTAAAAATCTTTAAAAAAAAGATAATTCGTTCCAACTTAGTGCCTTACTGATGAGGGAAGTAATGAAAGAGTGCTGCCTTTTAATGTCATAATTTTGATGATAACATGGTAACAGCCATTCTCCAGTGAGAACAAAATGAAGAGAGGATCTTGGTCAGCTGTTAGAGCAGCTTCAGAGCTGCCTGCAGGGCCATGAGATTTGTGTCCCTACACATGTGCAATGGTGTTACTATGATGCCTCTAGGAAACAGAGAAGAGTTGGGTGTTGGAAATCTTTTTCCCACAGAAGGGGGAATCAATTTTAGGATAGCTTTCACTATAAATAGTTTATTGCCATTATGTACTGCACCTGAACATAAATAGCCATTAAAGACACCCAGGCAGTCCTTTGTTCCAGGAATCCTGACACAAGCCTGGCTATCCAATGCCAAGGAATTGATTTCTATACCAAGAACTGGCTGAAGATCGTGATGATATAGAAATTTTCCCATGTCCATGTTTCCCCAGGCAGAGGGCTAGAATTGTGTGGTTTTTCTTACATGTGGTACCCCTGTGCCAAAAACCCTCTTCCTCAAGGTGTTGACACCAGCTGTGCTAGCAGCTCAATAGGATCAGGGGGCAGGCTGGGGAAATGCCCTCGGGACCAGAAGGTGGACCTTGCTCTTCTAGGAGTAACTTATTGGCACAAGGACAGATTATCTGGCCAGTACTTTCAGATTGTTGTCACTACACTCCTGGGACAGCACAGGTACAGCAAGGTGCATCCTCAGTAACTCATCTGGCCAGAGAGAGAAGAAACTTAGAAAGAGGTGACAAGATGAAGGGGTACCTAAGGTCAGATGGAAAAAAGATGGAGGAAGGGAGTATTTGGAGGTTAATAAAAAGGAGAGAGAAGATGAGAAAACAGGAGCAGTATCAGTAATAGTCTATCTCCTCTTTCCATCCCCTTCAGCCTGTTCCCTAAAGGCAATCCTACAGCCACCCATCCTCCTCTACCTTCCCACCTTGTACTAAAGGAAGATCACTCCATTTGTCATGTGATTGCAGTCAAAATGAATTTTGCACTGCTATCTGTGCACTATTTCATCGCTGGCACTGTTTATAACTTCACAGCAGAGTCAGCAGCCCCACTGAGAGAGAGACCTCAGTGCAGAGCTCTCACCATCCTTCTGGCAGGACACAGGCTGGTGATTCCCACCTCAGGGGTAAAGCGAGGTTTTTCTGCTGCAAGAGGATACAGTGCAGCTGAATTTCAGCAGACAGCTGAATGGTTTTGTTGCCTTTTTTTTCTCAACTTCTTCATCTTTATTCATGTGGAAATTTATTATTTTTGTGAATACAGAAGGGAAAAAGCACATTTGAAAGCTTTTGCTTTCACTACAGAGAAGTACAACACGATGGACAAAGAGATGCTTTTCTATGGCTAACCGTAATGTGTGTGTTCACGGGAGACCAGCTTCAACCAGCACAGGAACAATATTTTTGCTCTTCAGGCAGAGTGTATTTAGATATGAAAAATAAAGATGTCATATCCATACTGCTACTGCAGTAGACACCTTTATCACTTTTCTGATTGTACTGTCATCTGAAGAAAAAAATATAACTTTGTATCATTAATCAGTTCATAAGTTAAATTGTAAACTAAATACTCATAAAACTTTTTTCTCATTCTGCAGCTGGATAGCCTTTGTGTTTCTGTAGCCCACTCCTTCTTGCAGTTTCTAATAATTCCTTCAGAGATAAATTTCTTAATGAGAAATATGCTGAGATGTAAAACTATAGCTTTGCTTTGATCAAAAATTTCAACTGTGGATGGCCAGAAACTTCTTGAAAAACGACCAATCTTCATATTCCATACTAGGTGCACAGTAGTGGAAAATCAAATCACTAACAACAGTTTTATTAATTTTAATGTGATAAAGTCAAATTTATTACTCTAATTTGAAATCATTACAGTGATTCCCTTTGAATTCCCTCTGAATCATCTTCTTTATAAGACTTACTAGCAAATGTGCCAAGGCCTTTCATTAGCACAAATTGGAGCAAATGCAAGGATTTGTACTTCAATAAATTTTCACGGATGCATGAAATTGCATGGCCGATAATTGCAGCCAGCTCAGTTATTTCAGTGATTATACTGTGTCCAGAGGAAATTAAACCAAGCCAGTGTAAATTCCAATCTGGACAGTTATCCACAAACAAAGAAAAATCCTGCTATAGTCAACTGAGGGCCCTCAAGAGGAAAACCTTGGTAATTTTATTTTTGTTATCTGTGACTTTGCACCTCATACACCACGCTGTGACATGAGCTCAGTTCTGGCACAGGTTTCCACGAGGCACTACCACTATGTCTGTAAAATCATGACTCATTGAGGGACCTTTACAGTTTCTACAATAGTTTTCAGAAAGCTGAGATTTCTATGGCCTGGTGTTGTAGTTTTGATTCTGTTCTCCAGGATTTTTAACAGCGCTGTTCTTTGCCCTGCATCATTGCAGTTTGAGTACTGCTGATACAAACTGTTAAACAGCTGCTGTGTTCCACTAGAGAGCTTCTCTTCTACTGCAATTATATGAGTGATACACAAATCCTTGCCACTAACAAACAAATCTGAATAATGATGCCTTTTTCTGGTCTTAGGAAATAAAGGCTCAGACATGGTTAGAGGGTTGGGGGTTGTTTCCCTCGGTATTTTAATAGGATCCCGTTCGATGGCTTCTGCCGTCCAGGTAGAACACGCTGCAAAAGCCCCGTCCCCCCAGTCGAGTGTACAATTAAAGACTCTACACATTAGCATATCTACCAGAGGGGCCAATTTAAGGGGCCTGGTGGCTAACTTCTAGTTTACAAAATCTGTCCTACTAGAGACCTGAGGGCTCACGAAAACAGGTTGTTTGCGTCTCTAACTCTACGTTGGTTTCAGGGGTGTTTAGTCTACTGGCCTGCTAAACACCATGAAACCAGGCTAAACTATCACCTAAAGCATCACAAGTGTGCATGCTGATACTTGTGAATATAGGGAACAGTGTAAGAAATATTCAGGAGAAAAGCAGAAAAGTCCTTCAGGCATCAATAACAAGGAACCAACAGATGAAAACACACAAATTAGCCAGGCAAATAAGTGCAAGCAGGGACTTGTGCAAATCTGATGCACAAGAGTAACTGACCCTGCTCACTCAGCACGTGCCAGACTCAGGTTCAGAGCAGGGAAGTTTCTGTGTGGAAAATGGGAAAGAGTTCAAGGCTAGATTGGATGGGCCTTTGATCAAGCAGGTCTAGTGGAAGGTGTTGCTACAACCCTTCCCTAAAGGCAAGGGAAACACATTTTCTGGGTAATAGATCCCTTGGACTGGATTAGAGTGAAACAACACTGAATGATCAGTGTTTATAAATGTATGTAGAGTTTATTTTGGAACTATTTGGTTGTGATGGAAAGCAGCTATGTGGCTGTTTTGGTTATTATCTATTGTAATATAGCAATATGAAAGCATAAAAATATCACTTAAGCAAGTCTATAAGGGAAAAGAACGAAAGAAGGAAAAGAAATTATAAGAGTAAAAACATATCACTACCTATGCATCTCTCAACGAGACTTGATTGTTGCAATTCAGATATCATTTGTTGAAGCGATGGTTGTTGAAGTGATTGTCACCATCTTGATTTATCAGATTGGGGAAAAAGCATGAAAAGCACGAAGTCTGATGGGTCCTCAGTAACTGAGGTTCAGGCAGGAACACCCAGGTATTTCCCCTGAACAGGGGGACCTTCCAGTCCTCTGGTGGAGGGTCTCAGAAATGAGTCTGGGGGTACTTTGAGTGTCCTTGATGCTTTATGACACCTTCTTAAACAGGACAGGTGGCTTTCACATCAGCAAAGTTGAGCCACTTATGCCCCATCAGAAGGGATGAAAACCCTCAGGATCTTTCAAGGGGGAGAGAGGGAGTTTTACAACTGTGTGAGTTGTGTAGGGGAGGGCCATTGGCAGGGTAAAAAGCACTGTCCCACCCTGCAGGATCTGCCTCTTCTTAGCCTTAAAGCCTGGCTTATAACCTGTGGTGGTGATTGTTCACCCCTCCGTCTTATGCAGACCAGAGTCTTGCCATTACACACCCAAAAACTCACCTCCTTACCCTTGGGGGGTGCAAACCTGGCCTCAGCAAAGCACCCTGTCCCTCCACAAATGGGCAATTATTTTCAGTCGTTAACTATTAACATTTAAGTCTCTTACAGGTGTCCCTGCTCATGGCAGGAGATTTGGAACGAGATGATATTTAAGTTTCCTTCCAACCCAAACCATTTTAAGATTCTATGAAATACTGGTTCCCTGGCAGAGCCCAGCTTTGCCAGATGCATTTCTGCAGCAGCCACCACCTGCCTGGTGTCACAAACCAGCCAGGTCCTTCACCATCAGCCTGCATGCCAGCCTCTCTGCCAGACAGAGCAGTTTGGGTGCGCAGTGAGTGATACTCAGTTCATCCAGGTGTCTCTAGACTGCTGCAAGTGTTCCCCATAGCTATATACACAGATCTAAATGCACTCTGGAGCAGGCTCAAGCACTCTTTAATTACTCCTCTTGCCTGCAGCTCATGCCAGGGACGTGGTGTGTAGGCACTGATAATGAATCAATATCCAAATCTCTGGTGCAAACCAGCCATGACAGTCACAGGGAAAAGCAGTATCAGAGAGAAGAAAAAAGCAACCCAAAATTAAAAAAAGAGACTAACAAATATAAGGTGTAAAGTGTCAGGGAAGCATCTCTTCATCCCAAAATCCTTGCTAAAATGGAAAGAACCTGGAGTGACTTTGCTGTGGGCTTCAGCTCAGCTGATTACCTTACCCTTAACTGCCTGCCAGGATGGCAAACTTCAGAGGATGCACTCCTCAGTGACCTCAGTCATCTTCAGATGTCCAGAGAGAGAATAAAATCAGAGGCTGTGGTGTAAGGAGCATCTGTGGCTGACTCTGGCATGGGGACTGAGTCTGTAGGAAGGATTGCTATGGACATGCCTGGTGAGGCCAGCAATGAGGAGCAGGGGCCTGGGGAGCTAGGGGAGTGAAAAAGGCAAAAATGGTGTTAAGTGATGTGAGAAGAGTAGATACTTGCTGGTCCACAGCATATACCAAGTGTGCTAGACAGCTCCATTTTCCAAAATATCCAACCATTCCTTTTCTGGGACTGTAACTGGACACACCAATGAGGGATAGGGAAAATGAAGTCGTTTGCTGTCACTGCTGTTTACTCAGAGATCCATTAATTCAAAATTATCTTGTGCATGGGGCAAGCACTGCTCCCTGATTATTCTAACTCTAACCTGTCTATGCTATCATGCTTGCACCATTGTATGTTGTCTTCTGTATCTGGTATCATGTTGCTTGAGGAAATTACTAGTTTTTTAAAAGCAGAATAATATTTTCTTCAAAAATCATGAGCATGTGTAGGTGAAAGTATGTAAAAGTAATATCTTGGAAAAGAAAGGAAACATTTTTGCAAATGTACTTTCACAAGTGTCCAAAAATCCACTTTTCAATGCAATAACTCAGCTGTGGCTTCCATTCAGCACCTCTACAAAGATAAATGAACCTTTCTAGTGTCTGTAAGTGATTTATTGTCTCCACATTATTGCTATATTTTATAATGGATGAAATTAGGATTAAAAGAAGGTTATGTATAATTGCTGGCAGTGCTTGGCATAAGCACCAGTTTATCCCACCTCTGTACGTCAATCGCAGCACTTTAAAATGCAATTAATACCTGTCTCATTATTAATTGCTAATATTGATATCAAAGGAAACAAATGCAGACTTAAGATGAAAATATATTCTGCAATGGTTCATTAACATTTGTTTTTCTTGTCTATGGACCAAAACATAAAGGATTTTCTCAAAGATTACTTTACCAGAATGGAGAACAAGCATCTCGGTATTTGACCTTATGACTTTGACCTTCATAATTACAGGTGATTAGGGATGTAATTGAGATTTATCTTTCAGAAAGCAACATTAGTACTTGCTGGTAGTTCTGTTCTTTAGCAACATGTTCTCCTAATTTATTGAAAGTCACATTGAGTGCTGATATCTACTCTTTTAAGCATATTATGGTAGAAATCAAGTAGCATGATCAAGTACTGTCAAAAATGCTGAAACCTGCAGAGGTTGTTCCATTGGCATCCTTGTAGTTTTTCTCTGCTCTGGATATCTTCAGCTCCTGTACAATCCCTCAGATCTCTCCTGCTGCCTCTCAGTGTTGGAAACTTGAGTGGAAAAAGGAAATACACCATGGTTAATAGTACACTCCCTCTCTTCAGATTGTTCCTATAATGATAAACATACTCAGAGTCAGACCCTGAATGGATTTGAGAACTACCAAACAAATATGCTTTCAAAAACTCCAGTAAAAAGTTCTCTGTCACCATGCATTTCAGTTTTCTTTTCTCCTGATAGTGAATCTTCTTTCATGCTGATTTAAGGATCCTGCTGTTTCAACCTCTTAAAATTACATATTTGAACTTATCTTCTTTTACACACTTTGTATTTTTCCCTACATATTTTCAGGAGATTTGTACATAGAATGAATGATAAGTGCAACAAAAGGGAGACACACAGCATGGATTAGGGAAGATCATTTTCATTTTGGATGACTTCTAACAGAGCCTGCAGTAATTGTAAGCCTTGCGGATAAGTTTATAAAAGTTTGAATTTCTGAGTGATGCATATCAATCTGTTGTGAGAAATGACAGAGAAGAATGCAGCAGCCCTGGCCTCCTACATGACAAAATTCAATTTGTGCACTTTTGGTGGCAGCTGGGAGTCTTCAACAGTTTTAAGAATGGAAAAGATACAGAAATAATGGCTAACACCGCAAAACCACAAAATATTTTTTTTTCAAGATATATAGGTCTCATAGACAGAATATAATGTACCAGTGGGGTTGATTTCTCCCAACACAAGCAGTTAGGGATTGGATTCAGTTTGTGTTCATACAAAATGGTCAACATAAAGGGGTACAATTCAGTTGTCTAAACATCAGGATCTTCTGCTGTTTGGGGTGCCTGAGGTTATTTTACATGATTTCTTACTTCCCCTTCAGAAGGACATATATTTCCCATGAATCCCATGTCTTCCAGTAGAACATTTCAGAAAATGTAAGGTTTCCATTTTAAGTGTCTTATCTAGAGATGTTTATTTTGGGGTGAATTGTCCTCTACAAGGGCATGTCCTGAAACCCATGGACACATGCTCACACTGAGTTTTTGACATTAAGGTGAGGTAGAGTGAACCTATTTGCCATTATTATTTGGGAAGGTAAGGTGCTACAAGCAGATAACACTGAACAAAATTTGGAAAAATGCTCTAGGAGAACTAAACTGTTTTTCTTTCTGTTGTAGAGTTGTTGAAGATGGCAACATGGATAGAGTTTATCTCTGGGGAGAAATCCACATCTAATGTGGCTTTATCTCTGGTCAGCACTAAAGGACTTATTAACTGAGGGCAGAATCAGATTTATGATCTATTTACATCTGCAGAACCACGTTCATTTATGGTGCAGCAATAAACACATTGTACTCATCTCTCAAGATTTACCACCATCTGCTGGTTGCTTGCAGTTGGTTTTCCCAAGTTTATTCTTGCTGATTTTAACCTATTTCTGTTTGTGAGCATGTGTCAGACAAAGTGATTTACAGCAGCCTTTACCCAAAAATAATAGTACATTGCCATAGATCCTTTGCCAAGGCTTCTTGACCTTTTTTTATTTACCGTGTCCAGAGTTGAAGGATTACTTACATGTACATTTTGGTTATTGGAGATAAGGACCCTGGCAATTTTGTTCACACACTGCTAACTTTATTGAATTGTTCTCTGTGTCATGGTACCCAGCCTATGAGAAGGACATGGATTTTTGATGGAGGAGAGTAGTTATCCTTTCTCAGGACTAAAACTTGCATGCTCCTGGACTTCTACAGAAAACTCACTAAAAACTTTGTCATCCAGTTCTAGTCTTTGGGTGTGTTCCCAGTTAAAAGGGACAGAAATTCAGTTGGCTTAAGTTAGCATGCCTCTACAGCAGAAACCTCAGGCATGAGAGTTCACGGTCAGAGATGATCTGATTTAGGCTTCATAAACTTTGGCACCATAATTCTGACCTTCTCTCAGCCCCACCAGTGACACTTCCTGAAGAATAAAACAGGACTTTTGCTGCCATAAAACCCAAAAAGAACAAATCTGGAGCAAGGTAGATGAAATACCTCTATAAGAACCTTCATGAGCAATACAGTCAGGGTTCATTAAAAAGCATCTTTCATAGCCTCTTCCTCTGAGACACAGCCTGGGTTAACCTTTAAGAAGCATCTGTGCTTTCATTTCCTCTTCTCACTTTGACTGAGTGTGTACTTCTCACATCTCTATTGCTTTTAATTCAGCGACTAGGCTGGAGGATGAGGTTTATGTCTTGCTGCACAGTGCAGGCACACAAGCGTACAAAGCAATGTGCGATAAAGCACAGTCTCACTCAAAGCCAACACAAAACTGCTCAGTCCAGAAACAAATGGGGTCACAGCTCCTTCCCTTTGAAGCAAAGGAAAAGAACTTATGTCAGGACTCGAAATGATGCAACTTATTTCTCCCATTCTCCCCTGAAATTAGCCCTGCGCATTGCAGTGGCTGGTGTTAAGCTGTGTAAAGACCCATTTCATTGCCTGCCATCCATCACACAGTGCCTGCTCCTAAATGACCCCCAAAGGCAGGCACAGCCAAACCACAGGTACTCAGAATCTTGTCTATATTGATTTGGTATTAGATGTCAGTATTAGATATCACTTCACTGATATTTATAGACATCTAAATCAACAAATTCCATCTGAACAAATTTTATTCATGGTAATACCTAACATTTTTTTTATTTTTTATCTACTTATACATTTATTTATTGAACTAAATATCTACCCTTTTACCTATAGCCAGTCCCTCTTATTTCCCATTTAAAAGTACAAGTAAATGCAAGAAGAAAATAATACTCATCTGTAAAAGTGTATAGATTTATATCACTTTTTGGACAGGAGCCATAGCCTACTCTAGCAGAATAATAATCTATCACAGCAATGTTGGCTGGAAGAGAGAGAAGACTGAGCAAGGATGCTGAGCTGTACTAATAAGACTTTAGCTGTTTGCCTGTGAGCACAGAAGCACATGTAAGTATACAGTATAATCATCTTAACTGTATCTATCATGCTATGCTTTGGAAGGGCAGGGTATAAAGAATGTGTTCAGCTGGTTTGAAAAAAAAAAAAAA
>JAVTVJ010001627.1:0-94636 GCA_034509425.1 Eopsaltria australis
ACTCTCTTCATGCTTGAACTAAACTCACAGACACCCATCTTTTCTCGCAGAGAGAGGAACGAGTGAAGACATCTACATAGTGCAGCGCAGAGACTTTACAGTCAGTGAGGAAAGCAGAACTGATACCTAGAGAGAGGTGCATGGGAAGTTGCTTCAAGAGTAAAGCTAGAAACTCTTTTGGAGAACTATGGTTAGAAACTGAGCTAATAAATTCTCTGTAATATATGAAGATATAGTCCAAAGAGGATGTGAGGTTCTTATTGCAGCCAATGAACTGAAATACCTAAGTACAGACAAGTAAGTGTTGAAAAAGTACAGCCTGATGAGAAACTAAAACCAAGAGAGAAGAGAGGCTGTGATCTAGAGCCCTAGTCCCGGGGAGAATGCTAGAGAACCTGAGTTGTCAGGAGAACCTGTGTTGCTAAGCACAGAAGAAGAGATTTTCTTTGTTGCTGCAATTGAACTGGGCATCCTTAAAACAGGTACCCTGTAGACTGTTCATAACCCACCATAGTGGCTGTGGGAAGGCTACTGGTGTGGGAGGGATCCACCATTAAGCTGGACTTTACTCCGGGCGGCGGTTAATAGTGAAGCAGAAGACCCATAAAAACTGTATTTTTTCTTACAGAAGATCTATAGTGTAAGCAAAAGAAACTTCTCTCCCTAAATGAACTGAAACAAGAGCTGTTTCTGAGGTGGTAAACTGACTAGAGGTCAAAGTGTTGTCTTTTATATGTTGTCAGGGAGAATGAAATAGAGAGGTGGGGAAGGAGGGGTGGTCTAGAGAGTTTGTTCTAGTTTTTTTTTTTTTCTTGAGTTTTTTTTTTCTTTTTTCCCTTTGTCTTAGATATATTAATAAAACTTCTTTGTACTTTATAAAGTTTGAGCCTGCTTTGCCTACTCCTAATCCTTATCTCACAACAAGCAATCAAGTAAATTTAAGTAAGTGTGCTAGCATTTAGCCACAAACCTGAATAAGCAAACTAAAACCACAACAATCTCCTAGTAGCTTTCAGGAAAAAAAACCCAAACACTCCCTCCCCACCAAAAGAAACAAACAAGGAGAAAGTAAATCATGGTATTCCAAATCTGCAACTACTCTGAGCACCCCCAATGTGAAGAAAAGCAGTAAGGAGATAAAGCATCTGATCTTTTAAAAAAAGGTACAAACTACTATAAGATTTAAAGAATATGCCTGTAGTAGAAAGGAGGTAAGATGGAGAAAACCTTTCATTTAATTTCTCCTCAGTCTTTCCTCCTGTGGTTTTAAGTCTTCCTTTCCCATTATAGATGACAGCCTCAGATGGAGTTTTTTCTAATAACATCTACTGAAAGTTCTCTGTCTACTTTCAAGGCACCCATAAAAAGGGAAAACTGTGTCAGGGGTAAAGCACAGCTTTTGAAAGCTGTGCATTCAGGAGGGGCAGATAAACATGAGAGAATAGGAACCGGTGTCACAGGCCAGGTCTGGCACACGAAGAACAAATGCTTTTGACAGAACATGATCTCTAGAAACAACTCAGGGAGGTAATTTATAGCACACTTCAGTCTCTGTACACGTCTCTAAACCTCACCTCTACCAGTAAAAAAAAATTTCAAACTTAACCTCTGAGCTTTGTAAATTGGGAACAAGGGAATTCTTTTTCCCCCAAAGTAACTATCTGTTAAGTAAATTCCAGTTACTTTTTTTTTTTAAAGCCTAAAGAAAGAATGGTCAACATATATTCAGCTTTTTATAGTGAGAACACAGCCTCAGAAGCACCTCCTTATTAAGTGTACAGGTTATGCAGCCTCATTGCTGTAGGCTGGGTCTATTTTCTTTCAAGTTACTGTTTAATATGGCTTTGTAAATATTGAAGCATATAGTTACCTTAAGCAATTTCATTAATTTATAATTTTAGGTCTTGTTCATATGTTTGAAGCCTCTGACACTAAAAATTAGTGTGTGCTTCCTCCACCTGTTTCATCTCTCTCTAAATGTGCTCTTCTGTGTTTCTGAGAACATTATTGACATCAATTGCAAATTGCACTAAAAAAACCCTTTAAGGTGTATCAAGACCTGAAAGATAATCCTCCCATCAGCTTACAGCCTCAGTGCACAAGTTTTTCTGTTGATAAGTGGAGAAGTTTTGTCGCAGTAGAGACGGACACATGACACGCGTATAGTCCAAGGACAAAGAAGTGCTTTATTAGTCTATGCTAACATCTTTATACCCTTTTTCCTCAGCTACTGTAACATGCTACTATCGGCTGCATGGGAAACAACACCAAAGCTATCTTCATAACAAGAACTTTCCCAGCACGTTAACAAGCCATACAAGCAGTCAACTACACACTATAAATCCTCCACCATATTCTTGATGCTCTTCCTCAAGGCCATCTCTGGGTGCAAAACATCTTCCCTGGTTATCTTCTTGGCTGTCCCCCACTGTGGCTGCAGGTGTTCATACCATTGCTTTCTCACGGGGCTTTCTCACGGGTAAATTCTGATCACTTTCAAGTCCATGTCTGAGAGGCTTTCAGGCCTGCTGTCAGCCTTATCCATCCCCACAATTCCCCCTTTTTGTTTTACTACCAAGAAAGCAGTGTTTATCTATCTCTGCAGGGCCCTTTGCAGAAAAGACAACAAACACAGCACCAATAGTAAGAACAAAAATACAACAAGCAAGATGACACTTCCCATTTTCAACAGATCTTTGAACCATCCTGTGATGCCCCAGACACTAAATCATGTATCAAACCCACTAACAGTTTTACTTAACTTTTGCACTCCATACTGTAGCTCTTGAATATTTGCAAAGATATACTTTGAATTGTCTGACAAACTCATACAGCACATTCTTTCAAAATAAGTATGTTTTAAAAGGAGATTGTGGAGTTGCAAGTGAAACACACATAGAAGATTGATTTAAAGCATGAGCTAATGTTATCTATACATTCTCAGACATAGGAGGCAGAGGAGGCAACATGACCTTTCCTTCCCCTATGCAAAACCTAATGATAGCAATCATTAACATCCAAGGTTCAGGTCGATTCATCACTGTCCTGGGGGCGAAGTCACTGTAAGTCCGGCCTCACACACCGTGCCAGCACCCAACGGGCTCCAGTATCTGTGGAGACACAAGCATATCTACACCCCCAAGTGATGAGGTCCCATGGACTCTCCCACTTGTTGTTAATCAAATCTCTGACCCGCACCTTTCCTCGAGGGATATTCACTGTTCTGTCTGACTGCAAAGAAAGAAAATGCTTTAGAAATATAGGAATATTACAATCAGAAGGCACTGTGAGATGATTGATTGTATAAAAAACTTTTGCAGTCTGCTCTGCGGGGGTTCCCCTATCATTCCCCCTTTTTGTTTTAATTAACGTAAGTTTGTCTATGGCATTACCAGCCACCTGTCACAAGTAGTGTAATAAGTAAGAAACACACATAGACATAAGAATACTTTTAACACCCATGTGATAAAACCTCTAAGTGATCAATGATATTCTGTGATTCTTCATGACCCAATAGTTCAAAAAATCCGTCTTGATTACATTATTTGTGAAGGTTGTCAAGCAAAATAATACATTATGGAACTGTGAAATACTATACCAACAGTCAGGGTCTGTGACAGCTGGCACCTTGTTTCAGTGAGGGCCGGGGGATCCCTCCCGGGTGAGATCCCCAAGTCCACCCCAAAAGGGGTGCAACTCATATAAACTCAAATTATGAAGTCAAACCTGACTTAAGTATGATTTGGATGCAGAAACACCTGGGTCTGTTGGTAGATGTCCAACCAGGGAGAGTCCAGGCTTGGTCAGAGCCGTGACCCCAGCTGGAGGGACTTCCCTAACACAGATCTTATGAGAAAGCTGTTAGAAACAGCACCTAGGAAGGTTACTTAAAGCTGAACAAATCATGGAGACAGTTATATAAACATAGTACAGGTTGTGCAGCCTGTAAAGTAACAGATGTTGTCAACTACCTTTAACTAAGAAGACCATGGTACCATGAACATGATTATTAAAAGAATGCATATATATCACTGTACGTACGTAATCTTAACCTAATCTTTCCTATAACACAGATAGTTATGCATAACTGCAGTCAACTTTCACAGAATCTAGTCGTAATACTTAATGTTAACAGAACTTAATAAACCTAATAGCATTTAAACTTTAACAACATATTTATAGTTATTAATACGTCAGGGTGATCTGGAGTTATGAATACATCAGGAGTGACAGTTTGGGAGAGTTCCAAAGACAGCGTTACGAGCTGCGAGCACACAGATCCATCCCTTCTTCGAGCAGGGATGCAGGTTTGTGGTATTGTCTCCGGGGTCACTGTACTTCAAGGTTCACCTGTGGATATAGAACTCAACACTCATTAACATAAAGTAAAAACAAGAAAAACTGGAAAACAGATCGAAATTCAGGTATCCATTTCTGTCTGGTGATACAATTCCTATTAGTAATTCACAGAGACGTCTGGCTTTCTCAAGCAGTTCTTAGTCAAAGGCTTCTCATCGCCCCTGTCATCCAGGTTGCAGAGTAACAGGGGGCCTGGCCCCCGGGTGGGGGGGGTGAGGGAGGTGGGGGGCGGGGAGGGGGGGAGCCATGTAAGTCTGCATTGACAGCATGTCCTGAGTTGGCAGCATGCCCTGCGGAGGTGTTTGTGTCTGAGCACCCCTGCCCCTTTCGGGCTCTGCTTCCCATTTCCCGAGTTTCCTAAAAATTGACCATTTACATGAGACTTGAATTTATATTGTTTTGCAAAATGACCAGGTTTCCCACATCATTGACAAGAGAAAACTGCTGTATTCCCAATTCCTTTCTGCTTTTTCCCTGTTTGTTTCTGTTTACAATCAGCTTTCAAATGCCCTTGCTGTCTGCATGCATAGCATTTCTGAGGTGGTCGTAAAACGGCTGCTAAAGCAGTCGTTTTATGTTCCACAGACCCAACCTTAGCACAAGTCGTAACCATATCTGTTAATGAAGGATCCCCCGGAATGGTATAAATCACCTTTTTACAATCCTCATTTACATTTTCCCGGGCTAACTGTTTACACAAGATCTGCCGTAACTGTTCGTCCTCAACTTGTCTCTCCAGGGCTGCTGAAATCCTTTCTGCAAATTGCAAAAATGGTTCCTTTGTCCCTTGAACTACTTTTACAAATCGAGGTCTGGGAGAAGCCATTTCTATGGTCTTTATCAATGCTCCCATTCCTAGCTTCTGACATAGTTCGAGGATCAAAGGATGCCATTGGGCTTGTGTGTCTGGGTTAGCAAATGCACCCCTTCCCATCAAGGCATCAGATCCCACTGCATACCTAGGATCGTCCTGACGTCTGTGCATATTCTCTACTGCAGCTCTCTCTGCCATCTGTCTCCAGTTACTCTCAAAAACTCCAAACTGCACAGGCTGAAACAACACCTGAGCAAGGTGCTTGATATCAAAAGGTGCAAGCAAGTCTGTGTTTATCACTCGAATTACTTGCATAACTTCTGGAGACCCCAGGCCATATTTAGTAATTCTTTCTTGCAAATCTTGACCTACCCTCCAGGCAATCACCTGATGACTATCTTGCTGATTAGTTCCTGGTGTAGCTTTAAACACGGGATATGCTTGAACACCTTTGCCTGCACCAGCACGCCCCCCAGCAGCCTCCTCCCCGACCATTTCAATGTCAGTTGTAAACACATCACTATTAAGATTAGGCATACCCAGCCTTTCAATCAGCTCCCAATCCCCACAATCAAGGGCTTTATGTTTGACTTGTTCCCAAAACCGAGCCAGTTGTCTCAGCTGCACTGTCACCTGACAAGGAGGCAGTGTCCAGGGCCTGGTTTTCCAAGCCTTATTAGAGCGACGACGATCACTCTCTCTCTCCTGTGAACGCTCCCGCATTGACACAGCCTCTGAGATTCCCCGATCAATTTCCCTTTCCTCCCCACTATCACTGTCCGTGTCAGAGTCCTTTGGCAGTGGAGGAAACATTTCCAAAGGCTGTTCCACAGGAGGCTGCACAGGCTGTGGAGATGGAAGCGGGGGGGCCGCGGTGGCAGGCTGTGCAGCAGAGTCTGTTCTCCGCTCTTTTAAACTCGTTTTTGCTAATTGGTCAGCAGGCGAGGGATACACTCGCTCCTGCCGTACAAGGTCTCTAGGAGAAGGATAAGTGGGCAGCACATAGTCTTTTGGAGAGATATACGACCTTTCAGCAACACCGCTGTTTTTAGCAGAAGCAGGCTGAGTCTGAGGCAGGTCAGGGGCCGCTCTCTCCGAACAGCACCCATCTCCCCCCTCTAACTCCATCTGCTCATCCTCTACAAGATTTATAGCTGTCTTTTCATTAGGTTGTCCTCCCTTTTCTTGCTCCTCTCTCCGGTTCTTTAAAACATCAAAGAGCGAGCGCCAGGTTGTTGCCAACTTTCGTGCCTCTTTATCTCCCCGAGAAATAGCTTCCCACAGTTCATCTCCAACTGTTTTCCAGGAGCTTACACTAAAAGCAACACTCATCTGCTGGAAAATCATGCGATTTTGCCCACAATAACATTTTTTTCAATGCATCATCTGTTATGCTAGCCCCTGTGCTTTTTAACAAAACTTTCCATGTAGACAGCACAGTCTTTTCCTGGCTAGATAAATTATTACCCATATTAAATTTGTTCCCAACAGCTCACCTTAATCAAGGTGTCAAAGTTCGGTCGACCAAAACAGAATCCTCTGCTCTCAAGCTACGTTGGGCTCCGTCTCCAGCGGCACCTCGTCCTGCCGCTCGGTTCCCACTTTTTCAAGCAGGCGTCCTGCTCTCTTGGCAGGCTCCTTGGATTACCTTTATCTTTTATCCCGTTCAGTCCCGAACAAGTCGGCCAAGGGATCGCGCTGACCCCGAAGATCGCATCGGTTCGCCGATCGCGTCCTATCACATCGGGCTCACGGATCACGTCGGGGTCACCAGTTGTCGCAGTAGAGATGGACACATGACACGTGAGTAGTCCAAGGACAAAGAAGAAGTGCTTTATTAGTCTATGCTAACATCTTTATACCCTTTTTCCTCAGCTACTGTAACATGCTACTATCGGCTGCGTGGAAAACAACACTAAAGTTATCTTCATAACAAGAACTTTCCCAGCACATTAACAAGCCATACAAGCAGTCAACTACACACTATAAATCTTCCACCACATTCTTGATGCTCTTCCGCAAGGCCATCTCTGGGTGCAAAACATCTTCCCTGGTTATCTTCTTGGCTGTCCCCCACTGTGGCTGCAGGTGTTCATACCATTGCTTTCTCATGGGGCTTTCTCACGGGTAAATTCTGATCGCTTTCAAGTCCATGTCCGAGAGGCTTTCAGGCCTGCTGTCAGCCTCATCCATCCCCACAAAGTTTGAGTATAATGACAAAAATCTGCTGTTGTATAGTTCCCAGTTCTAGTGGCAGCTCACCAATAGCTCAAAAACTGCTCCAGGTTTATGTACATGTAGATATTGGTGCGAGGTTCAGCACTAGCTTTTCACAGCAATTTGTCAAAAGTATAGATGTGAGGTATCCTTCAGCACAAATGTTCTTATATAACAGACACACACAAATACAGGTTAATTTTTTCTTTTTGGCCAAAATATTGTAGAAGATGAATTTCTGTTGTAAAAGGTAAAATTATTGCTTTATGAAAAATAGCAATGAAAAAAAACCCTCAAAAGAAGTGTTGCAAGACAAAGCCCACCAAAATATTTATAAGTAACAAAAATAAATGTTGGGAAAGACTTATGGAATGTAACATCTGAATTTATTTGCCATAGATTGGGTTTAGTGGCTGCACTGAGAAGTTGGCAATAATCAATGAACCAACAAGATATTTTGTGTCAATCAAACAAATCTCTTGGTTTTCCACTGAAATAAATAAAAAAAGAAAAAAGATGTGCCTGGATATGATCACAAGATGCTGCCACTCAAATAAAAGGCTACAACTCTTAATTAAAACTGTGTTTCAAAAGGAAAGAAGCATAATTTCACTTGCATGAAGTTACATGCTTTTCAAGACTTCTGACCTCCAAATACTTTTCAGACAAAATAGTTAAAACCATTGATCCAAGCTAGATCTCGTTTCTTTTACTTTGAGACAAAAGCTTTAGTTGAAAAAACCAAATGTTCTTCCAAATGTAATGAGGAATTACTTTCATTTAGAAGAAAAATAATAAGAAACACACAGAAAGAAATGTTTCAGAGGTAAATTATTTAAATATGCACCAAAATTGAGCTAATTGGCCAAGAAGCTACTTTTGAGACTGAGTTTTCGACCCTTCAAATTAATGCTCAGCTTGAGACAATTGAAAAAAATTTCCCTTTAATGAATTTTAAGTTTGATAAATGGATTGAGACATGAAGTCTGTTGTGGTTTTGGCACACTGTCCTGCCTCTTAACTTGAATGGCCATGAGATGAACCTCAGTGCATGAAAGCCTCTATTCTTAATTTTAAAATGTTGCAAAATGATGCAGTTGTAGTGGTTCGAGTTCACCTATTCAAGGTTCTGGCCAAATGCCAGCACACTTACCCAAATTTCCCTGATGTTTGCTGTGAGATGAGGATTAGGAGTAGGCAAAGCAGGCTCAAACTTCATAAAGTATAAAGAAACTTTATTAATATACCTAAGACAGAGTGGAAAAAAACAAGGAAAACCAGGACAAACCCTTCAGACCACTCCACCTTTCCCCACCTCTCCATTTCTTTCTCCCTGACAACATACAAAAGACAACACTTTGACCTCCAGTCAGTTTACCACCTCTGAAATAGCTCTCGTTTCAGTTCATTTAGGGAGAGAAGTCTCTTTTGCTTACACCATGGATTTTCTGTAAGAAAAATACAGTTTTTTATGGGTCATCTGCCTCACCATCAGCTGCCGCCCAGAAGAAAGACCAGCTTAATGGTGGATCCCTCCCACACCAGTAGCCTTCCCATAGCCACTATGATGGGTTATGAACAGTCCACAGGGTACCTGTTTTAAGGTACTTAAACACTTACTTATCTTCACCCAGGTATTTCAGTTCACTGGTTGCAATTAGAACCTCACATCCCCCTTTTGGACTATGTCTTCATATATTACAGGGAATTTACTAGCTCAGTCCCCAACCATGGTTCTCCAAAAGAATTTTCAGCTTCACTCTCAAAGCACTTCTCATGCTCCGCCATCTAGGTATCAGTTCTGCTTTCCTCACTGACTGTAAAGTCTCTATGCTGCATTTATGTAGATGTCCTCACTCGTTCCTCTCTCTCTCTCTGCAAGGAAGGATAGGTGTCTGTAAGTTTAGACCAGGCATGGATAGAGTTAATATCTCTCTGTCTCTTCCCGGCAGTGTGACGATCACGTGCTCTCTGCCGGGCTGTTTGAAAAGGTCTGAGCTGGATGGCAGAAGCTCTCAGAGTCTCTGTGGCCTGGCTCTGCGAAGCTGGCTTAGCCTGGTGGGGCCATCTGGGCCTAGGGTGACAGGGCAGGGCCTGGCCCAAGCTGGATGGAGTCCAGCTGTGGTAGATAGGGACAGGCAGACGGAAGATCTCGCAATGTGACGGAAAGAAAGAACAGTATGGAATCTCCCTCTCTTCATTCCTGCATGATAAGAGATCACCCAAAGTATGCAACCCCTCCTGATCCCAGTAGTTTTCCACTCCTTACTAACCCTAGCTATCCCACCGTCCCCTTTCTGACGTAGTGAAGCCCCCTAGACTATTTAACCTCATGAGATAAGATAATAAACGCCATTTGACCATCCACCACATTGGTGTCTGTGTGTCCGTGGCCCGAGTGGCTCGGGTGAGGCCGAGCTGCCGTGCTGTCGTTCTTGAACCAGGTCGCCTGCCTTCATAGCAGAGGGCAACATAGTGGTGCCGAAACCCGGGAAGAAGAAGAAAGGAGAAAAAGAGCTCGGGCAACGGGATTCACCTGGACAAGAGACAGCGGCTGAAGCAGCCAAGCTGACTTCCGGCGGGGGAGACGTCCCCAAAAGGACCCGCGGTCACTATGGAGACCGTCGCAAAGGTCGTGAGTTTACTTTATAAGCAATGGGGAATTAAGTGTAAGCTCAAGGATTTTTATATTGCTATTGCAAAACTCCTAGAGCTTGGGGTGATTGAGCGTCCAATAGAAATATTACACCCAGAGGTGTGGGAGAAATGTACCAATGTTTTAGCAGAGGATACTAAGTCCTCAGGCAGCGGCAAAAGTCTCAAAGCGTGGGGGAAAGTAGAAACGGCTTTACGCCAAGCGCTGGAACAACAAGAGACTTGGAAAGCTGCACATGCATGTTTATTAGCTACTCCTAAGCTAGGGGTAGGAGCAATAACACAGACCGACCCCGAGAGCGGTCCATCTGAGAGCGGGGGTTCACGGGGACCGGGCGCGCTTCCCTCCTCCCTGGACCCGAATCCAAACGCCCCGGGGCCCCCAGAAAACTTCCCGACCCTTCCGCCAAGCCCGCCGGATCCACCCCCTCCTGCAGAAACTTCCCAAACGTCCGCGGTTTCCCCACCCGTTCCTCCGCCGCCGGTTAGCGATCCAACGCTGGAAGCGCAGCAATACGCGCGATCTTTTTGGGAGGGATTGACAACCGAAGCCAGAGAAACCGAGAGGGCAGCTAGAGAGGGAGCGCAGGTGAAACCCCCTCCCCCACCCTATGCAGTTCAAAATGGCGCGAGCGAGCAAGGAGATGGGCGGGGCCAAGGTTTCAGTGGCGGGAACGAACAACGATTGCGGGTGTTCGCTGCTGCGCATGCGCGGGAAGAGGGAGCTGCAAACGCGCGGGCACGGGAGAGCGGCAGAGAGCGCATGCCCAGTCAAGAGCCGTGCTCAATGCCGTTACCATTTAAGAGAGAGCCCTCCCCTTGCAGGAGGCAGGGCAAGCCCAGGGGGCGGGACCGGCACCACCCCCAGGGGGAGGAGCGGGGCCGGCGCCGCAAGAAAAGGCACGGAATCCCGGAAGTGTTCTGGCAGTCGACTTCCGGCTCTGAGTCCGACAACAGCTCCGCTAGCTCCACTGAGTTATCGGAAACTGACAGGGACACAGAATCAGAAGAAGCAGAGCTATCACAATTTGAAACGAAAACGAATAAAGTTTTAAATTACGCCGGAAAGCAATCACAATACAAATTCACCGACTAGGGAAAGATAAAAATAGCTTGTGCAGAATGGGTGCCCTCGGCGACAGTCCATGCTTTCCCGGTGAGAGCCACTGGGCAAGACGGAAACCAGCAACAAATTTATAACCCGATAAACCCCAAAGATATACAAACGATTGTCAAAACAATCTCAGAAAAGGGGATGGATTCCATCATTGTTTCTACTCTCATAGACGGCCTTTTTTGCAATGATAACCTGCTCCCCTTTGACATTATACAAATAGGTCGCATGATTTTTGATGGGGCAGGAATGATTGTTTTTAAACAGGAATGGAGAGACAATTGTATGAACCTATTAGCCCAGTCCTCTGGGGCGGGGCAACCACTGCATGGCTCGAGCTTGTCCAGGCTGACAGGGAAACATGATGAGATGATTACACCTCAGCAGCAAGCTGCACAATTGCGAGCTGAGGAAGTCAGGGCCACAACCCGAGCTGCCAGAGAAGCCATTCGTGCTGCATCTCGTGTGGTAGCTAAGCCTTCACCGTGGTCCACCATAAAGCAAACAGAGAGTGAAAGCTTCACAAAGTTTGTAGACCGCCTACAGGCAGCAGTAGACGCCTCTACCCTGCCTGCGGCGGCAAAAGGACCCGTTGTAGCAGACTGCTTGCGGCAACAAAGTAACACTATTACCAAAGAAATCTTGCGCTCCGTTCCAATTGGAGCCAGCCTGGCTGATATGATCAAACATGTAGTTAGGGAAGAACAGCTAACCCCTTTTCAGGCTGTCGTACGTGATCTAACTAGTGCAATGGCATGCTTCAAATGTGGACAGGCAGGCCACATCGCAACAGGCTGTCCCCATAAATCCCAGCCTCCCCCGGCGGGGCCTCCATCTCAAGCGCGCGTGAGAGGGCTCTGTTGGGGCTGCGGGAGGAAGGGACATCTCGCTAAGGAATGCAGATCCCGACCCCGAGGAAACAGGAGGGGGAGGGGGCATGTGGGCCGCACCCAGCCTCCTCCCGTTGCGAATGCAAGGCGGCCCATCTATGCCAACCCCCAGTGGGGTGGGGGGCCCTCATTCCCTATGCCCCCGCAGGAGACAGCCAGTCTTGCACCCACACAAACGGTGCAAATGCAGAATTTCACAGCACTGCCAGCAGCACCATTGCACCCACTACAGCCACAAGCCGCACTTGTGCCACAGGGCCAGCAGGGGGCGCCCCAGAGTGGAACCCCTGGGTGGCCCTGGCCATGAAAGTAGGGAAAGAGCCCCTGATAGTGTGGGGGACATGCCGCCTCTATGGCAGTCAGGATCCCCACGTCATAGGGCTTCAGTTTTGGGCAGACACGGGTTCAGACTGTACAATTATTCCCCAAGCACATTGGCCACAACATTGGCAATTTACAGAAGTCCCCCCAGTGAATGGTGTGGGAGGGCCATCCCGGGCGTGGAAAAGCACCCAGTTGATAGCTATAACACTTCACACAAAAAAGGGACCAGAACAGACAGTGGCAATCTACCCCTACATTCTACAGAACTCTCCACCTTTGATAGGAAGAGACATCCTCGCTATGTTAGGAGTCAGGATGACAAATTTACCTTGAGGGCCACTGCAGTTCATCCACTGCTGCCAATTAAATTGACTTGGAAATCATCAGAAATTGTATACGTGGAGCAGTGGCCCCTGTCAGAGCCTCGAATGGCAGCTTTGCTGGAACTGGTTGACCGTGAACTACAAATGGGTGATATAGAACCCTCCATCAGCTCGTGGAACACCCCTGTATTTGTAATCCCCAAAAAGGCTGGAGACTGGTACTCACAGGGCGAGGGTACGCAGCCGTCAAAAAGGAAGGCAAAATCAAGTAGTGTCCACTGAGGTCAGTAAAGCCAGACCTTCAGAATGAGCAGAATGAGACTAATGAAAACTGTGAGTTTCTGTTTGCAGGACATGCTCGTGGGACACCCCCGTAATGCGTACACCCCTGTTCCAGAGGAAAATGACAGACCTCCAAGCTGTCAAGCAGCACCCAAGAGTTCTGTACCAGTGAAACCCAGATGTCAACAGTGTTTTTGTGTGATTTTGCTGTTGGGGCTTGTTACCAGAGGACAAGCCAGTCCAAACCATTACTCTCATCAGCCATTCAGGTGGGTCATGCAACACCTGTCAAATGACAAGGTGCTCAAAGAAACCACCACACCGAATGCCCCATCCTTTGTGATCCGCATTTCCGATCTGTTCCCTGGAAAACCAAAAATAAACCCCTATTCCCCTCATGTTACAAGTATGCATCTATCCTATTGGTGCCCAGCCTCAAACCCAGGGAAGAAGTACTGCAATTATCCAGGGTGGGGATATTGTGGGTACTGGGGCTGTGAAACCATTGTTACAAATGCTGGATCATCAAGACCTGGGTGGGAACCTCAAAAGCCCGATGAATTTTTACAGTTCACCTGGGCTCCAACCGGTTGTAAACAACCTGTCGTCCTTCAGGAAAAATACTATCGAAACTATCATAAAATCCCTAAATCTCGGAGGTGCACTGACTATAACATGACCGTTTTGCAGCCAAATCACCCTAGTTGGGCCACAGGCAGGACGTGGACAGTAGTCATTCAAGGGTCAAAAGAGTGGGTGAATGTGCGAATTATCAAGCTCCAACCCCCTGCATCCTGGGCGATTGGGCCAAACAAAGTTATTAAAGATGTACTAAAAGGGAAAAACACAACCCACTCCAAAGCCTTGCCCACAAAAGTCACTGATACCCTGATCGGTCATGCAAATGCCTCCCAGATAAGTAGTTTAGCCGAGTCTGACCCTGACCCAGTCTTTCGTATGTTAGAAGCTACCTTTCTTTCCCTGAACGAATCCAACCCGAACCTAACTGATTCCTGCTGGCTTTGCTATGATGTTAAACCCCCCTTCTACGAAGGAGTTGCTTAAAATATCCCCTTCAGTTACTCCACAGCCAACTCCCCTCACCAGTGCAGGTGAGATACTCCCCGCAGAGGAATCACCCTGAGTCAAGTCATGGGTCGGGACAGATGTTTTGGCAATACAACCTTAGCAAAGAAAGGCAACATCTGCACCAAAGTTGTCAAGCCCAACAGAAAGAATAAGTGGGTGGTTCCATCCGCATCTGGGATGTGGGTTTGTCAGCAATCTGGAGTGAGTCCTTGTGTGTCTCTTGCCAAATTCAATGATTCCACTGACTTTTGGGTCCAAGTTCTAATTGTTCCTAGGGTCCTGTACCATACAGACGAAGAGATGTACCACCTCTTTGAGAAACCCGACCGGCTCCACAAAAGAGAACTGATAACAGGTGTAACTATTGCAATACTGCTCGGCCTAGGAGCAGCCGGAACGGCCACGGGTGTCTCAGCTCTTGCGACCCGACACCAAGGACTGTCTCAGCTACAAATGACCATCGATGAGGACTTGCAGAGGATCGAGACATCCATCTCCTTTCTGGAGAAATCAGTTTCCTCACTCTCAGAAGTGGTCTTGCAGAACAGGCGAGGATTGGACCTCTTGTTCATGCAACAAGGAGGCTTGTGTGCCGCCTTGAAAGAGGAATGCTGCTTTTATGCAGACCACACAGGAGTCGTCAGAGACTCCATGGCAGAGCTCCGAGATAGGCTAGCTCGGAGACAGAAAGACAGGGAAGCCCAACAGAGCTGGTTTGAGTCCTGGTTCAATCAATCACCATGGCTCACCACACTAATTTCCGCCTTGGTAGGTCCATTGGCAATGTTGCTTTTAGTTTTTACCTTTGGACCATGCCTGCTGAACAAACTAGTCTCTTTTATCCAGACCCGTCTGGAACGGGCCAACATTCTGTTTTTAGAACATCAACAAATGCTGTAATCCAAACTGTAAACACTGCCAATCGCAAGACTTTTCTAACTTGCCTTGCGAAATCTACTCAGGTATACCAAACCCCTTTTCCCTTGTCAAGTTACTACCTTATACCTCACTTCAGTGCATATATCTATGACTACCTCATTCATTTGTGAAAAAGGGGGGGGGGGAAGCGTGGTAGATAGGGACAGGCGGACGGAAGATCTCGCAATGTGACAGAAAGAACAGCATGGAATCTCCCTCCCTTCATTCCTGCATGATAAGAGATCACCCAAAGTATGCAACCCCTCCTGAACCCAGTAGTTTTCCACTCCTTACTAACCCTAGCTATCCCACCGTCCCCTTTCTGACGTAGTGAAGCCCCCTAGACTATTTAACCTCATGAGACAAGATAATAAACGCCATTTGACCATCCATCACATTGGTGTCTGTGTGTCCGTGGACCGAGTGGCTCGGGTGAGGCCGAGCTGCCGTGCTGTCGTTCTTGAACCAGGTCGCCTGCCTTCATAGCAGAGGGCAACATCCAGCCTGGTCCTTGCCTGGCCCGGAGCAGGGATCTGGCCCTGTCTCATGTAGCTGACATACCGGCTGAGCTGTATCTGCTGAAAATTCCAGCCGATTCCTCCCCCATGCCCAGCTGCAGCGGCATGGCTGCCCTAAACCTCCCTTCCCCCCCCTTCCTCCTTTGGAAGGAGGTGGGGTGGGGACAGGGCCTTACCAGGGAGAGAAGCAGGAGATGCTCCTCTCAACACAGCAGCAGGCCAAAAGAGGAAGAGGCTCAGAGGGTCTCTGCTTATATATGGTTCTTTCCTCGAAGGCAGATCAACTTTTTAATTGCTTCACATACACATCAATCCTTAAAACTACCTAGCTACTGGCTCTCTCTCCCAGGAAGGAAGTTATATCCCTTCCTGCAGCATAGGTAACTTCCTAGATTTTGTCCCCTCCTGACTAACCCATGACAGTAGTAAACAAGAACTGATCGAAATATACAGAAGAATCCTGTATTCTGTGGCAGTGTGCAGTACACCCAACTCAGAGATATTTAGGACACAGGAGAATGGAGAGGTGCACTCAGGTGCTTTCCAAACGCCACTTGAAGAGTGAAGACTCAACAGACTCCAGGATTTCCATTTAAAAGAAGGTTCTCCAAAGCAACCTTAGATCACAGTAGCAAGCAATGGTATTTTAATGCAACACTTTGAAGTATAAAATTATTAGAAACACTGTTCTGTCTGCTAAGGTGGGGAGGGGCTGCTCCTAGGAAAAAAATGCTCATTTACTTCCCAAGCAGACAAAAATTGCATGGCATGGAAGACTGCATGAAACCAAGTGCTTTTCAAACACTCATCTAGGAAGTTTATGGCATAGCTTAGAGTTGAAAGCTGTTCCCAGATATCAGATAATGAGTGAAACAAAAATATTTTGAGGAGAGCTCTGAGAGTAAAGTTTTCTCCAAACTGAGGGAAACAATCAAGTGGTGCAATTGAAAAAATTATTTTCTTGGGAAAACATCCTTTTGGAAGGGAGCTGGGAAACCATTATCTTTCAAAAGATCAGCCATAGATAGAAAATATTAGAGTCTTTACATGCATAGATGGATTGGTTTGCCAGTCACTGAGGAATGGAAGTGAAAGAAATCTGCATTTTTAACTGAGAATATTTCCTCCTATAGAAAAATTGCCCATTAAAAAAAACCTCAAAAGCCACACCAAAATGAAGAACCAGTAATATTGAACACAGGAACTGAAGCCCACACACATCAGGTGCCACTGGCCATTACACCATTTGAACAGCTTTGGCATTTATAGTGAACACACACTTGTTCTCTCCAATATTTGACTGAAAGGTTGTGCATACAGCAAGAGAAGTTCTGTAAACTTTTCAAAGTTTAGCAGAGAAAACCAAAAAAATTTAATTTATTTTGAAATATTTTTTTTATATTTATAAGTTCTTCTACTTTGACACATCTTCCTGTACTTTTTTTTATAAGTGTCTATTTTAAAAATAAATCATATCAAACGCTTCAGGCAATTAGATCCAAATATCTACTAACAAGCAACGTTATAAAAGGAAGTTCTGACAAAGTCACTGTAAAGATGTCACAAGGATAATGAATAAGCATTTCTATACAATTTTATTCATACTTCAGCTGCGATTTCTGTTAAGAACTGTTTTCAATTTCTTTGATGAAGTAAAGGAAAAAGCAAATTTCTTCAGTCTTCACAGGTGTCATGGGGTAATTGCTGTTAAAAATTCCCAGTGTAGAAAGAGGAGGAGGAGTCAGAAATGAGGTAGCCAGCATAAACTCCGCCTACCTAAAAAACTCATAAAACCAGGAAAGCACCTGAAGAAGCTCTTTTTGAAGCTTCTGGTTCGCAGAGGAAAGACACTGCTCTCCTCCCCTCCGCACTAACTGGGTAAGGTCTCTCCCAGACCACATGGTCTGGGGGCTGCTAGCCTGCATGGTGTGGGGGGGAGGGGGAGGGGAGAGAGAGAGAGAGAGAAAACTCAAGCTGCTTCATCTTGCTGTCTTTGGCTAAAGAACTTTGCCAGCTTTGTTTGCTTAGCCTGGGCCAGGCTGGTTTTCTCCCCTCTCTGCAGCATGGCCTAGCAGGAAGAGGGTTTGGGGTCGGACTCCGTGGACCTCGGGAGCGCCCCGCCCGATTAGCCCCGCAGCAAACTCAGCACAGGAGAGAGACAGAGGGAGCTCAGACTGAGCCCCTCCCGCAGCTCGGGTGCGGCTTCGTTTACTCCTTGCAACTCTGCGCGGGAGGGAGAAAAGACTTAAATTGAGCCTCTCCTGCAGCTCGGGTACAGCTCCTGCCGGGCGGCCCCCACGCACACTCTGACACGGAAAAGGGCTTAAACCAGCCCCCCTGCAGCACGGACATGGTCCCACCAGACCCCTGCGATTCAAACGCGGCTTAGATGGGAGCCGGCATGGACAAGCTCTTTTCCTTCAGTTCAGGCACGGACTTAACAACACTCAAACCACGCGGGCGAAAGCCACGTGACGAACACCCAGCCAAAGGATGAATTAACTGTTTCTTTCTAATATCAGAATGAGACTTTGAGAACATTCATTTCTCCTTCTCACACAGAAAGAGCATAAAAATAAAGGCACCTACAAAAGGTACAACATAAAGACTTTAAGTTAATGAATATAACTAAGTTTATTTTTCAAAGAAAGAAGAGATGAGGAGTGCTTTAAATGCTGAAAGTTCTTTTGTAAAAGCATGTTGATAAAGTTAGATGTAATACACCCTGTAATATATGAATAATGGTCTAAAAGAGGTGAGAAAAAGGGAATATAATGTTCTAAGTTATAAGCAGGAGACTGAGACTTTTGTGTATTATGATTTTTTTTTCCTCGCCCCAGGAAAACAGTAGAAGAAGACTTGTGTTGCTGATGATAAAGGGGACGTCATTGTCACTGTAATAGAAACATGTGCTCTCAAAAAGAACACCTCAATGATCATCATATGTCCATTGGTGTGGCCCTGGGAAAGCTACTGAAATGGGAAGGGGTCTAGAAAAGCAAATGCCTCCCTTCAAAGAGAGAATTGCTTACTAGAAAGCTAATAACCATAGAAACTGTGTTTCCTATGGGAGTCAACATGATAAAACAAAAGAAAGCTTCTCTCTCTGCATAAATTAAGAAAACTGTTAAGTTCCAGAGGTGGTAGATTAACTTATAAGTTGAAGTGTTACCTTTTGTATGGTCAACAAGAAAGAAAATAAGAAAGGTGGGGAGGGGAAAAGAGTGTTCTAAAGAGTTTGGTGTTGATGCCTGATTATTATTCCTATTTTAAGTCTGTTAATAAAATTCCTTTTTGTATTCCTTAAAGTATAAACCTGCTTTTGCCTACTATTAATCCTTATCTCACAACAAAATCAAATAATCTAGACTACAAAAATTAATCTTCATATCTAATTTTGATCCCCAAACCTCTAAACCACAACAACAGGTAATAGGAGAAACATTCCTCTCTCTACAGATTGTCTCTTAGAATTTAACATGAATAGAAGATCTTCAACATTATGCATTACCATTTAAGCGGGAAAAGCAGACTACAAGACCACAAAAATAATCAAAATCCTTTTAAATGGATGTAATTTAAAATCCCCCAAAACAACAAGAACATTATATATTTAGTTTTCAAAGCAGCTTCCACATTTCAGTCTTATAAGCAGCTGAACAGTTTAATCACTGTACATGTGAGCTGGAACTTAGATGCCTTCCAGGCAACTAAAAAGTTGTAGCCCGAAGTTAATAAAACACAGGAGCAGAAATGAAATAAATCCCTACATTCTCATATCGCACAATTCAAGTTTATTCCATTAATTCTTGCAACACACTTAAAAATACAGTATCATTTAGCATTCTGATGTCTATGAACCATGATAATGATGAACCCAACTGTGTCAAAACAGTTAACAATGGTGAAAAGAGAAAGTCAAATATCAAAATGCTCAGAGCACTAATTTTTCTTCTGTCACTGAACAGAAAGATGATTGTTTATCCATTTACAAAATATAATTAAGACAAGTTAATTTTGAAATTTTGCATGCAACACTGCAATTGCTTGACCTAGGACACTCTATTCTTACCAGCCTCTTCTACAAATAATTAATGTTATGTTCAGTTCCATTTAACTATTGTACTCCTTTTCTCATTTGCTCTCTGTAAGAAAAAAGGAGCAGAGGGTACAAAATCCAAAATATAGTTCAGTTTATAACTTATTTGGCATAAATTTGAAAGGAAAAGGTTTAAGAACAAAGTGGATTTCCAAGTATATGCAATTCCAGACTGACAAAGTATTTAAATTCTGTTTATAGAATGAAAAATAATTTACAGTTTGGTATTTTTTATCTAGTTAGGACCTACTCAAAGATAGAGGAAGCCACTCATTATTTTTTCCACAAAATAGCTAACAAGAAAGAAACAAATTAACAAGCCCAGACTCTAGACAATTACAAATGCATAAGCTTTTATTTTTATTCTTTTTTTCTTTTAAGTCCTGGGCAAAATGATTAAACACCTGTTATGTAGTGCAAAAAGCAGAAAAGTATTTCTTCTTTATATGCCAAACATTAAATGCCATCTTTTTAACTATCTCAAAAGGCAGCTTGGGTATATATTACAGCCAAATTAACACTTGACTCACTGAAGTCTGTTTGCTTCTTTTTTCCTCCCCCAGGGTGAAGCAAGAAAAGATGTGTCCCTATAATTGTAGAAAAAGGGAGGCAGAATTGCCTCAGTTAATCACCAGAAGAGTTAATACAAAGATCATGTTTCTTTGCTCACTTAAATAAGAGTTAAAGGGAAGGGCAGGAAAGAATACAGAAGAAAAAAAAAAACCCAACAAAAATATAAAACCACTATGCCCAGACAACTTGACACTAATCAACACAAAAAACTTGAAAAATCAAGTTCTCCACATAAAAACAGATTGCAGTTTTCTAGACTAGTATTTGAATAGCTAAGTATTTAATAGCATAATATGGAGGCAAATTGATGCCAAAGATTGTTACTTTCATAGCTGAATAAAGAGTTAAACCTATAGTCTGTGTTTACACTATTACAATGACATGACAATCCAGCACTGATCAGAGATAAGATTAAAGACTCCTCTTATAAATAGTTATTAAAAGCACTGTTCACCAAATATTCTTGTTCTTCTATCAGCAATTCACCAATTGATTTATCACTGATTTCCAACCCTTCTGTTCTTTGCCACTCATCTCCAAGAAATAGAGTAATTGCACTGTATGGTTTATGGCCAGAGTTGATTGTTTTCTCCATTGCTTTTCTTATCGTATGTGTAGATGTAAATCAGTTCTTGCTCTCATTCTACACTCTAAATGCAATGATTTTCATAGCCGAGACATTAAATCCTAATATGCAACATTATTCAAGTAAAACTAAGTCTCCATTAAATATGAGTGGTAGTCACCAGTCTACTTCTATATAGCCTCTCAATTTCAACAGTGATATCAAAATAATATCAGCTACTTTTGTTAAAGAATTCAGCATAAGATGTTCTATACATTTGTTTTTCTGTATTGTGTTTGTTACCAGAAAGTTTGAAATCTGTATTCCAAAAGAGAGGAAGATGTATAGCTTGTGGTATGGAACCTGGTACTCAGTTTTAGGTGAACCAGCAATCTAATGAAAATTTTCAGGATGAAAGCCAGAAGCTCAGACATTCCTGAGGACCACAAGATGTGACAGGAGTGCCTGTAACATCATTAAATATTTTCCCATGAATGATCGAGATCATCATACTTACTGGTATAGTAAATCTTATCTAAAAGTTAATGGTTAATGTGGTATGGTCACGCTGTGAACTTCCTCATGCCTTAATGGAATTTAATAGGGTCATCCATTTGACAATGAAAAACTGATTTGAAGATATGCACAATTTAAAAAATCCTGTAGTAGTTAGAGCAAGTTAAGACTTCTACATCTGAGCTTAGAAAGGTTCCATGTTTACTAGAAAAGTTTAGCAACACCTTATATGAATGTCTAAATAACTACTGTTCATTTTCCACATTTGCCTTGATTATCCTTGCATACCAAACAGTCTGGAGCTTTCACACGTGTCTAGGAATTTTAAGCTGATGTGGTGAGTAAAGAAGTTTCATCTTACATTCCTTTTGGAAAAAAAACTACAGTGAAATTTTGACCTCTCTCTCAAAAGCAGTTACTTAAAATGTCTGTCCTGGACTAGAACAAATATGGGGTAGAAAGACTTCAAATCAAAGCATCTTAAAGTACCTTGGCAGATATTATGGAGTGTAACACCACCATGCCTCAACCAGTCTTTCTTGGTTTGCTCAAGAGTCAGAAAACATTAGTGTGACATCCAATTAGTCAATATAAAGAACAGCTCCAATAACTAGTATCAAAAGTCCTCAAAACTGCAACAGAAGCTTTAGGCAGAAGAAGAATAAAGCTACCCACTGAGAGAGAAGAGCAACCCAGCCACCTACATTACTACACTTCAGATTATGGCAGACACTAAGAGCATGGGATTATTGTCTCCTTCACAATTAGTTTCAAGTACTTCCATCTAAAGGAAGTACTTCCATCCATCTAAAAAATCTTAGTACTAATCTAGGAGGCTTACAAGCCAAAAATTCAGGAGCAAGGTCTGTCTTCCTTCTTCCATTTTCACTAGAAAGGGGAAGAGATTGAGCACTGGAAAGAATTCCCAGAGGGACACTGTTCATAATAGTTTTCAACCCTCGCCAACCAGATTATCTTCGATACAAGCCCCTAACTAATCTGATTCATAAAGAATTTCCCTCCTCCCAGAGTATTTAGCTGAAGAAGCTGGAAGATGCAAAGAGTGACAGACAGGCAGCAGTGTGAGGCCACAAGAGAGACATTTAAGATATCAGTCCATTCGTCATTGAAGAAGAGTCTTGATTGCCTGGTTGTCAGTGGCTTCAAAGGCAGTTAGTCCATCTGGGCCTTTCAGAGTCTTATCAGCACCCTGGAAAGACAATGAGAAGGACTGTCAATTCATAAAGCCAGGCTGCATCAGTGCAAAATGTGTCAAAAGTTACATACCTTGCACAATTATATTGATTACATACAGCTTTTTACTGCAGTGCATTGTTTTCATTCAGAAACCAACCAGACAAGGTTTATGCACAGAACAATTCAGCATGCAGTTAATCTGAGTTTCCACCTTTGTCATTTAAAATAAGGAAAAAGTCACGTAACTTTTGTTACACAGCAAGTTGCAAGTCCAACAAATTATCAGTTAATCTTAGACGTATTTTTTGTTTCCAGCAACTACTCTTACAAAAGAAAAAAAAAGCAGTGTTACACACTTCTACAAAATCTATGGTGCAAGAAGCTCTCACGTGCTAAATTAGACAGGTAACACCTGGAAGAGCTGATTTGCTAACAAATCATACTATATTCGTTTTATATCATAAAACAGCCACACTCATCAAGCACTGTGTTTCTCCTCCATGCTGAAAAAAAAAGTCCT
This sequence comes from Eopsaltria australis, assembly GCA_034509425.1. Classification (NCBI taxonomy): domain Eukaryota; kingdom Metazoa; phylum Chordata; class Aves; order Passeriformes; family Petroicidae; genus Eopsaltria; species Eopsaltria australis. The sequence continues at coordinate 22,974 of JAVTVJ010001627.1, forward strand.
CATTGATACATCAGAAAAACAACACCACAAAATCATTCCAAGTCCAAAACTGCTCAGGTTTGTTTTGAAAAAGTTATGTGTACACCTAAAAGACAACAGAACAGAACAGGGAGGCAACAGGAGAATGGAGGATGATGCACCAACTGGATAAATTGAAGAATTAGGATAAACAGCTGCAAGTAAGCACATGCACGGTGCCAGAATTATGGGACGAGAACAAAAGAAGGGAAACAGAGTGATTAACTAGTCATGTTTGCTTTGAGCACTGTGTAATCATATTCATAAAAGGGAAAACACACTAAACTGTAAATAGGGTAGCTAAATTAGTGGACAAAAGTTATTAGAGATCACAGGACTGATTTCACAACAACTCTGCATGACGATATGCAAATCTCACTTGAAAATGTGTATTTGCTCTCAAATGTCACAAAAAACATTTTGGGTAGAAACACATTTTGTCAAAGGTGTGCACAGCAGAGGATTGTCTTCACTTTATGCATAAGCTCTCCATAGAGTAAGTACAAATCCCTTCTCAATTACAAGGAAGATTTTTAATTACTATTAAGGACACCCAATAGTTTAAGAACATAATGGACCTAGAACTTCCATAGCTTCTTTACTGATTAAACACACACAGAGCCCCACTGAACTTCCATACATAATACCATATCTGGTCCCAAGACAACTCTCACTTCCCTAAACTTTCCTAACAGTGTAATAAACTAGATCTGATACCACTGGGATGTGCTACCAATACTACTTTTCACAACATAGGATATTTCCCTCTCTGAAACTTGCACACTCTTGCAATATACTCAATCTGTCATTCGAAAAACATGGTTTTGCAGTGGTTTTAAAGGCAGCATTGCCAATCTTGTGGTCCACTGGCCAAACTGATCCTCTTGGAGCTGTTCATCTTGTGGCCCCTAGAGGCCCTCAGTGCAAGATATGCATTGAGTTCCCTCCAGTGACAGGAGCAATTGTAATATTACCTCTCTCCTATCACTGTGTGACATCCTTGGCCCAAACAATACAAGGATGTTGCAGTTCTTTGGGATATGAATGTGAGCTGAATCAGCCTGTTCCCAAAAAGTGACAATTTGGTCACTGCAAACACACACTTGGGCTGAAACCATGCGAACACTGCTTGTAAAACATTTATTTTCCCCCTAAAAAAATCCCCAAGAGATTTAACAGGTATTCGACACTTATAATCTTAGTTGTTGGTAAAAGAAAGGCAACTAAGTACAAATAGCTTCTTTTGCAGGTGTTGATTATTTCTACTGTTTAGACAGCACTCAGATTAGAATCCATGTGGAAATCAAGAAGGCTTCAAAGCTGTTCCTTAATGTTAAGCTCAGAAAATCTTGACTTGAAGAAAAATGGAACTATGCAATAACCATCCTGACAGAGTTTAAAGAACTTTAATTCCTAAAACTCTCCACCAATGTACCAGTATTAAGGGTACCAAAGATAACAGTTAACCGAGGAAACTTTTTGAAGTATAAAGAGAGCTTTTAATTTTAACGTGGGACTGCTCTCCCCCCTCAGAAAAATACTTCAAAAACTTATGGACATGCAAGACCTGGGTTTCTAAAACAGCTTTACTGAATGCAGGATAAGAGGGTCATGACTATCTAAGGAGGGCACCGTTTAATAAACTCAGCACTAATAAATTTAGAAAATGGCCCATTATCTGGACAGAAAGATTCCTGCCTACATCAAATAAAAAGAGAAGGAAACAATAAAGGCCAGGTCAAGAGGACTTTAATTTGCAGAAGTACAACACTGCCTGGAAGCAACTTTAATAAAAAAACTCATGAAAGTACAATGATTCCATAGTATTTTCTACTTCCCCAAAGTAAAAAATTACTAATATTTGGGTTATGTTCTACTCTGAAAATACACATACACAAATAAATATAAATCCCCTCTGTTGGGAATAACTATCTCCATCTGCGTGGACATAAGTAAGCAATCCAGCATCTTTAGGTGAGAAATAGGCCTCTGTACAAGGTCATCCAAAAGACATCTGTGAGAAAGAGAGATGCAAAGACTGTAAATAATTCCCAGGTGTCTGAGGAGAAACTTGGCAGATGAAACTGTTATTGTAGCCTTCTGATAGTTAGTGCTCTAATTAGAGTAGAGAAAATACCGTGTGAAAGCTTTGTGTGAAAAAACACTGTGTGAACTGCAGAAGAAAAACTTATCACATAGCTTTATTTTTAGCACACTGTAAAAATAAGTATGCTTACTGCCTGAAATAAAACGGCTTCACTTTGATCACATTGATCTGGCATAATGTCCCATCATTTTCCCCACACCTCTCTCCTTGGCAGGGTAATAACAAACAAGAATGTCTGCCCACTTAAGCCACCAGGCAAAGCACACATTTTAAACAAGCTCTGAGAGCAACACAGGAGCCCCTTGGCTCCAGCTGCAGTTCCAGAAAAAACCCAAAGCAACAAACACAGAACCCAGGAGGGGAGCTCAGCTCCCACCAAATTGTGAAACCAGCACTGGGGGCACTTAATGAAGCTGAGAGAAGAGCGGTTTACACAGCAAGCAGCAAACTGCTAAAAAGAGTTGCCAGGTGACACAACAGAGGCAGATGTCTTCTTGTTCAAAAAGCACATGGATGAATTGACAGACAACAAATGTGTCAACACTTCTGAACGGGGGGGACAGATGTGTGCACCTCTGAAATCCCCAGTGAAGCAACCATGAATGAGGGGAATGAGTGAGCAGACATGGTGATACTCACAGCTCTTCCTTTTGCCATTGTCACAGAAGAAAAAAGGTGCTAAACTGCCCAACTCAACAGGTTATTTCTTGCAACACATTTTTTAGTAGAAAGCAGAGATCAAACTGCATTAGGTATTTTACAAAAGCAGAACTATTTTGGAAGTTGAACAGATGGATGAAGTTTGTTGCATCCTATGAAACAAACCTCATCCTCCATTAGGAGCTTTCAAACTGTTAATTGTCTATTTTAGCATATTAGTTTCTCCAACACTAAAAACTCTCAACTTTTTACATTACAAATCAAACATCAGATTATTAAAGGAAAACATGGATCAATGTTTGAAACATTTATCGAAATCTCCTTCTCCTCCCTCTCAATAGCTCAAGAGTCTCACGTGAAAGGTTTACAAACATCCCCACAGTCCATACACCATAGAAAGCAATGGAGAATGGTGGCTTAGTAACTGGGAAGAACATTAAATAGACAGGAATTTTTAGATTTTTTCAGTAAGGGTTGAATTCTGATTCCCAGGTATCTGCTACAAAGAATATGACTGTGGTACAAACAAGGTGTGACATGTTTAAACAAGGGTCATAAAATAATTGTGTTAAGAGGCAGAAAAACCTCTGCATATAAGCCCTGCCTCAAACAGACTGAGCTGATAAGCAAACTTCCAGTTTATAAATATTTCATCAGCTTCCCATGTGAATGGAAGCAATCAACATTTAACTCTGCATGAAGGAATCTGAAAGTAACTTATTATTTGAGTAACTTATATAGAATGGAAAACCCTCCAAAACAGAAATAGAAATAAAATTAACATGGGACAAAGGATACCTTTTTGTTTTTTATAATCCTAAATGAAGGATCAATCCTCACAATAAATTTAAGTAAGTTGGATGCACTATTTGAATCCTAAATTAACAGTCGCTGCATTTGTTTACAAAAAAACATAAGTAATATCAGAAAAAAAATCAAAGAAGTTAAGTGAAATTCATGCAGCATTAAGGCAGTTAAGGAAAACTTTACCCTGGAAGTGGCATATGAAAGTATTACACAGTAAGAAATCCTTTGGTCAAATGATGTAAGTGTAATCAAGGAGTGCATATGAATGGAGACAAAACATTGCTTGAATTAACTACTGGCTTTGTAAAATTGATCACCTTTGTAATATAAATCAAAGTGCAAACAGAGACAGACTAAGTTTATTCTCCCCAGGACAAAATTTAGAAGCTGTACTACAGAGAAAGCTTGGCTTCCTACTTTTATTTCCCCTCCCTCTGCCAACCCAGATAGGTTCTCAGTCATCTGGCAAAAGTTGAGGGAAACCACACCTCTGAGCAACTTCACAGCAGAGATTCTATCACATGAAACACTTAAACAGCTTCCAAAGCCAAATCCACCGAAGGAATGCATTTTTTTTCCCCTTACTGATTTGCAGTTCTGCTCTCTAGCTGGAGCCCACAATACCCTTATGGTCACTGTTACTTTTGCTGCACCACAGAAGTCCTGCAACTTTGTCCTTCTTTCTCCATGATCAGAGTACCCTCTCTGGTTTAGCAAGACAAATGGCATTTGTTTGATGTTCTGAACATCTCATTGGGAGCATCATAATCTTATTGAAAAAAAAAAATCACAGTAATAGGCTTTGCTAATGGATAACTTGTTTGAAACATTTGTATCTCACCTTTGACAGAAGCAATTTCACACAGGAAACGTGGCCCTCATAGACTGCTGATAGGAGTGGTGTGATATTGTGTTTGTCTGGAGCCTGTAAATTGAGATACAGTTACTTGAAGGAAAATTTCACACAATATTATAAGGTTTCACACAGCTTTTTAATTTTCTTTAGTCAACGGTAGAGGAAGTAAAAATTTAAGAATATTAGGCAGAAATGCATTCCACTGGATCTTTTTTCCTTTTTTTTTATTTTAAAGAAAAGTTATCATTCATAAAGAGGTAATAGCATGATATTTCTTCCACAAGACTTATAGGTATCCCAAAGCTTGTCTATAATTTTAGGCCAATTATGGAAATCATGCAGTTTCAGCTGACAAATTTTGCCCAATTTAAAAACACTACTCCTAATTCTCCCATTTCACAGCCAGCATCACTTCATAAAACAGTTTTGGCTGAAACTATAGTCCTGGAAAGAATAAGAAATGGAGCAACTGAAATGCTATTTTTAACTCTTCCCCAGTTAGGAAAATTCCCAAGGAAGAGATAATCTTTCCAGACATCCAGGAGAAAAATCTAAGCATTTTTGTTATGAACTAAAGCTAAGATGTCTTAGATGTTTACTTTTGGACAAGCATTCTAAGGCACAACATTTGGAGTGTATGGTTAAAGTATTTAGAGACTTAACTTCTGGAGAGCTGATAAAGCCAGTCCAGTCTTTTCAAAACAAGAAGCCATGCATGCCAAACTACAGTAAAATGACTTAAACAAAAAAGAATGTCTCCAAAGATGAAAAAAAGCACACTAACTTAAACAGCTGATCCTGCCCTGGCCAATGATGTCTTCTGAAACCCCTTCCAACAAATGTAAATGTACATTGCAAACCTTATTCTGATGTGATTACTGGATTCATTTTTCTAATTGTGGTCAAATTAAATTTTAACTTTTTATAGCTACAAACAACTTTTTCTAGTGTGTCCAAAGAGAATTAAAACATTTAATAAACATAATTTTAAGCTTCTAACCTCAAGAAGCCCACCTCTCAAATATTTTTAAATGCATCAAATTGTTTCGTTTGATTTACGTCTTTCAGCAACCATTTAGGCACTTACACCAATCCCTTCTGTGTGTGTGTGGTAAGACCCTAAGATCTGTTTGCAAATACATTAATACATACATTAATGTCAGCTCCTTTCAAGAGCAGAAATTCCAGAATCTCAAGCTGTCCACAGTCTGCTGCGTAGTGAAGAGGCTTCCTCCCACCTTCAAGTGTCCGGTTGACATTGTCACCCTTCAAATATTAACATAATCTAATCAGCAAAATTTTAGAGCTAACACACCAAGAAGAGCCTGAAAGAAATACAACACCATCAAACATGCTGAACAGTGTTCCACCCAAATATTTCACTCACTGCCCAAGAAAAATGAAAATTAAGTCACTCAATTTTTATTCCCTCACATCTGCATTTATGACTGTAAGACAACCTTGATCTCTTCTTCCGTTCTGCATCTCAGGTGTAAGAAGTACCAAGTGCACGAGGTAACTCATGATTTAAAAAAACCCAAACCAAACCAATAAAAAAATCATTAGAGCTTGTATGTTCGCTAGCTGTCGGTGTCCAGCCTGGATTCAGACAGCCTCCAGCTGGCCAGGTTCCAGAAGTGTCCTTGTCCAAAGGAAGCACTCTGGCGGGATCCCTTAGACACCAGCCAGTGAAACTGCTCGCCCAGCAGGGTGACGCATCGGGAGCGAGGAGCTGCGATTGCTAGCTGCTGAAGTAGAAATAAGGCGAGAGGGACTTCTGGTATGGACGAATTCTGTGCGGCTTTATTGCAGGAAGTCCAGCACAGAGGGAATCCTGGGACCAAAAGCCCCAAATGCTCTCTGCCACCACCTTATGAGGGACACATGCTAACCAATCATCTGAGGGTCCAAGGGAGGAACAAGGGCAGGGTCAGGGAACCAGTCCAATGGACAGGGGAGAGGGGAGGAGGTAAGGAGTAACAGTGAATCAATTATCCAGTAACAGTTAACCTTCTAGAAGGGGGGAGATGATAGACACAACTAGTAACCAAGCAAATTTGCCCTGGGCTAAACCATGGTCACTTCAGTCCCCAGGGGGAGCTTAGCAGTCTTGGAAGTCCTCCACCAAAGTCCTTTCTTCTCTTCTTGGGCTTCTGCTACCCCGGAGTCTCAGAGGTGGTGATTCTCAATACAGAACTCTGAATCAGCAAAATAACCAATATATTGATGGGCCAAAACTAAGCTGCTGAAGGTTAAAAATTACCATCCCCTACAGAGGAATATGGTCAGAATCCACAGGAACTGACAAAAAGGAGCATGATTTTTCTTTTACACCCACAGGTGCAAAACCTTCTGTGCACTAGACCAGAAGTGACAGACAGAATGATTCTTCAAGGAAGTTTTATGGGACTTCTGCCATCTTCTAGAGTCTAACAGAGTAGCAATGAGGTTAATAGTTACAAGAGTACTTTGAAGGAGATACAATTAAGCCAGGATCAAGGAATCATATCACCCTCAAAGTAAAACATAGCTTCAGTCAAAAGTCACACTTCTCCCGAAAGAAGATTAATTATTTTCACTTTCTAGAGCAGACCCACAAATTCACTAACAACTGTGCAAATATTTGTGCACAGCTTCAAAAAGTAATTTGCCCATGCAAAACAAAAGACATGATCACCTCTTAAATGACCTTCCAGAATACACTGAGTTTACTCAGTCAGCCATTTAAGGCTAAGTCTGGCATAAACCATATCAGTAACATTTTTCAGATCAAAGACCCAGGGCACCAGCTATGCAATAATATTAAAAACTGGTTCAACACATGAAACATCAGTTCCCAGGTATCTGCTCTAAACCCCTCTATTAAAATCTGATTATGGGTAAAGAAAAGCCTCGTGAATCTCCAATTACTAAACAAGACGACAAGACTTTTACGCCCTATTTCTAAAAGTCACATAAAATGGCTAACAGAAGAATATTCAATTAGAAGGTCTTTAAGTATCAATGTCAGCTGAAACATGGCTATCAACTTTTCACTGAAGGACAGGAAAATAAAAACTGGAAGCTCACTTCCAAATACTTTTAAGAACTCTGCTTTTTAACTAAGAGTAGGATTCATTATGGCATCCTCTGAATGCAACTATTACTTTCTGTAATGGAGCAATTTAATCCATAAAAAGATCTGTTCTAATGAATTTCTTAAGTGAATACTGCCAAAATTAGTTACTCTTGAACTTAATTCTTTCATTACCCTCTCACACATTTTCCTTGCTTTACCTTCTCTTGCCAATATACCTACACAAAATCCCTTGTTATATCTCATGTCCTTTTCCAGTTTAGCTCTAGTCAAGGCTTTGGCTTTTTTAGTTCCATCCCTGCGCACCCTGGGAAAGTGCCTATGTTCTTCTTGGGTATCCACCCCCAATTCCAATTTTTATGCTTCCCCTCTTCTCACATGAGCTTAGAGAGGAGTTCCTGACAGCCAAGCTACCCTCCTGTACACCTGATAGATGTCCCAGAGTAATCTGGAAGAATCTGCACCTTAACAGGTGCCCTGAATAAGTTGTGCTAAATTTAATTCCTTTTTCTTTTGCAGCCCTTGTTAAAAGAATGAACCAGAGTTTGCTGACTTTGTCCCTAATGCACGTTATGACATCAGCTCCATGAAAATGTTGACTGAACAAGTTTAGTCATAAAGTACAAGTTCAAAAGCTCATTATTTTCCAGGGAGATTATTTAACCAGACCAAACTGACTCCATCCTTCAACAGCCCCTGCCTTTCTGTAGCCATTATTACACAAGGCTGTATTCCATGCCTCCCTTGGTCTCCTTTTATCTACTAACTCCCTCTTTTCCCAGCTCCTGCCAGTTGCAGAAGCATCAACACTTAAGCCAAATGAGCTAAACTCAAGTTTAACCTCATCCAGCACCATTCTAGCAGCCCTACAGCACACTCCAGGTGCTTCAAGCACAGGCTTATTTTGCAGTGGCACAGGAACTGAAACCAAATCTGAGCCAGGTGTTCACATGAATGAGCACTGTGGTTTGTCAGAAGTGTTGCTCTAGAACATTACTGCCTATGAATGTCACAGCTCGCCCTTCACTTTAGCACCAATTTTTCTCCCGTATGGCAGCAATAGCTTTGCTACTTCCAGCCACAGTTTGACCCTTCCCACCCCTGCACCAGAATTAGTGGCTGAATGATGAATCCAATCAGGGAACTAATCAGTGTGAGAATTTATTTGATCGTTTTCTTCCTCCCTGACAAATCTGTTCCATGACTTAGCACCTGAACACACCAGCAATTAGTAGCTGGGATTTACACTGCAGTTCTCCCACAGGAATAGGAACTGAAAATTGTGGCCTCATTAAATCCTATTGCATAGGTTAACTGTATTAGTAGAGCAGTGCCTGGAATACTTGTAGCATTAAAATGCTCTTTCAGATTTAGAAACAACTCCATATCCCCATCTGTACTTACCCTGTCATGCAAAAATAACTGCATATCCCCATTTAATGCATTCCTTTCATTTCAGTTTTAATGAAGGAAATCAGATTCCATGCAGTCAGATGTCCTTAGAGTGCAGGGAAGCATCCTGCAGGAGCTACTGTGTAATTCCTGCCTTCATTATTCTAGGAAAGAAAATAACTCACTGTACAGTCTGTTGCATTACTTTCATCTCTGCATACAAGGGATGGTCATTCTTACAGTATATTAGATAACTTTGACATTTTAAATATAGCAACAACTTTATCATTGTTGCCTCAGTGGGAAAGAGGAAGAGTAAAAAATCCTCTTTCTATAAAGAAAAGGTAAAGTCCTATGGATGAGATATTTTTACTGTCTTGCTGCATATTGAAAATACTACTTCCAAAACCTTCATACTTACTATCTTCCCCACAGGCCTTTGTTCATGCTGGTTGTATTATTTGTTTTTAAAAATTCAAAGAGATTAAGTGAGATGACAGAAGTAAACTGTAATTTATGGTGTTGGATACAATCTCATGACATGTTTTGCTATAACAGAAATTATATTGGTATCCACTGAATGAAACCTTCCCCTCCAATATAAATAATCTTTAGTTTTTAAATCAAACTAATTGCCTGAAATGTGAAGTTCTATGTTTTGAAGTGGAACATATATAAATTAAGCTTTGAAATCACTTAAGAACAATATATTTTTTAGTCTTCTGAAGGAAGAGCAAGCTTGGATAAATCACACCTTAGAAAACATTATTAGTTATACACTCAAACAGTTTAGAAAACAATCTTGCACTTCCACAGTGGGTATGTGGGGGCGTGGATGAACTGGTTATGTCTTAATCTTCCCGAACACTCTATTTCATGTTCTCAGAGTTTGAGTCTGCTCACACCCCTTCAATCATTCTCCAGTATAACTTTCTCCAGATTCATTCATCACTGGAAAGACTTAAAAAAACCCCACAACCCCACTCCCACACCCCCCTAAAAATCCACAAACACAAACATTGGGTAAGTACTCTGAAGATGAAAATACATTAAGTTATTTTTGCCATTCTACTTAAATTCTCAAAATGGTTGCATTTTAAATACTTAAGCCAAACTACTTTACTGCTTAACCTGTGTTTGTTTCAGTTGTATGTTCACAGAACTTTTAGTGTTTACTGCTGCCACAAGTCAGTTCTGGTGCTCAGCTAACCTCTCAAGCACTGAAGATGTAAACACCTTGAGAATCCTTAAAAACAGTACAGCAGAAACAACTGAAAAAACCACCCATTTTCTACACACAAGGTCAATCATTCTACAATTTCTAAAATAACTGTGAGCTTAAAAACATTGTAAGCCAAGCAAAAACTTCAGTCTTTACTCAAACAGCAAAAACAAGATGATGTTTTTATATAGCTAATCCACAGGTCATAAACAATGGTGGTAAGGAGGGAAAACTCAAATACCACACTTCCTGAAATCTGATTAATAATCTAAAAATATAAGGACAGTTTAATTCTACAAGCTTGTCAGTCTAGTGACTCATGCCATTGCAGACTATTTAATGCTGAAAGGGAATTCTGGAGGTTAAGCAGTCCAAAATTTGCTCAAAGTGGGTTCAATCAGATCAGGCTGTTCAGCTGAATTCCATAGACCTACGACGACTGAGGATTACAAAAGCTCTCCAGGCATAAGCCCTTCCCAGGGTTTGATCATCCTCACAGGGAAGTATTTTTTGTCTTTCACCTAATTAGAATTTCTTGCATTTCAACTAGAACTGTTGTCTCTTTTACTGTGCGCAACTAAGCAAACTTCTCTATATCCTGCTCTTTGTACAGAAAGATAATTATAAAATCTTCTCCTTATCTTCTTCAGGGAAAAAAACCAACAAACTAACAATAAAACCCAAAAAAACCAAACTACCACAATTCTAACAGCATCAACTTGTACATCCTTCACCTACCAATAAAAACAGAGATAAAGTTTTTATAATTTTTTCAATAGGTCCTTTGCTCCATAAAGCAGTAGGTACAGATCTTCTTCTGCCTTCAAGATTCTTTGCTAACTTCAACTGAACGCCAGCTGTCATACCTCCACCTCTGCATATTTGTAGAATGTTTCTAGATTCCTTCCAGTGGACCATTTTGCTTTCCCCTTCTCAGTAACTTTGTGTATTTGTTATAGATTCCTCAAAATATGTGACCCAGGATGCAAGCTGCAGCGTTGAAAAATGCACTCAGCATTTCTCCTGCTCTCATGTAAGAGTTCCAGGTTCTAAAGAAAGGCCCCTGAAGGATCTTGAGCTTCTTCACTTTAGAAAGGCTGCAGTAACATCTCATTTGTATTCAAACAGCACAAGTAGAGCTAAGCACAGGTAGTCTGGGCAGAGAACAGAGCTGCCCTGGAGAGAAGGACTTGTGGATGAGAAGTTTTGATATATCTCTGCAAAGGGTGCTTGCAGCCTTGAGAGCCAAATGTATCATGGACTGGACCCAAAGCCACGGGGCCAGCAGGTCAATTCTCCCTCTCTTCACTCACCTGGAGTGCTGCGTTCAGCTCTGGGAAAGATTGAGATGAGATATTAGGAAGAAATTCTTTACTGAGAGGGTGGTGAGGCATTGGCACAGGTTGCCCAGAGAGGCTGTGGATGCCCCATCCTTGGAAGTTTTCAAGGCCAGGGAGGATAGAGCTCTGAGCAACCTGGTCTAGTGGGAGGTGTTCCTGCCCAAGGCGGGGGGGTTGAAGCTATATGATGTCTGAGTTTTTTTCCAACCCAAACCATTCTATGATTCTATGAAATAACACAAAAACAGGCAATCTGATCTTTCATCACAGAAACAGACCTTTATAGCTTTCCTCCTCTGAATTCTTCCACAAATCAGTTGTTCAAGCACAGAATGGGAACCTCAAATACTCTGTATTTCAATTAACTTGGAAGACTTGAGAAGAACTAGTATTGACTATTATGAGTGCAAACACAAAAAGCCAGCACAGTAAGCTGAGTTTTACCAGTGAAAACTCAACTGCTATCACCTCAGTTTTCTTACCATTGGAATTTTATCACTATTGATAAAATCCTTAGGCATATGTGCAAAAGGACTAGGTTTCCCATATGATATGAAGAGAATGCTGTCCTACTCCTCAGTCTGCCTCTGGAGTGGTTCAGTATGGACTCCATTCTGTAAACCTTGTTCTCACCTAAAGCACCAATTCACGCACTGCCAACTTTAACCGCAAACTGGAACAAAAGACACCTACAAACCCAAGAGAAGTATTTTTATAAATTATGTTGAAGAAACCTGACAGCATTGCAGAATACCAGGTCTTAACAACACAGCTTGCTACACAAAAATAGTCACCTGGTCCGCCCTTTAGGCCTTCACTTCAGTGATCTCACAACATTCCATCCAGTCTTTTGAGTAGTGTTGTAGTTCAACTTTTGCCCCCACCCCACAGAACAGTCTCCAAGTCTAAAAAGCAGCATTCACTTTGATGAAGTAGTTTTCATTCTTGCCAAGACAATCTGATTTAGCCAACCAAAATCTACGCTAGCACTTTCACAGGTCCCTGGAGATTACCAATTCCTATTGGACATTAGGAATTAGACATTAGGTCTGAATTACTAAAACTGTTTTAAGGATGTTTGTAAAAAAATTATTTATTGTTTTCAAGTGCAAAACTAACACTACTCTAAACACCTTTGACTAGCAGAGAAAATAAATTAATTTCTTCTTCCAAGCTGGTTATACAATTTCCTTTAAACTTTTTTTTATTGTAACTGAAATGATCACCTGCTTGAAGCAGTTTTTGCTGGGTAGAGAGGTTAAATATCTGCATCTATGACAGGAAGTGACACAGCTTTACATTGATACAGTAGACAGATCCTCACATCATCTGCCTTAATACAAATCTGAAGGTAACTGAACCACCAGTTTGGTACTTTAGACAAGGAAATAATTTATGTAAGCTTTTGTGTATTTCATCATAACACTAGTCTAATGTGCTGTTTGCACATTCCCATCTGTTTTTATTAACTAAGAGCAAGAACAATTCAAATGACCAGCTCAAAACAAGTCAGTGCAGCACACAATTTAAACTTCTGTACATTTTTTTTCCTGTAAGAGGAAAAAACTCCTGGCATATGATGCCTCAGGGATTGCAGACCTAAGAACTGGGCAGAGTAGATGGAAAAGATAAATTTTACATTTCCAGTCAACCTGTTTTATTGAAAAAACTACTGAAACAATGCAGGAAGCCTAAGAAGAAGTAACAGTATTTTATCACTTCTGCTCAGCAAGTTTATTGAGTCTCAAGTTTTCTTGTCTTTATCTTCTGATTCACAAGAAAAATTACCTTGTTTCACTAACAGTCACTAATATTCAAACCAAGAGCAAGAGTAGAACCTGGTGAAATAACTAATAACTCAAAGTCTGGGTTAAGTCCGAAGAGCAGAAAGGGAAGTAAAAAGATTAATGTTGTAAGCTGTGGATTGTTTATGATTTTGAAGTCAATTTCTTCAGTTAAAAACTTGCACTAAGATCCTGCCAGAGCCGAGGAGATCAACTCATTGTAACTGCAAGTAGGCAGTTTCCAATGACAACTGCAAAAATTTTGTGCTGGATCCAAATTTTCATGTGAATCCCCTACATTTTCAGAAATTACTACTTTCGGTCCACCCAAAAAAGTAAATGTAACCCGGCCTCATTCAGCCTGCACAGAGAGAGAACTGCTGCTGCTGCTCAGTGGTTCAGCATATTCCAATCATTCCAGTAGTTTTCCAGCTGCAGCCTGAGTGGACTACAGTTGTCTGCAGACAACTGAACCGAAGCAAATGACCTAGATTTATTGTATGGGATAACCACTTTCCAGTTGAAGAACTTCAGAAAACCTAGAAGTTCGTTGGTTTTTGCTTAACAGCTGAGAATGACTGCATTAGCTAAGCCTTCCTACCAATTATTTCTGCATTTACCTTCAGAGATATTTAATAACATCTTTTCAACACTTCTGCATATTTTATTCCCCGTCGTCTAAACTTTATAACTTGAAGCAAAAAGGAATTTTCTCCCAGATGTCTTCTTCCTACCCTGTATGCTTTGGGAAATATATGGGACAAGCTGTCTTTACACCTCCCCCTTAGCACATCTTACTGAAACAAACAGAAATAGCAAAAACATCCCCAAGAAATCCTGTATATAGTGATCAAAAACCAAATCCAAGTTAGCAGATGTTGAGATGGGAACTTGAATACTGAAAGTATAAATCCCTGTGGAAGAGGCTGCAGACACAAGGATCAAGTTTTCATTATTTTTTTTAATTCATTTCTAGCATTTGCTATTAGCTTTGCCTGCAATATCCAACTGAGCTTCTGTTTTTAAAAAGATTAAAAAAGGCTACTTAAAGAATTTCAGCACAACATTCCCCCTAAAAGACCCTCATCAGTTTATCAAAATGGGGTTTCTGTTCTGAGGATGCTGTGTGTCTCTCCAGCTGGCATTTTTCAGCAAGTTCTACAACCAGAGCAGACAGACATAGATGTCTATATAAAAAATGGATATCTACTTTGCAATTCTCTACTTTAGGAGAAGCCTTAATTGCTAATAGTAACACCAATACTTGGTCTATAAAAGTTAAGAAAATGAATTATGAACCTGATGGTGAATTTCACCTGTCTTGATATGGTATCTATAGTACTCTGAAAGGCTTTTAAAGCACTGCTACACTTATTCTGGCTTAAACCAAGAAAAAGGTCCTTAACAAACACACTTTTCAGGTTTTGTTGGTGGTAAACAAGTATCTAGCTTATCCACCATAATCAAATGCAATCTGAAGTCCTTTGTCTCAGTCAAACAAATACATTTCCAGAAACAACTGCTATATAAACTGAACAAGTGAGCCATCTGTGCTTCAGTTGTATCAGCATTTTGGGAGACAAACAAACCTGATACATGAGTTGTTCTGTAGAACAGTAATGAACCAACTCTTTCCTAGCTACAGTTTCTAGAAGCTTGTTATTGAAAACAGTTGTTCTCTCCACAAAATCCTTAAACTGTGCAAGACTTGAGTGAGAAATAATGTAACCCACTCATTACTTGCACTATCAAGGGATGAAACAGGAATGAAGGGCCCAGTTGTGCAGTTCCTCTTAGCTCCTATGAATTTCCATTTAAAAGTTTGGTCCAAAATTTCCATTTACAAGTTTGTTTCTTAGTTAGGCAACAGCTCAGAGTAATGGCAGCAACTAGCTCTGACAGAATAAGCTGTTGCAGACAAAGGTATATTCCTCTCTGTTCAGATTACCTCTTTAATTGATGAATGCTAGTTCACTAAATATTCTAGATCACGAACTGAAACAGCCAATGATCAGACACTTTCCAAACTGTCTCTGCTTAGAAAGATTGTTAGAATTTGGAATTAAAATTAAAATGCTTTCGTTAAAGCATCAGGACTCACCTGTCAGCCATGATAAGGGGGGCACAAACATCAATAAAAGCCTTTAATCATTTATTCTGAGATCAATCTAACGACTTATACCTTAAGTTGACACAAATTTAATGTTCACTCTAAACAGATACGTTAAGCACTGCATCTATTGAACACAGTGCAGTGTCCACTTTCATAGGCAACACTGAGCTGGCCTAAAAGGGTTGGATTTTTTATTCCAAGAGTGATTGGCCAGACTCCGTGTTTTACCAGTGCATTTTGGATGATACCTACCCTAAGGGTATACTAAGCAGAAGATATTCCAGCTCACATGGGTGCCAGATGATTGCTAAACAGGAGTCATCAACCATCCTTAAATCAGGAATCAGGGCAGTAATTCTGTCTCAGTAATTCAGTACTATACCATCAGCAAACTGACAACAGATGACACTATGAAAAGAGAAAAATCTACAAAACACCTGTTCCTGCAGTTTCACACAAACTCAAGCTTAACATGTCAGAAATTGCTCCAAAAGTTCAGCAGCTGAGCAAAGGCTCCCAGCCATCACCACAAATTCTGCATCGAGTTGTTAGCTCCCAATTAAAACACTTTCAGTTTCTGGAAGAACGCCACATCAGGTTCTGTATTAAACTGCTCAGGACATGTTTGTCCAAGGAATGAACAGGAAGTGGATGTTTTCCTTTGAGGCAAACACTTGGCGCCAGCTACTGGGTTTCAGTTTCAATAGATGCCAGCCTGATATTTTAAATTCTCTGCATGATCTAAAGACACAATAATTAAAAAAACCTCGCAACAATAATAAATGTGAATTCTCAAAGCTCAGGTTGTACTGTATCAGGAAGATATGAGAGAATAAATAGGAAGATGAGCGTATCTCCCAAAGATTATTGCTATGGTTAAAAAACCCCTGAATTTAAAAGTGCTTTAATTGGGGCTTAGCACCATAAGCAGGAATTACTTCTCCAGAAACTGAACAAAAGATATGTCCAAGGCAAAATCAAGTGTTCTATCAAAGCCAAAGCAATGAAGCTTAGCTTCTAAATAGGTTTCCTATAAGATTAACAGACATTATTTTCCTGTGCACATTGAATTTACATTTTCTTCATTCAGCAATGCATAAAAAGATATGAAATGCCAAAAGCAGCATTAATGAGTTCTAGAAGTTTTGTGCCTTAACACAGTTTTGTTGACATGATGAAGCAGTTGGTGATTGGAATCATGCAAAAACAAAACATGGGAGCAAAAAAATTCTATCAGAAAAGCTATTTTTACATCCATAAAATAAATGCTGCTTTCTAAGTAGTATATACTTAAAAACACATGCATTAACAACTACAGAATGGCTCTCTAAACCAATTATACACACTTGGAATATTCAGCTTCACTGTAATATTTTCATTAAAACTTATAAATATTGGTATTGCACTTTTAAGTTTGAAATAATCCACCAACAAAAGTTAAGCTATTTTCTCCAGATTTCCAGGAATTACTGTTGAATATGCTTTAGTAAACACAGTCTAACTTGTCACAGGAATGGAACTAAAGACTGTATTTCATGTTATACTCTAATTCGAGGACCCTATTTTGAAAGTAATTATATTTACTGTCATTATGCTCAAGTTAAATTTAAATAACAGACAACTACTGATTTTATCACAAGCCAAATTCAAATTTTTTAAACCATGCTAAATATCCATGACTTTAGCCAAGGAACAGTTAATAGTATTACTGAAGTTATTGAGAAGTCAGCAATCCAAGAAATAAAGATTCTCACAAATGCCTCACATGAGTATAAAGGATTCTGTGGGTTTTGTTGTGAGTTCGTTTGGTTTTTCTTAATACAGAGCATACACAGAAATGCAGATCTCACCTCACAGAAACTCTCCTGATCTCTTTCTTATTTGATTCAACATCTTCTACTTTCAATTGCATTATCTGAATCAAGCACTGGAAGTATTTTCGAACAAACAGAAAAATACTTTTTAAACATTTATTGCCTATAGCATTTGCTTTCATAGTGTCATTAACAAATCAGTTTAAATGAAAGATGCTGATGGTAACTGTTCTATGGTCAGCTCCCTATCTATAGTCTCAAATGGCCTAACAGCTCATCTTTCCTGCTTGAAGCTAATCACTAATTTATAGGTCACAAGTGTGTTAAAAAGCAAGTTCATAAATGACTGGAGTTTGGGAAACAAAAGTATCAGTCATTCAACAGTAATTATCAAGATCTGATCTTAGCTCATCAGAAACTTTGAGCACCCAATTTTGTTGTATAAACTGACTCAGAACATTCTTTTAAGTTTGGCTGAAAGTGTGACAGGGCAGTCTCCAGAACACCTATCCAGTGATGTTTTGATCTGCTTTGTTTATTAGCCACTGCATGCAATTACTCTCTTTGATTTCCAAAGCATAGCCAAAGGCTAATTAAAATGATTTCACCATTTCCCTTCCAGCCTGTAACCCATGAGGAAGGCAGCAATGTCTGTAAGCAAAGACACAACTGCAGACCATATTCTAATTTTCGCAAGAAAGACACAAAAATTCATTCTTTGGAGAAATGCAATGCCCTTGGCAGACAATGTATCTGAACTGAGGTACAGAATTACACTGCATAGGAAATACTAATGAAGGCTGTAAAAATGGGCAAAGAGCTAAAAGCACCAAACCCCAAGTCCCCCAAGCTACTTCAAAGCCGTATTCATGCGCATTATGAGTTTTCAAGACCATATTTTTCTGTCCCTTCCTACTCTCCCTCATCAGGATTTCAGTTGCTTCTGGGAAAACAAATTATTTGCTACCTTAGTCTTTATTAAAAAGAGAAAAAAAAAAACCCAACAAAAAACCACAACAAAACCCCCCCCCACAAAACACACTCAAGGACATTCCAATCAAACAGAGAATTAGAACTAGAACTGTAGCTTGTTCCATAGGACTTACTAGTACTGATTGCATTCCAAGTCAATATAGCAACACTACAGATACCAGTTCCTTAACCATTTAAATATAAGTATTGCTTCCCTCCCCATCTGTGGCCTGTGATTGTAGAATTTGCCATCACTGCTCACAATCAACATAGGCTTTAACACCAGTACACTACAAAAAGAAGTCATATCATACCCAGCATCCAATAAAAGTTTTAAACTCACTTTAATATGAGCTGTGCTGATTTGTACCTACCCCTTATCATAATGAGCTAAAGCAGAAAAACATCTAATTGTTCAAAACTGCTGAAACTGCAACTTGTAAGAAAAACAACTGTTGTATAACCAACTGGTCAGTTATTGGCACTTATTAATTCCAGCTCCTGCTTTTGTCCTAGCAATAGATCTGTCCATGGAAATGACAACTGCTCCTTTCCACATAATTGAACTGGGAAATTCAACATTCATTTTGCTATGGAGGAGATGAAAAATTACAAGTAACTTAACACAAATCTTCAACTTAAGAAATGGGCAAATTAGGTAGAAAGAAGTAACTTTTTGCTCACACTTTGGACACATATTCAGAAGTTCAAACAAGCATAAACAAAGTAATGAAAAACCCTGCTAACCTCAACTGATGCTGTACATAAAACTGTATCCATGACTTTAGCAATACAATTGTATACGTCCCCTGTTTTTCTGAATCTTTCCTAAATTTTCTCTTCTGATCTTTGATCAGACATAAAAATTCTTGGACATGAGAACTCTGGGTTCACAATGTTCACCTTGAATTTAAGTGGAATAGTTGACCTTCAAGTCCTGATATCTTACCAGCTAAGCCTATGGCCCTTCAATAAAAGCACACGGAAGTTGTTTGGTCTACTGAGAACTATCCAAAGGAATCCTTATTTATGCATTTTGACACTGCTGCAAGATCCACTCATTCAGTATTTTTTACTTATGAGGCCTGCATGAGTCACCAATACCATGGTACCCAAGTCAACACTCAATGCACGATTTTCACATCTAACACAACTTTCCACACATTATTCCAAATGGATACAGATACATAGCACTGCAGAACTGTTCTCTTGGACTTTTAGAAAGCTTAGCTCATCCCCTGTAAGCCTTCTTGTTGAAGCCAAAATTAACTAACTGAGCTAGGCTTGAAAAACAAGGATTTATTAAATATAAAACTGATACAAGAGGGAAAACTGTGGTTAGAATAAGGGAGGGCAGAAAGAAGAAAAGCAGTAGAAGAAAATATTTTCCTCACACCACTGAATTCTCTGCTTGTTATTCATAACGTATTCCCAACTTTGACTGTCATACTTAGGAATGCATATGCTGTATACCACAAACTTGTACAAAACAGGATATATTTCAGAGATAAAATTTGCTTTCAGTTTAGGGAATGGAATACATAAGCACATCAGAAAAAAAAATAAATTCAATGTTTTGTTACAACCTGGTATTAATAACTCTCTACTTTTTGCAGCAAACACCCATTAGGCACAGGACAAGTCAGTGTGGTAAGAACAGCCCAGACAGAATCAAGTAAGGAACTCCTTAACTTGGGGTTTTTAAGCATAGAAAGGTCAATTCTGAATCACTTAGGCAATATGTTAAAGCCACCATGATTTTCAGAGCACAGAAGTGAACTCAATGAACAAAATCACCATAGCATGACATCAACATCTCAAAGAAAGTATTACATTTAGCAGTTCTAAATTCATGATCATTCAAATTACCACAGCTGGAATGAGCTCTATTTACATAGCAAATTGAAATGGCTGAAGAATCAGTTCTATCTGTACCTTCACAAAAAGGACAAATTTGAGAATCCTGGGATGTTCACTCAGTCAGTGAGTCACAAATTCCACTGCAATGCCAGGTTTACAGGCAAGTTTGTTACTCCACACTGCTCCTATGAACTCTGTAAGAACTGATACACAAACTATTAATAACTGTGAATAATTCTTTGCCACATGTCCTCAGACTCTCTTGGATCAGACTCGGGAAATTAATTAGCCATCCCGAAGAGGTGGTTTTCAAAAACCTCTTTCATTTTATCGTACACACTAGTAAGAAGTGGCAGTCATGCTGTGTTTTTCTGAAAGTTTTTCTAGTACATTCCTGGGATTTTAGTTAAGAGTAACTCCACCATGAATATGGAACCTGCTAATAGCAGGTTACAGTAGCAAACAACTTTCTTGTTCCATAAAAGAAAGATTTAGGTCATCATGTTCAAATTTGCAAAATGTAAACTGAACACCAAGTTTAATTAGAACTAAGCAGTAAAACAAAATTATCTTTAGCAATCACACTTCAGCAGACTCAACAGTAATCAAGTGGAAAATAACAGAAGTCCTAGAATCTCCAGATAAAGACAAACCCATATAGTAAAAGTGCTGGCATAACACTGGGGAGTTCCAATACAGAGATATCCAAGAGACCCCACAGGGAATAAGCTCAGTCCAGCAGCTCCCAGGTCAGGGCTAGCTTTGATATGCTCCTGGACAAACTAGTGTGGTACAGCTACCCTGCACTGTAATCCAGGCAGGCTCACAGGCTGTCACTCAAGAGCAGGGAACCTGGTACCTGACCAGAGGCAATCCAGGTATCAATTTAGCCATAGTAATAATGGGCACTTCAGCATGGTGAGACAAGGTGAATTTCAATGAATCCGTGGTATGCTTTATCTGTAAATCAAGTAATCCACCCATATATAGCAGCCATTTAAGTACTCATTTTCATTTAGTTTGTAACTGAAGGTGTAAAAGCCATTGGAATGGACACTGAAAAGAACAGAGGTTACCCCCCAAGAATTAAAAGCTATTTATTTTTCCATGTTAAGCTTTCTTCTTGCAGATATATATTGAAGTCTCTTCTCTTTTTCATAACACTTAACTATACCCCTTACTGCTGCTTCTATTTCCTAAAGGTACTTCTAAACAATTTTTTATTTTAGCCTCTCTAGTTAGTTTAGCAGTAGTCAAGTGTTATGCATTTCTCAAGACATGTATTCAAACTTCACTATATCCCAGAGAACTGCAAGACTGCAGCATCACAGTTTTGTCAAGAACACACAGGTGGTTGCTGTTGCCTAGATAAGTTATTGGAGGTCCTACAGGAATTTAGTTTTGTTTGTTTTGTTATTTAAAGAAACAAGACTCCACACCAGAAATGCCTACTAGGCCACTTTCTATGAACATCCATTTCACAGCCTAGCATCACTTCAACCTCCCAGTCCTCTGAGCAGTAAAACTCTGGTGCTTCCTATTTGGTTGCCTGTCCTATTTTCTTATGGTATTAGGTGAGTTGATTTACCAAACTTGACTGTAAGCAGTGGTAGGTTTAAGAAACGATGAAAGGGATTAAAGCAGCTCATGAAGAGGGGAATTCTCAGTTAAGCTATGGCAGATGAAATTACTTCACAACAAACATTTATTGAAACCTCTCCTACAAACCTAAGTTTATCTTGCCCAAAACTTTATGCCTAGTGAAAAAAAGGAATTGTACTTTGCTTCAGAAATCTACTGCTGATTGGAAATGCTATGTGCACATGCTGATAGAGAAGCCCTTTCTAAGCAACCGTGCAGTTTATCTAATTCCACTGGGGAAGGCTAAAGAAAAGGAAAAAGAGCTAACACCATTCATGCTAAGAAATTCTGCAGGCTTAATATAACTTGCTCTTCTTCTAACTAGTACTTTTTAACCCACTCCCTACCTTGAGGGAGGTAAATTTCTCCCAGCTGCATGGGTCCTCCTCACCCCTTAAACTGCACATTTGATTCAGCTGTTCACATGGAAGTTTCTGCTTTCTTGAGGAATTTTTAAAATTTGAGTGGCTCTACGTGGGAAGAGTGCAGAATTCCTTCAATCCCTTAGATTCCTGTAGGCACCTCTGAAGCCAACATATGCTGGCTATATTCAAAAGGAAGATATCAAAGAAAGCAAGCTAAAAACTACTTTTTAATCTAGTCATCATAAAAATAGCTGACACTGTACTGAACTGCTGGCATAACACACTAGATACAGTATTTCAGGAGAAATTTACATTTACCATAAAGAAAAAGCTGACACTGTTGCAAGTTGAGAAATGTAGATGCTAATATGATGTCTCCTACAAAACCAGAAAGAAGTCTTACAAGACTATTCAAACTATAAAAATAATCTTTCATGTTTTCATCAAATAGAAGCCAACAGTATCTTCCAAATGCAGACTGGCAGCACTAAGATCTCTTTTGCTAAGCAACAAAGCAGTATCACTTGGCACTGCCTGTTTCATTGCCACCCCTCAGAACTACACTTTCTGTGAGAAGTTTTTTTTCCTGAAGAAAGTATCTCAGGAGAATGCAAGATCCCTATGCAGAAATACATAAAATGCAAATGGAGACCCTTGTTTCTGTTTCTGTATCCTTTCTTTGTCCAGGAACTGAAGTGGCAGAAACATTCTCTTTCTTCTTGGTCCTTACCAACCAAACCTCAGATAAAAGAAAAAAAGAGATACTTATGACTCCAAAGACAGAACCTCCACAGCTTATTACACACAAGAAGAGTCATGGCTGATTAAGAGAGTTCAACTCCTACATTCCCACTGATAACATCCATTTATATTATTATTTCTAAAGCAGCCAGGGTCACCTAGTTAGCATTTCAAGCCCTGCCATTCAGATATGAAACAAAATCAGAGGTCAAACCCTTCATGTGGTAATTGGTGGCAACACTTCGAGATTATAGTTAAAGGCTGTATTGTTTCCAAACAAATGAGGAAACAAGACTAGGACAAGAAAAACAAACGAGATGTCTGTCTTCCTGAAACTTTTGTTTCCCAACAAGGACGAATTTTATGAAGATGCAGAGATGCAGACTGTAAGATATATGACTGCCTCCCCCATTACGTGGAGAGGAAATTTCTGCCACTGCAAAGTTTATGTAAGTAAAATCCCTGAACATTAAATCATACTTGGAGCAGGAAAGCAGCAGGGAGCAGAAGCCATATAACTGATAAGGAAGAAAGTCAGAAAGAACATACAGCACGCAACAGATACTTTCCCGAGAACTCTAACTACCAAAGCATGATTTGCCTTCACATATTTCATTAATCACAGAACTGAAAATGCGAAGTTGCAGCTGAGGCTTCTCCTACATTCAGATGATTTACAGAGTTCTCTTACCCCTCATCAACATACATTTCGTGTTGTACAGTTAAACTCATTCTTGTACTCTTTTCTCCTCTGAAGACACCCCCCTCTATTTCATTTACCTTCCCTAAACCCACCTATCTGTACCTCTGTAAAACTTAGAAAAATTTAGACAAAAAAAATTATCAACCCACTAGGAAGGATGAGGATCAGTCAAAACTTGCTTACATAAGCTTTGTTTCCACAGGAAACCAGCCTAAGAGTTTACTAGCCCACAGTCTGTCTAAGAAACAGA
Source organism: Eopsaltria australis (assembly GCA_034509425.1). Taxonomy (NCBI): domain Eukaryota; kingdom Metazoa; phylum Chordata; class Aves; order Passeriformes; family Petroicidae; genus Eopsaltria; species Eopsaltria australis. The sequence goes on from JAVTVJ010001627.1 coordinate 46,695, forward strand.
AAGGACTGAAAACATTTGACTTCTTGTAGGTTGTTTAACAACTGAAGAAACAACACATACACACAAGTGGGAGAAAAGTATGGATAAGATTAGATCACAAACCAACAGAAAATGCCCAGAGTTTATTCACCTTCTACATTAGAAGTAGTTCCACAATGTCAGAGTGCTCAAGGATTGCAGGCTTCTTTAATCATCTAACCCCAGTGAGTATTTCTCTTTCAAGGATTTCTGCCTCATGAGTGCAGTTAGATGACAGCCTTCAGCCCCTTTACTACAGCAGCATCCAGGCTGGCTCAAGCCTCTTTCAGTAGCAGATGAAACCAAGTATTTGACTCTGCACTGAAGCAAATGAAGAGTGATCACAGAAATCCATTGGCTACACGAGTTGCAGTGCCGCTCAGGAAGAGTGGGAATACAAAAAAAAAACTTGCTAAGTAGTACTGCAGTGAACTTGTAGATACAAACTGAACCAAGACAGTTACCACCAAAGCTTTTGCCTCAACAAATGATACACAAGGATCCAATAATTACTAGTGTGTAGTGAATTTTCTAGATAAACATGGAAATCCTTTAAAAGCTGTAGGAAGAATCCAAATACGCTGCTGACACGCTCTGCAAGTCCCCAAATCTGAGAAGATATTAGACATACCAATGTATTACCCAACTTTATTACACAGACACAGGTACACAACCTTTAGCAAACAGCTGAAGTGGGATAATTACATTATTCCCAGTTATTTCCTCTATAACTTTATATACAGAGCATGTGAGCACACAGCCACTTTGATGCAAAGTCCAGAAGCTTAGCTGGAACTGTCAGAGAAGACTATTCAGGCTAAGCTGTTGGACTTTGTACTAAAGCAGCTGGAAGTACTTGGACACTTCTCTTTTTGCCAGGAGTGCTACAAGTTTGAGAGTTGTCAACTGAAGTAGAAAGAACTTAAATCATCACGACAAGTTGTGTCAGCGTGTGTCAAGCTTCCAAAGACAATCATTAACTTGTTGGGAGATCTAAATAATTACAGGTAAATTATACGTACACCTCTGCTCTGATGTAACAGTTCCCAGACAATATTCCTGAACAGTAAGGTTTAACTGAAGCAGAATGCTGCCCTTATGTACTTTTCCCACAAACCTCAGTGACAATAGAAGTCAAATGAGGACAGAATGCAGCTTTCAAACACTGCCATGTACCTGAGGAGTGCTCAGCCATCACACAGGTGTCTGCTGCTCCTGCAGCACTCATCCTAACTAGGTATCAACACACCTCCCAGAAGGTTAATGAATTAAACCTCAGCACACCCAGTAGCTTAGCATCACCCTATTAAGGATGAACCCTGAGGCGCAGAGTGGAAGGACAACCAAACCGAGGCCACAAATCCACACAGGATCAGCGAGGCAGGACGGGGATCTTAGCTGTGAATCCTTTAAGTTTCACGCAGTGACACAGAATAACTCCGCCGGGACGCGCGAGGGGCGGCCGGGGGCAGGAGACAAGGAGGAAGCCGAGCAACCGAGAGGCCCGGATAAGGGGGAGATGAGGGGGAGGGGGCCCTCAGCCCCGCACGGAGCTCAGCGAGCACCCGTGCCCGCCCAGGCCGCGGCTCCCGGCCCCATCCCGGGGGCTGCGCGCATATTCATCCCTCCTGCACCCGCAGCGCCGCCTCGCCCACCCCGCACTGCCGCCGCCTCCTACCTTGGCCACGTAGTCCTTCACCTCATCCAAGTCTCCGTTTTTGAGGGCCCACATGAACTCCTTGTCGGACATCGCGGCCGCCGGGCGGGGGGACGCGGGCGGGCGAGGCGCCGGCGGCAGCTGCCGGCAGGGAGCGCGGCTGGCGGCGTGGGCGGCGGGAACCCCTCCCCGGCTGCCGGGCGGGGCGGGGTGGAGCCGGACACCGGGCAGCGCGGGGCGGAGATGGGACGGGCACGACGCAGCACGGGTGATCCCACCGGGGCGAGGAGCAGCTCCAGTCACGCGCGCCCGCGCTTCCGGTTCCTGTGCCCGACCCCGCTCCGCCGCGACGCCCACGCGGGACCGCGGCCCACAGGGCGCATGCGCGCGCCGCCGGCGTCCCCGGGTTCCCCCAGATACCGCGGGGGAGAAGGAGAAGTGGGGGCATGGAGGCAGCGCATGCGCCCTGCGGCCCCGCCCGGGCGCCGCCGTTGCCATGGAGACGCGGCCTGTGCTGAGCCCGCCGTCACCACGCCGTGCCCAGCTCAGCCGGACCCGGCCGGGAATGCGGGATCCGGCATCAGAGTCTGCTCCCGTTGAGGGAACCGCGTGCCTGAATAGCTGCTCTGCAAGCCCCGAGGCTCTGAGCTGCGGGTAATTATCTTAATGCTTCCAAAGCAGAGGCAAGGAGACATGAAAGGAAGGATGTGGTGGTTAATTAATATGTTGGCGCTCAGCGGTTGCATCTGTTTTCCGAAGCCACATGTTTTGCATATGGAACATGCAGCCCGTTGTGTGATTCAGGCTTGTCTGCCAACAGGCAGTAGCTCTTCCTAATCCCCTGTAGTATATGGTGTAAAATAATTCGTGCTAAAATTTAAGATTACAGCATTTTACTGAAGTTGAGAGAAAGCACAAATACCAAAAGCAAGTGACCAAAAAAATTGTGCATTTCAAGAGATTTCTGTCTTAATAAACCCTAACAAGATGCATTCAATGTACATTCCACAGATAAATATTTTGTGGGATTTCTTCGTCTGGCAGAGCTCCATGATATGTGTATATACTAATATATGACTCTAGGATGTGTATATGTAGTGGTTTTAGTTCGCTTATTCAAGGTTCTGGCCAAATGCCAGCACTCTTACCCAAATTGACCTGAGGTTTACTATGAGATGAGGATTAGGAGTAGGCAAAGCAGGCTCAAACTTTATAGGGTATAAAGAAACTTTATTAATATACCTAAGACAGAGGGAAAAAAAACAAGGAAAACCAGGACAAACTCCTCAGATCACCCCTCCTTTCCCCACCTCTCCATTTCTTTCTCCCTGACAACATACAAAAGACAACACTTTGACCTCCAGTCAGTTTACCACCTCTGAAATAGCGCTCGTTTCAGTTCATTTAGGGAGAGAAGTCTCTTTTCTTTACACCATGGATTTTCTGTAAGAAAAATACAGTTTTTATGGGTCTTCTGCCTCACCATCAGCCGCCGCCCAGAAGAAAGACCAGCTTAATGGTGGATCCCTCCCACACCAGTAGCCTTCCCATAGCCACTATGGTGGGTTATGAACAGTCCACAGGGTACCTGTTTTAAGGATGCACAGTTCAATTGCAGCAACAAAGAAAATATCTTCTGTGCTGAGCAACACAGGTCTTCCTGACAACTCAGGTTCTCTGGCATTCCCCCTGGGACCAGGGCTCTGGGTCACAGCCTCTCCTCTCTCTTGGTTCAAGTTTCTCATCAGGCTGTACTTATTTCAACACTTACTTGTCTTTACCCAGGTGTTTCAGTTCACTGGCTGCAATTAGAACCTCACATCCCCCCTTTAGATTATGTCTTCATATATTACAGGGAATTTATTAGCTCAGTTCCCAACCATAGTTCTCCAAGAGAGTTTTCAGCTTCACTCTCAAAGCACTTCTCATGCTCCTCCCTCTAGGTATCAGTTCTACTTTCCTCACTGACTGTAAAGTCTCTATGCTGCATTTATGTAGATGTCCTCACTCGTTCCTCTCTCTGTGCAAGGAAGGATGGGTGTCTGTAAGTTTAGTCCAGGCATGGATAGAGTTAATCTCTCTCTCTCTCTCCAGTGTGACGATCACGTGCTCTCTGCCGGGCTGTTTGAAAAGGTCCAAGCCGGATGGCAGAAGCTCTCAGAGTCTCTGTGGCCTGGCTCTGCAAAGCTGGCTCAGCCTGGTGGGGCCATCTGGGCCCAGGGTGACAGGGCAGGGCCTGGCTCAAGCCGGATGGAGTCTGGCCTGGTCCTTTCCTGGCCCGGAGCAGGGATCTGGTCCTGTCTCATGTAGCTGACATACCGGCTGAGCTGTATCTGCTGAAAATTATAGCCGTTTCCTCCCCCATTCCTGGCTGCAGCGGCACGGCCGCCCTAAACCTCCCTTCCTCCCTCCCTCCCTCCTTTGGAAGGAGGTGGGGGGGGGCCTTACCAGGGAGAGAAGCAGGAGATGCTCCTCTCAACACAGCAGCAGGTCAAAAGAGGAAGAGGCTCAGAGGGTCTCTGCTTATATATGGTTTTTTCCTCGAAGGCAGATCAACTTTTTAATTGGTTCACCTACATATCAGTCTTTAAAACTACATAGCTGATGGCTCTCTCTCCCAGGAAGGAAGTTATATCCCTTCCTGCAGCATAGGTAACTTCCTAGATTTTGACCCCTCCTGACTAACCCAGGACAGTATACCAAGTGTGCATATGCAAAAAATAATATACGTCGCCAGAAAACTCACTCCAGCAGCAAAAATCAACTACTGATTTCAGGAACTGTCGTCAAACGTGGTGGAAAAACAGGAAAAAACTACATTGTTGTATTGAAAAGATAAAATTAACAAAGAAGAAAAAAGATATAAAAAGACACTTCATAGAAACCACAGCGGGCAACTGGTGACATTCAAACCGACAGGGTTTTGGACTCAGTTCACCCCAATGCTGATCGCCTGGCTCGGCGTTGTTTTTTTTGCTTCGTGGCTCTTTTTCAAATTTTATACTTTGATTTTTAATAAATTCTCTTTAATCATAAAATTAGCTGATTTGTTTATAACAAACTTGGTTACCCCGATGTGATCCAAATCTCGTTTCCATGGTTTCCCCCTCCGATCAGGAGGCGCCCCGCTAATTTAGCGGCCTGACGGCAGGGGAGAGCCAGCGGAACCAGTTGGATTCCAAACAGCAAATGAAGATAAAAGCCACAAGCAAAAGGGGAAAGAGGAACGAGCTCAGAGCTCCCAAAGACACTTAAGAGGGGATGGCCCTCGGAACCGCAGCGCATTTTTTCATTCGTAAAATTCTATGTGCACGGAGATCCACGCAGGAAAAGGGTCCGTAAGTACTGCAGATTGAATGAGGGTGGCTGAGCGTGTGTATGAGACGTGATAATATCACGAAGCAAGATTGGACCCCAAAAACCGCAGTTCCGGTGTCCCACAAGGGTCCCGGTCGGTCACGGGGGAAGCACATTTGACAGGAAACTCATTACATACACCAAATCCGAAACTTGGGAAAAGTTCGGACTTCATCCACAGGAATGCTAGAGGGAAAGGGACATCCTCGGAAATTTGAGAGACTGGTAAGCCCTCTTTGCCTAGGACCGGGAAGGTCCAGGGGAGAGAAAAGTAGAAAGGAGTAGAAAGGGAGCTTTTACCGGATCAAAACCACGCGGACAGACTTCCGCTGGTCATTGGAAACAGTAATCCAAAAAAAATTAACCGAACTTGGTGTGTAAAAGCACCATTGAGAGTGGGTTTATAAAGGTGTAACTGAGCAAAACCCGGCACAAACCCGGAAAGGAAAGGGCGTCTCGGATAGGTGCCTTTCTGGTCTCCCGCAAGGTATCCTGGTCCCAGAAGGAAAATGCGATTAAAGAGTCAGAGCGTAATACCTTATAAAATAGGAAAAAGGAAAAGCAAAACCCGGGGCGGGGGGGGGGCAGGTAAACCCGTAAGAGAAAAGAAAGTAATCTACCAAAAATTCCCCGGGATAGTCTGCAGGGAGTAATGCTGGAATACTGGGAAGAGTGCCCCTCAACAGAAAAAAACTGATGAAATTGGTGATTCAAATGTTGAATTACATCTTAACCAAAATACCAAACCTCTACCTCTTAAAGAGAGGAATTCCAGAACTTAAATTGAAATCTCTAATTAAAACTGAACTCTCCGAAGGACCCCAAAGTGGTCAAAAGAGATATACATTCACATTCCCCTGCAATTCACCATCATCACCAAATCTCCAAGAAAAGTATAAACATCTGAGGAGATTTTGTTTCACAGGGAAAAAAGAAATATTATGGGATGGTATGGAAAGTTTTAGATTCTGGACTGTGAATATGCTACTATATTGATAAGTACACACAGGCCAGGAGGAGCAATGCAGTCGGCTAAAAATACCTCTGCTACTGCTGCTGCAAAAATCAACTCCTTGCAAATAAAACACAAACCTGCAGATGTGAGTATCTCAAACTCTGCAGAGATGATTCTTACCTTGCTAAAAAAAACCTCCAAATGTGCTGAGATTGTTCAGTAGTGAAATGGGTAACAACTACCTGTTTTTCAAATACCCATAGTTTGTTTCAGATAGTTGGGGTGATGGGGGAAAGCGGCAATTCAAACCCTTCCTCTCGCAGAGAGAGAAAAAAAAAAACCAAACCCTAACACTTCTTTACAGCAGAGAAAAACCCTAAGCTAAACATCCTCAAAACTGCTTCCCCACATTCCTGCATGATAACAACTTCTAACAACTCTTATCTCTTTAGTAAGAGCAGAGAAAACCTTTAAAATTTTGTAACTAACACCAAAGTTTAAAATCTCTTCTAAATACTCCTACAGGAGCCACTTAATTTAGCCCATGTTTAGAACTTATGAAGAGTGGACCTGTCTAGCCCTAAATATTTATGTAAATAACTGTAGAGTTTGCAGGTCGGTTTCGGACAGTCGGGACAGACGAGAGATCTCTGAAGTTGGGTTGTAGAACATGAAGTTTATTGTGAAGAGACGTAAGTTTAGGAAACCTGCTGGGGGCTGCCAGACGCAGCCCCCAGCAGGTCAGAGAGGCAAGAGAGGAGAGAAGAGAAGAGCTAAGAGAGCTAAGAGTGAGGATCTAAGAGAGCTAAGAGAGCGAGCTTGTCACTCACAATACAATAAATCATCTTCTGTGCTGAATATTCTAATTTTCATTAAACAATCTAGAACAAACTACAAATCCTATAACATTTGCATACAGCCTATGAGAACTGTTGCATTACCATATGGCGTTATATTTTAAACCTTAAAAACTGCTTTTTGGACCCTCTGCCAGGTTGGTAGGGTCTGCTCTGACCCTTGGACCTGTCTGCAAGCAGAGGGTATTGTTTAATCAAAGCGGGGATTACCTGCAGTGGCTATGCCATTGTTTTCCAGTTGTTCAGTAACTGGGGTTTGGTATCTCAAAGCTTGTCTTCATTTCAATCTCGCTTATAGTTTCTACATTCTCAGCATCTTTTGCTAGGTAATCATATTTATAAGGCTTTCTTATTTCATCTTCCCCAACAATAACAAAAAACCGCGAGACCAAGCCAAGGCTGTGGGACAGCTGGGGCTGAGTGCCAGGCAGTGCCTGACGCCGCCAACCCCCGCGGGCAGGGGCTGCAGTGGCTCCCCGGGCCCAATGAAGGTGCAAGATGCCCCAGCCCCAGCCCGTCCCTGGGGCACTGTCGGCTGTGTCCGCTCGCGGAGCTGCGCCACACCTGGAGCTATGCAAAGCTTGTAATGCTGAGAGCCCCAGGACCAAAGGGAAGGGGGCAACTACCAAGAATGAAACATTAGAAATGAATTGTTCAAGGTGTCGGTATCTGCTGTTATACCAGGAGCTCGACTGAAAAGTGTATTTTCTAGTAAACACAGAAACTTCTCTGTCTATGCCAAAGGAAGAACAATTGTTCAAATGTTCTTTGCATAAGTGAGAAAGATGTGTGTGTGTGTGTGTTAATTTAAGTTTTACTGGCAGATAACAGTAACACGGAGATGCCCGTGAGAGTTTGCTAAATGTGCAAGATGGGGTTGAAAAACATGAGTTTCTGATAATTCCTATTTCTGATTGTGGTTTGCTAGGAAGAAATTTAACAACTGGAGTTAAAAACACGAGTTGGTGTTGTGGGTGGGGGGGGTGGGGGTAATAGGAAAACTAACACTGTTGTGAAACTAACACTGTTGTGAATGCTAGACTGAACCCAAAGGTGTGGGCAGTTGTCTTGGGTTAGGCCAGAGGGGTCAAAATCTAGGAAGTGATTTGTGCTGCAAGAATGCAGGGAGGAATACAACTTCCTTCCTGTGAGAGAGAGAGCTAATAATCAGGTAGTTTTAAGAATTCATAGGTAGGTAAACCAATTAAAAAGTTGGTCCGCCTTCAAGGAAAAAACTATACATAAGCAGAGGCTCTCTAACGCTCTTCTACTTTGGACTTGCTGCTGCTGTGTAGAGAGGAGCAGCTCTTGCTTCTTTCGCTGGTAAGGCTCAAGCGCTTCCCCACTCCCCCCCCCCCGCTTCCAAAGGAGGGATGGGGGGGGGGAAGGGAGGTTTTACGGCAGCCGTGCCGCTGCAGCCGGGCAGGCATGGGGGAGGAAACGATTGGAATTTTCAGCAGATCCAGCTCAGCCGGTGTGTCAGCTACACAAGAGGGAGAGCCGGGCCAGGCAAGGACCGGGCCGGACTCCATCCAGCTCGGGCCAGGTCCTGCCCTGTCACCCCGGGCTCAGATGACCCCATCAGGCCGAGCCAGCTTGGCAGAGCCAGGCAAAGACTCTTAAGAGCGTCTGGCATCTAGCTCGGACCTGTTTAAGCAGCTTGGCAAAGAGCACGTGATCCTCACACTGCCAGAGAGAGAGAGACAAAGATTAACTCTCTCCATGCCTGGACTAAACTCACAGACACCCATCTTTCCTCGCAGAGAGAGGAACGAGTGAAGACATCTACATAGTGCAGCGCAGAGACTTTACAGTCAGTGAAGAAAGCAGAACTGATACCTAGAGGGAGGTGCATGAGAAGTTGCTTCAAGAGTGAAGCTGAAAACTCTTTTGGAGAACCATGGTTGGGGACTGAGCTAATAAATTCTCTGTAATCTATGAAGATATAGTCCAAAGGGGGATGTGAGGTTCTTATTGCAGCCAATGAACTGAAATACCTAAGTACAGACAAGTAAGTGTTGAAAAAGTACAGCCTGAAGAGAAACTAGAACCAAGAGAGAGGAGAGGCTGTGACCCAGAGCCCTGGTCCCGGGGAGAATGCTAGAGAACCTGAGTTGTCAAGAGAACCTGTGTTGCTAAGCACAGAAGAAGGGATTTTCTTTGTTGCTGCAATTAAACTGGGCATCCTTAAAACAAGTACCCTGTAGACTGTTCATAACCCACCATAGTGGCTGTGGGAAGGCTACTAGTGTGGGAGAGATCCACCATTAAGCTGAACTTTACTCCGGGCGGCGGTTAATGGTGAGGCAGAAGACCCATAAAAACTGTATTTTTCTTACAGAAGATCCATGGTGTAAGCAAAAGAAACTTCTCTCCCTAAGTAAACTAGAACAAGAGCTGTTTCTGAGGTGGTAAACTGACTAGAGGTCAAAGTGTTGTCTTTTGTATGTTGTCAGGGAGAATGAAATGGAGAGGTGGGGAAGGAGGGGTGGTCTGGGGAGTTTGTTCTGGTTTTTTTTCTTGAGTTTTTTTTTTTCCTTTTTTCCCTTTGTCTTAGATATATTAATAAAACTTCTTTGTACTTTATAAAGTTTGAGCCTGCTTTGCCTACTCCTAATCCTTATCTCACAACAAGCAATCAAGTAAATTTAGGTAAGTGTGCTGGCATTTAGCCACAAACCTGAATAGGCAAACTAAAACAACGACAGCAGTCCCAGGGAATATAGAAGTTAAAAGTGAGTCTTTTAAAACCATGTGTGTGTGTTCCCCTATAACACTCTAATCCTGCCAGTTTTAGTGCAAGACCTGACAATAGTAAATGAAACTATTAAACCCAGGCACTCCACAGTCCTAGATTCTTGTATCATCTTGAATCAGGTTCCCTCCTCACACTAGTGCTAAGAGATGCTTTCTAGAAATGCCCTCTTACAGAACATTATAAATAGTATTTTGCCTTTGAGTAGAAACAAGAGAAAGAAAAGAATTAATTTACTCCATCCCTAGAAATGAAATCCTTACAGTATGTGAAAGACTTGCTCCTATTGAGAGAATGGGGGGGCGGTAGTAGGTGAAACCATTGTGATATTGTTGTTTTCTGAATAGTGGAAGAGTTATGTTTGAACACTACAACGAGACAGGGACCAGCTCTAAGCTCTGATATACTGTGTGTAATAAAGAGAGTTAACACGAGGAGAAAAGAAAAACTGAGAAATGCAAATAGTACATAAAAAAGATTGATTTTCTTTTAAAGATTTTTATTCACTAAGAAAACAAATGGTTTTAAACTGTAGAAAAATTGTCAAAAATATCTTTGATGATTCAAAGAGTTGTAAAAATAGTAGTTTCTTCTATAAACTTAAAAAATTGAACACATCTTTCTCTGAAAGAATTATAAAAATTGTAGTAAATGAATTTGGAGATTTAATTCCTTTGTTTACATTAAATTTTGTATAGAGCCGAAAAGCTCTGTTTGGAGGGGACCCAATCCTCTCTGCTCTTTGTGTGTTTTATAGTGAAAAGCCAGAGTTGGCAGGGTTCAATCCTGAAGTCAACTCTGCTGCCGCCTTACAAGGATGCTACTGTCCCTATACAAGCCTAGAAATTTAAGAATACAGAGAATTTTACAAGTACCAATACCCCAGACAAAAAGAGCTAAAACAGTTTTTTAAAATTGGTGGGGTACTGCAGAACATGGACTGGGTATTTTTCTGTTTTGACCAGACCTTGAACTGACTTTTTGTCCCACAACAGTCCTAGTGTTGTGATATAGACACCAGAAGGAAAACAAAACTTTAAAAAATTGAAGAACAATTATTTAATGCTCCAGTCCTGGCTCTTCCAAATTCAGAAAAGAGATTTAGGCTGTGTGTAGAGGTGGAACAGAGCCACACTGGACGATTTTTAGTACAAGAATACAGGGGAACACGGTGACCTGTCGCTTATTTTTCTAAACTCTTAGACCCTGTGGCCAGGGGCTGGCCTCATTGTCTGCAGAATTGTGCAGCCACAGCCCTAATGGTAACTGAGGCCTGAAAATTAACAATAAGAGGGTATTTGATTGTTAAAGTCTCACATCAAATTGGGGCTTTATTGACTGAAGGAGCCTCTAGGTAGATGGCTAGCACTCAACTATTGCAGTATGAATCTTGTTTGGTAGAACTAGAAAATTTGGGGCTGAGGAGTGGAAAAAGGTCTAACTCAGCCTCCTGTCTGAACGGCCCTGGAGAGGGGGCCTGGGAAGAAACCCATGGCTACCTTCGTGTGTTAAATCTCCAAGCGCAGACCAGAGAGCATTTGCAAAACACTCCCTGGCCTGGGGGAGAAAGTGTGTTTATTGATAAGTCTTCAACAGTGATAGAGGGGAAGTTGCCACCCACATGGTCTGCTCAGACAGCCGAGCTGTGGATGCGCTTGTAAGAACCTATAAATTATATCGAAACAAACTAATAAATGTTTTTACTGATTCTAAATATGCATATGGGAAATACATGCATTTAGGAAGAGAAAGATGAAGAAAAACAAAAGATTAAAGCAAAATGCTAGTTACAACTGTTAAAAATTATAAACAGTGAATTAAAAGATATAATGAAAAGGTAAAGTTTCTATATGAGAAACTGATTACCGAAAAAAATAAAATAGACAGAGCAAGACAAAATGTATAGAAGTAGTAAAATTGCAGACAAAAATAAAACAAAACTTAGAAAAAGAAGAATTAAAAGAACAGAGAGAAATGGTCTGTGGATGGATCAACAAAGGTTATAAAAGGGAAAAGAAAGTCAGGGTATACAATAGTAGATGCGAAGTCAAGAAAAATAAGAGTCGAGACCCCTAAGTGCTAGCTAGTCAGCACAGACTTGTGAGTTATATACAATTTTACAGACACTTAAAAGGCTAAAAGGGAAGAGAAGGACAATTTTTACGGATTCTATATATGCTTTTGAGATAGTCCACACCTTTGAAAAAATTTGAAAAGAAAATGATTTAATCAGCACTCGCAGACGAGAGTTAGTTCATGAAAAATTAATAAGACAAATCCTAGAGGTTATTAAAGGACCGAAAGCAATTTTAGTAGTGCATGTTTAAGAACACCAAGTAGAGATACAATTTTGAACTCAAGAAAATAATTAAACAACTAAAAAACCTAAGAAAATAACATTATTAGTGATAAATATTCCAGAAATCAGACGAGATAAGACCCAAAAATATCCCTCACGTCCCTCCAAAAAAAAAAAAAGAAAAAATTGACGGATATGAAAAAATAAAAAAGAAAGTGAAAAGAAGGGAAATAGATATTACCTGATAGAAAAGTGTTGGTGGCGAGAGAAGTAAGATGCAGAGACTCAGTGTGAGTCATAAATTAAGTTTGTTTATTGTCAGACAGTGCACATACTTATACTACTTTACGTGTTCAAAATATTATTTACTTACAGGAGTTTCACACGGGATCTTTCTCTAATTTAATTAAAACACTAAACTGGTATCAGAAGGTAACAATATTAACAGTTTCTTCTGTCAAGTTAATCTCTAGACACTTGTAGCTTGTTTTCGGCTCTCATGTCTCCCTTTCCTACAGTTGTTTTGAGAATAGCCTTGAGCAGAGGCCTAACTCTTGTCTATGGGGCCTGGATTGCTCACTTATACTTTATGTCTGTGCAGCCAGAGATGGCCATTTCCCAACAGAAAAGAATTATTATCAAAAAATTATATCAAGAAGGTTTTAAAGAGACTTTCCAACAAAAAACCTGGAAAGAAGTCTGTCTAACACCTCAATAGGAAGGTCCTTTCCTTGTACTTCTAACCACAAACACCCATACCTTAGTAGTCGCTACTAACAGGGGCATATTAGAATTAGACTCTCCAAAGTGGTATCACTTGTTCAAAAAGGGAGTTAGGGGTTGTAGTGGTTTTAGTTTGTTTATTTAGGTTTGTGGCTAAATTTTAGCACACTTACTTAAATTTACTTGATGTTTGTTGTGAGATGAGGATTAGGAGTAGGTAAAGTAGGTTTAAACTCTATAAAGTATAAAGAAACTTTATTAATATACCTAAGACAAAGGGAAAGAAAAAAAAACTTAAGAAAAACTAGAACAAACTTTTCAGACTACATCTCCTCCTCTCACTTTTTTATTTCGTTTTCTCTGACAACATACAAAAGACAACACTTCGACTTGCAGTTAGTTTACTACTTCAGAAATAACTCTTGTTCTAGTTCATTTAGGAAGAGAAGTCTCTTGCTTATACTATGGATTTTCTGTAAGAAAAATACAGTGTTTATGGGTTTTCTGCTTCACTATCAGCCGCCCGGAAGAAAGACCAGCTTAATGGTGGATCCCTCCCACACTAGTAGCCTTCCCACAGTCACTATGGTGGGTTATGAACAGTTTACAGGATACTTGTTTTAAGGATGCACAGTTCAATTGCAGCAACAAAGAAAATATCTTCTTTTGTGCTGAGCAACACAAGTTCTCCTGACAACTCAGGTTCTCTAGCATTCCCCCCGGGACCAGGGCTCTGGGTCACAGCCTCTCCTCTCTCTTGGTTCAAGTTTCTCATCAGGCTGTACTTTTTCAACACTTACTTGTCTTTACCCAGGTATTTCAGTTCATTGGCTGCAATAAGAACTTCACATCTCTTTTTTGGACTATATCTTTATATATTACAGGGAATTTATTAGCTCAGTCCCCAACCATGGTTCTCTAAAAGAGTTTTTAGCTTCACTCTTGAAGCACTTCTCATGCTCCTCCCTCTAGGTGTCAGTTCTGCTTTTTTCACTGACTGCAAAGTCTCTATGCTGCATTTATGTAATGTCCTCACTCGTTCCTCTCTCTGCAAGGAAGGATGAGTGTAAGTTTAGTTTAGGCATGGATAGAGTTAATCTCTCTCTCTCTCTCTCTCTCTGGCAGTGTGATGATTATGTGCTCCCTGCCAGGTTGTTTGAACAGGTCCGTGCTGGATGGCAGAAGCTCTCAGAGTTTTTGTGGCTTGGCTCTGTGAAGTTGGCTCGGCCTGGTGGGGCCATCTGGGCCCAGGGTGACAGGGCAGGGCCTGGCTCAAACTGGATGGAGTCCGGCCCGGTCCTTGCCTGGCCCGGAGCAAGGGCCTGGCCCTGTCTCATGTAGCTGACATACCGGCTGAGCTGTATCTGCTGAAAATTATAGCCGTTTCCTCCCCCATTCCTGGCTGCAGCAGCACGGCCGCCCTAAACCTCCCTTCCTCCCTCCCTCCCTCCTTTGGAAGGAGGTGGGGGGGGGCCTTACCAGGGAGAGAAGCAGGAGATGCTCCTCTCAACACAGCAGCAGGCCAAAAGAGGAAGAGGCTCAGAGGGTCTTTGCTTATATATGGTTTTTTCCCCAGAGGCAGATCAACTTTTTAATTGGTTCACCTACATATCAATCCTTAAAACTACCTGATTATTGGCTCTCTCTCCCAGGAAGGAAGTTATATCCCTTCCTGCAGCATAGATCACTTCCTAGATTTTGACTCCTCCTGCCTAACCTAAGACAGGGGTAAATTAGTTTCATAGGCACAGGCCCTAGCAATTGAGTGCTGATGCAGTCAAACTATCAAGGTGGGACATCTTTAAAAGGAGGTATGCAGCTCATTCCAATTATGGGTCCCCTGAAGAATACTCCTGTTGCCGAGAAGATGGACTCCCTCGCCACGGGTAGCAACCCCGTGGGCGTAGGCCAAGGCAGAGGAGTATGCCTGTGGAGAATCCTGATGGTTCTGAGTCTAATAATGGGCAAAACGGCCAGTCTGCTCCCTGAGAATCACCTCAGTGTTGAGAAGCAGAGCCCAGCCAAAAACTGTGGGCAGCACTTTAAGACCACCCTAACAGAACAGGTAGCTTTAGAGACCATGGCATACCAAACCCACTATGACTGCAAAAGTGGCAATGAGAAGGGAAACTGCATACATAATGACACTCAATATAAAATGTGTCAATTAGAAAAGAAATAATCTGCTGTAGCCCGAAAGTGATTCCTAGGGATTGGTAGTTAAAGGCGCGATCCATGAAGAAATATAAGAAAATATTAACTCATGTATTATACAAATGAGCAGTTGAGCCTGTGATACCCACCTGTGACAAATGTACTCGTTCTGTATGGATTGGAAAGAATATAGAAACATTGTGTTTGGAATATTTCCAAGTCAGTACAACCTGCTATGATCGCAGCCAATTAAGAAGGTTCACTATGGGTAGGAAACATACTGGGTGGAAAAAATAAAAAATATGACAAAAGATTTTCTGTCAGTAATGAAGGCTTACTGACTAATTATCTCAATGATAATAATGAACGGATTTGCTTACGATATACCAAAGTTTTTGTTTTACAAGAGACGAGAAAAGGGTAAATCCAGAGACTAAGATGAAACAAATTTCTCAGGAATTAAAAGAAACAGGAGTCAGAAACAAAGAGAAATGTAATTGCTAAGTCTTATAAATGTAAAAAGATGAAATTAAAATTGTGTAATAAGCAAACCTAATCAAACTTACCATAAAAGCACGAATTAATATTTTAATGTAAAAGGGGAGGGATTGTGGTATATGTTGCAAAGTAATTCGTGCTAAAATTTAAGATTACAGCATTTTACTGAAGTTGAGAGAAAGCACAAATACCAGAAGCAAGTGACCAACAAAATTGTGCATTTCAAGAGATTTCTGTCTTAATAAACCCTAAGAAGATGCATTCAATGTACATTCCACAGATAAACATTACATGGGATTTCTTCGTCTGGCAGAGCTCCAGGATATGTCCACAGATAAGCATTTTGTGGGATTTCCTCATCTGGCAAAGCTCCAGGATATGTGTATATACTAATATATGACTCTAGGATTTGTATACCAAGTGTGCACATGCAAAAAATAATATACGTCGCCAGAAAACTCACTCCAGCAGCAAAAATCAACTACTGATTTCAGGAACTGTCGTCAAATGTGTGGCCGTCCGCCTGCCTCCTCGGTGGAGTGGAGGTGGCTACTAGCAAAGGCGGATGCGACTTGGGTCCTCGGAGGCCAGCCTTGTTCCCAGTCGCCGAGTGATTCTTGCCCTTGCTCCCTGCTAGCTACTCGGTAGGGGAACTCTCCCACACCTCAGGGGGATCTTCCAATCCGGGAATGAAGAGACGCAGACACGAGGTTCTGCACTCTGTGACACCGGGGGTCGGAAGACCCCAATTCCCCCGTGACACGATCTTTTATTGTTCCCCCGGTGACCAATCACTGAGTAGCAGAGGGGAGGAACTGGGGAGGAGCAGGGGACAGGGAGCGAACCAGGGATAGAAGGGGGATGAGAGAGGGTTACAGACAGGGGAGTGATACAATGAACAACCGAGTAACTGAGAACTCTCTAGAAAACTGGGGGTGACTGACTTAGATGGGCAGGTGGTGCTCCCCAATGAGCACTGGGGGTGTTCACCTGTCTCGAGCCCAGCCTCTTCTGGGCTAAACCATTGTTTGCTCCACCTCAGGGGAGCCCTCCTTCTCCCCCCAGGGCTTTCTCATTGGAAATTCTTCTTCGGGGGTAACCTGCACCACCGCCACACAAATGTGGTGGAAAAACAGGAAAAAACTACATTGTTGTATTGAAAAGATAAAATTAACAAAGAACAAAAAAGGTATAAAAAGACACTTCATAGAAACCACAGCGGGCAACTGGTGACATTCGAACCGACAGGGTTTTGGACTCAGTTCACCCCAATGCCGATCGCCTGGCTCGGCGTTGTTTTTTTTGCTTCGTGGCTCTTTTTCAAATTTTATACTTTGATTTTTAATAAATTCTCTTTAATCATAAAATTAGCTGATTCGTTTATAACATCCCCCCTGGCAAACAGCATCCCAAACACTACTGGAGCTGCTCTGTGGTGACTGTAGCCAGTCTGAATCACAGAATCAGTTTGGTTGGTGTGAGAAACAAAGCTCACTTCTTGAAGTTTTGAAGATTTATTAAAAAGGGCTATACAGGAAAAATATAAATTTATGCGACAAAGCAGAGGGGTGCAGTGCTGGGTGCTCTGCCACCAACAAAAGGTACAGCTAAGAGCACACCTCCGGGCTTTGAGTTACAGTTTTTAACCCCTTCTTGGTTCCACCTCTGTGTTAGTGTTGATTTGCTCATTGTCACCAGGGCTCCTCTTATTGGCCTATTACCTTCTGTTGCGGTTTAGAGTTTTGGGGAATCATAACCAGGCAGAAACACCAATGTGTAGTGGTTTTAATTCACCTATTTGAGTTTTTTGGCTTAACGCCAGCACTCTTACCAAAATCACTTGATTTTTGTTGTGAGATAAGGATTAACAGTAGGCAAAGCAGGCTTATACTTTAAGGAATATAAAAAGAATTTATTAACAGACTTAAAACAGGAGTAATAATAATCAGAAATCAGAACAAAACCTTTAGAACACTCCCATCCCTTCAGTTTATTCCCATTGACCATACAAAAGGCAACATTTCGACTTGTAGTAAAATAACCACCTCTGGAACAGTTTTTTCTTAGTTCGTGTAGGGAGAGAAGTTTTCTCTTGCTCTATTATGTTGTTTCTCCATAGGAAACACAGTTCCTATGGTTGTCAGCCTCCCAGTAAGCAACCCCCCAAAGGAAAAGATTTGCTTTTTCTAGAAACCCTTCCCACTTCAGTAGCTTTCCCAGGGCTACTACAAATGGACATATGATGGTCGTTGAGGTACTTTTTTGAGGATGAACATTTCTATTACAGTGGCAACAGAATCCCCTTTTCTCCTTATTGGCAACACAAGTCTTCTTCTATTATTCCTGGGGCAAGGAAATCTTATACACAAGAGTCTTAGTCCACTGCTTATACCTAGAACATTACACCCCTCTTTTTTCCCCCCTTTTAGACCATTGTTCATATATTACAGGGCATATTATAGCTGAGTTTATCAACATGTCTTTACAAGAGAATTTTCAGCCTCAAGGCACTCCTCATCTCTTCTTTTTCTAAATATAAGCTTTGCTACATTCATTAACTTGGAGTCTTTATGTTGTACCTGTTGTGTCTTCATTCCCTTTCTTTCTGTGTGGGGGGAAAACGGATGTTTTCAAGTCCCATCTTGATATTGAAAGAAAACAGTTAATTTGTCTTTCGGCTGGGCAATGCTCACATGACCTCCGCCCACGTTGTTCAAGTGTAGTATGCCCGGCATTTGAGATGACGGAGAGCAATTCGTTTTGTGCCGTTCTCCATTCAAGCCACGTCTCAGCTGCAGGGGGCTGGTGTGGCCGTGTCCGAACTATAGGGGCTAGCCGAGCTCTCTTTCGTGCCGAGCTGCTCGGCGGCACTGGCCTGCGGGGGGGGGAACCGCGTCCAAGTTTTACAGGGCCCGTCCCAAGCCCTCTTCCCGCCATGCCGCGGGGAAACCAGCCCGGCTCGGACTAGGCAGGGCAGAGTCAGTAAGGCTCCTTGTTCGGGAGCAGCAGAATGAAGCCTTTCTCAGCTCGGGTGTAGCCGAGCTGAGCCGATTTGGTTCCCTCTCGCATGGAGCCGCCGTAAGGAGCTGAAAGACTGACCCAGGCTCCCCCTCCCCTCCCTGCTGCAAGCTATCCCGGCCAGCAGCTCCAGGCCTCGTGGCCTGAGGAGACCCCCCAGACTGCGCGGAGGGGAGAGAAAGCAAGTCTTTCCTCAGTGAACTGGAAATTTAACTGAGAACTCTGGGTTCTCTCCCAGTTTTATGAGTTCTAGAGGCAGAAACTGTAATACCTTCTTTTGGACACCTCATTTCCGGCTCCACCTCCTTTCTTCTGTACCGGGAGTTTTTGACTACGGTTATCCCACGACACCTTCCAATGGTGATGGCCCGGTTATCCCTTTATGTAGCTGCTGTGGATGTGTCCTTAGAGACTCCAGGGGGAGAAGACTTAGAAAAGGAGAAAGATAACTGGTGGAGAAAGTTCCAAGGAGATAGGAAACCCCTGGAAAGTGAAGTGACCATGGTTTAACCCAGGACAAACCCAAGTAGCCACTGCTAGTGTCCATCATCTCCTCCCTCCCCCTAAGAGCCTTTGTTCTATTCCCTGTTATCTCCTGAGCCCCATTCCTTCCCTATCCCATAGGACCAAATACCCTTACGCCTTCCCTATACTCCCCCAAACCCCCTGGTGATTGGTGGTACATGGTAACTCTTAAGGCCGTGTCTGAGGGCCCCTCAGCTCTTGGACCCTGCCTCTCCTCTGTGTGAAGACTCTGCAATAAAGGCACTCAGAATTAAAGGCATTCCAAGGGCCCTCTCGTTATTCATCTTCAGCTGATAGCTAAACTGGATCGTTCCTGCACCACAACACAGGCCGCAGTTTCTCTGGCTAAGTGTCTCCGAGACGCTGCCAGAGTGCCTTAGGATAGGGGCACTCCTGGAAATATAGCCAGCTGGAATCTGTCGTGGCAACGCCAGGCTGGACAGAAAAACCAGCGAGCTATACCTTTATGTTGATAAGGCCTCAAATGTTGACACCCACTCTCCCCTCCTCTCTTAACAAGAACTTTCGAGAACATGACCAACAATTAACAGGGTACATAACAATTAACATTAAACAAGCATAACAATTAACAATGATATAACCATGTCACGATCCGCTAACACAAGCAGGAGTCATGATGGTTCGTTAGCCAATCTCAGAGTGCAAAAGAAACACAAATGGGGATTTTAGTTTCAATCAAAACCAAAAGCACTTTTATTGAGTGCCAACAACATGATTATGCGATAGAGGAGTGTCGGTGGCGAGAGAAGCAAGATGCCAACTCAGTGTGAGTCATAAATCAAGCTCGTTTATTGTCAGACAGCACACACACTTATACTTCTCTACGTGCTCAAAATATTATTCTCTTACAGAAGTTTCACACAGGATCTTTCTCTAATCTAATTAAAACACCAAACTGGTATCAGAAGGCAACAACAGCAACAGTTTCTTCTGCCAAGTTAATCTCCAGATACCTGCAGCCTGTTTTCGGCTTTCATGTCTCCCTTTCCCACAGTTGTCTTGAGAATAACCTTGAGCAGAGGCCTAGCTTTCATCTACGGGGCCTGGATTGCTCACTCGCTTTATGTCTGAGCAGCTGGAGAAGGATATTCTCCAACAGAGGAGAGAGAGAGAGATATAAAGAAACAAAGTAGAGAGAGAGAGAGAGAGAGATGGGTAATAGGTACCAACGGTGAGACCGAGTCCTCGTGGTCCGGTGCCAATAGATCTGTCTTCTTTCCATGGGGAGATCTCGTAGAGGTCTTTTCAGAAAGTCCCTTTATAGTCTTTTCGAAAGCGGGGGGCAGCTGGCCAAGAGGTGGGGGAATAAGGCCCATTGTTTTGTGGTACCAAACAGGTGTACAGTACGAATCATCCTGCACAGTCCTTTCCACCTTAGCAGCAAGAACATCGCAGTCTACTGTGGCCTGCACTAATTTCTTCAGGAATGTGTACCAGTTTGGGCACCTGCACTTGGCAGACATCCCACCTCGATCTGTCTGGACTTCTTTGTGCAAAAAGTCCTCTTTCCCCTTTGGGGTTTTTTGGGTTTTCAGTCTCTGTCCTCGTCCATGATCGTGAGGCAAATGAGGCATTTTCGTACCGTCTCTTACAAACCATTACAACCATCATAACCTCTTAATCACCTATGAAAGCCAACTTTATTAACTGTATTTATAACAAATCCCTCCTCTTTTCTTTTTTATACCATTTAGCTTACGTAGTCACATTCAATTCCCTTTATGCGCTCATAACTTTTATAAATTAATTTAGCTTCTTGGGAAGCATCAGTTATTTGGCAATCTCTTTTAAGGACTATTATTTTCTCGCCCCTATTAAGTCTGATTTTCTTTGTTTGGACACTCCCCTCTTAACGGTTGTGTATAAGTTCTTAAGATTTTAGCAATTTAATTATACCTCTTACCTTCACTGCAGGTCTCTAATTTGGTCAGGTCATAGCAACAGCCATCGATCTAAGTGTGTTCTAAAGAGATGTCCCTGGGTCATCTCCGAATATAGGGGCTGATAGCACTGGTGGCAGGTCTCTATATGATTAATAGAGGTCTGGTATGGGATACTCTCCCACTCTCTGTACCTGTAGGGTTGCCACCTACGGTAGAGTATGAGTGTTGTTTTGTGGCAAGAGCAATACCCAACCTGGTCTTGCCCTCTGTTATACTTTCCTGCCAAATTAATCTCTGGGCCCCCCCGCCTCTTCACCAGGTGTAGTACTCTTCTTACCCATGTCACAGTCCAAACTGAAGTAATTTGTTGATAATTTAATTTACTTAAAGGGTTAAGAGGTGAGTGTGTAGTTTGGGACCATATGTTTCCCAAAAGTGTATGTATAGCAATCCTAAGAATACTTTATTACCAACTTTGAAAAGAAATTAAGGAAGGCTTAACAGTCTACAAATCCTGCAATTACTTAAGTCTTTTCTTAAGAATTAATTTCGTATCTCCTGGACGGCTGGTCACTGTCCACTCTTTTGGCTCTTCCACCGGTCCTTTAGCATGGCTTGCATGGGTCCATCCTCTCTCTCTAGTCCAGATTGCAGCTTCTGTAGTCAACAGCATCTGAAAGGGACCTTCCCACTGAGGGGTTAAAGGTTGTTCTTTCCAAGTCTTTATTAATATCCATTCTCCGAGGTGGATATTGTGGATTTTAAAGTCCAAGGGGGTAGATTGGGGAATTAATCCATTAAATCTAAGACCTTCCAGAGTCTTTTCAATGGTGATGATAGACTTTCTGACACTAGCCTTCCCTTCCTCATATGTGGCGAGCTCATGCTTTGCTGTTAAATAGGGCAACCCAAACATCATTTTGTAAGGGGAGACCCCCAGATCAGCTCGAGGTTGCGTTCTAACTCTTAGCAGAGCTAGAGGTAAACATTTTACCCACGACATCTGGGTTTCTATCATTAATTTAGTTAATGTTGTTTTTAATGTGTAATTCATTCTTTCCACCCGCCCTGAGCTCTGGGGATAACATGGGGTGTGCAGTTTCCAATTTATGCCCAGGCTTTTTGTCAAATTTTGTACCACCTTTGAAATAAAGTGTGTTCCCCGGTCCGAATCAATTCTGTTTATTATCCCATATCTGGGTATGATTTGTTCCAATAAGATTTTGCACACCACATTGGCTGTCACTCTGGCAGTTGGAATAGCCTCCACCCAGTGGGTCAGGTGGTCTACTGTCACCAGCAAGAATTTATGTCATTGTACCTGAGGAAATTCAGTGAAGTCCACCTGCAGACTCTGGAAAGGCCTCATGGCCAATTCCCGGCCTCCAGGGGTAGTTTTTCTCATGGCTTTCTTATTTATTTTTTGACAGATTACACATCCCTCTGTTAATTTTTCTGCCAATCCATAAACCCCAATACACCCATAGCTTCTCAGGAAATGATTACATAAGGCCTGAGTGCCCCAATGGGTTTTCTGATGTAGGTTTTCCAAAACTTTCTGGGCTAGGGGCTTATTTAGAAGTTGCCTCCCGTCTGAAAGTTTCCACTTCCTAAACTTGTCTTTATTTCCCCCTATTTTTGTTAGCTCCCTTTCCTCCGCTTCACTAAACTTTGGAATCTCAAGTTCTTCCACCTCTGATGTCACAACCATTAAGATCTTTTCATTCCGGTTTTCAGCAGCTTCCCTAGCCTCCCTGTCTGCCAGATTGTTTCCTCTTATTTCCAGGGATGTTCGTCTCTGATGACCTTTCACATGCACCACTGCAATTTCTTCTGATCCCTTTAAAGCCTCTAATATCTCTAGAATGCACCGCTCATGAACCAATCCTTTTCCCTTGGTATTCAGTAAACATCTTGCCTCCCAGATCTTTCCAAACGTGTTTATTACCCCAAAGGCATATAGTCCCTTTCTTTTGAACTAGATGTTCCAATCCCCTTTTTAGAGCATATAGCTCACAACATTGGGCAGACCAATTAGGTGGCAACTCCCCTCTTTCTATAACCTTCATGGTGTTTCCATTTATACTGCATATCCTGAGTGTCTTTTCCCTTGCATGCATCTAGGTGACCCATCTATGAATACCTTTTCTCCTTCAGGAAGGGGCTGGTCTGTCAGGTCTTATTTTTGTTTGGTAATTTACAATTTCTAAGCAATCATGAATCAGAACTTCCTGGGGATCCCCATATAGAAATTGGGCTGGACTGAGACTTTTGCTTGTTATTAGAGTTAGGTTGTCAGTATGAACCAGGACTGCTTCATATTTTAGCATTCGGGCATCTGTCGCCCTGAATTTTACAGTGTGCTGTGTTGATACTTAGTAGAAAAGGTTCTCATAGATTTTATGTAAACATAGTCTATGTTTTGCTAACTGGCCAAGGATTGTTTTGTACCTTTGGTGTTGTTTGTCATTCCTTTCCCAAGGGTGGGGAAGGTTGATGGACTGTGTTCCTTACCTATGGAGTTGGAGAGGTGGTAACCTCATTGTCCAATCCATAGCTGTCTGTGACAAGATATATAAATGTAAGAATAAAGAGGGCTGGGCGCTCTTCTGCTCTCCTGCCCAGCCTTGGTGGCTCTGACCTGACCTGAGTGCCTGATTTCTTCGTGTCCAACTGTGCGACAGGCATCTGTCAACCATTTACTTGCCTTCTGATTTAGAACATTCCTGACAGCATGCGGGGTGTGTACAATCAGTTTTCCTCCAAAGGTTAATTGACTACTCTCCTCCACTAATATCGATGTTGCAGCTATGGCTTGGATGCAGGTGGGCCAACCTCGGGTAACTGGGTCTAATAATTTAGATATAAATGCCATTGGCTTCCTTGTTCCACCCCAATCTGGGGTTAAAACCCCATATGCAATTCCACTTTCCACATTCACATACAATTCAAAGGGTTTGTCTAGGGAGCGTAAACTTAAAACTGGTGCAGTCGTTAATCTGGATTTTGATTAATTCAATTTGTTTTCATCTTGTTCTGTCCAAATGAGGGGTTCTTCTTCTATTAACTTATTATAGAGGAATTTAACAGCCTGTGTGTACTGGTCTATCCACAATCTGCAGTATCTGACTAACTCTAACAATTTCCTTATTTCCCGCTTTGTTCTGGGAGGGGGGAGGGAGAGGATTCCATTTACCCTCTCAGGGCTTAACTTTCGGCTTCCATTAGCCAGGATGTGTCCCAGATATTTCACCTCCTACTCCACAAACTGTAATTTCTTTTTGGAAACACTTAATCCATTCTGGCCCAAGAAATTTAACAATTGGATGGTGATCCCTCTGACTGGTTCTTCAACTTCTCCTGATACCAACAGGTCATCTGTGTATTGGAGTACTTGGGTCTCTGAGGAACTGGGGAAAGACTGTAATAACTCTTCAAGAGCCTGGCCAAATTTGGTGACTCAGTGAAACCTTGTGGCAATCAAGTCCACCTTACTTGTTGTTTTCTCCCAGTCTCGGGGTCCTCCCATTCAAAAGCAAAAGTATTCCAGCTTTCTTTTGCCAGAGGACAAGCCCAAAAGGCATCCTTGAGATCTATCACATTGAACCACCGATGTTGTGGGGGTACCTTGTTCAAGAGGGTATATGGGTTTGGCACTACTGGATACCAGGTCAGAGTCCTTTTATTAACTTCCCTTAGGTCTTGGACCAGTCTATATGTACCATCTGATTTCTTAATTGGTAGTATTGGGGTGTTATGGGGAGACATACTGATGCCATTTGGTTTCTGCCTTTTTGTTCTTTTATATGTTCTCTGTACTCTTTGCACATATATTTGTAGCTCTGTAGCCTATTGTATTAATAGCTAGTTTTCCCAGTGTTTTTCCATGGTCTTTCCCTAAGCAGAAAGACAAAACAAATTCCAGAGCTCCAAGCCCCAGGGGGGTACAAGGCCCTGTCCTATCTTGGTTCTTCCTGGGAACCAAGGCCGAGAACAACTCTGAGGTACATTTTCATAAACAAAGTAGAGCCAGTGCTAAGAGGGGGGCTCCAGAGAAGGGGCTGGACCTGGGTGGGGGGAATTGAATCACCACTTGTTCTCCTTATTGGTGCTTTTAATCAATTATGCTAATTTCCTAAAAGCTATAAATATGTCCTCACCCCTGGAGGGGGTGGGCTTTTATGGACACCTTTCCATAACTGCTCCTGAAGACCTTCAAAATAAAGATCCCCTTTTATATTACCTCCTTGCTAAAATGATCTCGAGTTTCTTTTCCTGGCTGGGGGAAAAGGCAACAATACAGGGTTCTAGGGTTCCATCCTCAAGGAGTTCCCAAATCACTGGTAACAAGCCTTTTCTTCCTTCTATAGAAATGGGGTACTGCCGAACTCGAATGGGACAATTTTCCCGGTCTATATAGATTTTTATTGGGGGAATATTCAATTTTCCTCGATTCCCAGCTCCTGCCCATACTTTCTCATCTATTTCTTGTTCATCCTCTTGTCTTAATTGTAGTATTTGGTCTACCATCCTCCCCTCCTCTGGGACCACTCCTATTCTCAATTGAGTTTGGAAATCCCTCCACAATAAATTACATTCAGCTTCTGGTACTAACAAAATATTTCCTTCCCCCACCCTCGGATTTCCCTTTAAGACAGCCTGTTTGATAATTGGAACAGTAAAATAATCTCCCTTGGCTCCCACAACCCTCATGGTATCAGTACTAATCTTGCATCCCTTTGGTAAATGGCATACACAAGTTTGTTCTGCACCAGTGTCCACTAAAAACTCAAATTCCTCCTCCTGGGGACCTACTAACAAATTTACCATGGGCTCCTGATGGTATTCATTCCCCAGGAGGTAGAGCCCCTGACACCCCTAATCCTCCAGACTTCCTGCTTGTTCCTCCTTAAACATTTTCAGGTCCCTTCTCATTCGTAAACAGTCCTTTTGTAGTGTCCCTGCTCTCCACAGTAAAAGCAATTACCTCTTGTTTGTATCTCCAGCTTAGTTTGTGAAACAGTCCTACTCTCTCCTCTTTCTTTTTCAACCTTGTTCGAGCCCCTAGAGACATTACTTTCTCGCATTGCTGCCACCATTATCTTTGCTTTAGCTCTCATCCTGTCCTCGTCCCTTCTCACATATACTCTCTGGGCTTCTCTCAACAGCTCATCCATTCCCCTTTCTCACCAATCCTCCTTCTTCTCTAGCTTCCTTTTGATATCAGGCCAGGCTCTTGTTACAAACTGAATCTTTAGCGAAATCTGCCCCTCCAGACTATCGGGGTCCATTCCGGAGTATTGCTGGATATCTCTATGGAGCCTCCCCAGCCATTCTGTTGGTGTTTCATCTTATCCCTGCTGCCCACCAAGTGCCTTGCTGATATTATTACCTCGGGTTACTGCCTCTCTGATCCCTTTTATGAGCAAATTTCTATAATCATTCATTCTCCTTCAAATAACCTCGCTATTAGGGTCCCAATTGGGGGGGCTAAGGGAATTTTATGCTCTCCAGGGGGGCCTTGTGGATTCTTCCACTCCCAGATCCTCATTCCAGCCACACAGATCATTTGTCTTTCTTCGGGGGAAAATAAAATTTTCATTATAGAGTCCATTTCATCCCACATAAAAATGTTCAGCTCTAAAAATTGATCAAACTGTTCTGCCACTCCCATTGGGTCGTCTAACAAGCCTTTCATCCCCTTCTTAAAGTCTCTCACCTCCAAGGATGTCAGTGGGGCATTGACAAAACCGATCCCCCCTTGAGCTCCCCCCATCGGTACCTCTCACAATGGAAACAAACCAGCCCCCTTTTCTCTTCCACCTTCCTGCCTGAGAGCTAGTTTTCCCCAAGTGTTTGTATAAGGTCCCTCATCCATAAAACTGGGGCCGGATGATCCAGAGGGTTCATCCAAGGAACGGGATGTGTTTGAGGTGGAGGGAATAATTGGGTCAGGGTAATTGGGTAACTCTATTGGAATCTGAGGGGCAGTAGGAGTAGCTGGTACAGTGGGAATAGGGGTCATTGGGAGTACTGGGCTTGCTGGGATAGGGGACCAGAGGGGAGGTAACACATTTAAGGGTTCCCATACTTTCTCCCTTTTCTCTGTGGCTTGTTTTTCCTTATCAGTCTCTGATAGCTTAAACACATTCGCACTGGTGGTCTTAATTGCATCACCAACCCAGCATGCTGCATACAGGCTCTCCTCTGCATCAAAGGATTCTCTTTTATTAACAAAAGTATTCAAAGCCTGACAGATCCACTTTTCTGAAGACCCATACCTAGGCCAATAAACATGATCCAATCTTATTTCCTTCTCTGGCCATTCTACCATGCAATATTGAATCGTTCTTATTTTATTTAAACTTCTAGTAACAGGGTCCTTTTCCCAATTGGCCAATTTAATTCCTAAAGGACTATCGGGTAGTATATCCATACTCCCTTCCTCCCTAGCAAGCGACTTACTTCCATTCTGTCCCATTCTCTTTAAGCCTTCCTATTTGCTTGCTTGCTTCTGATTCTCTCCTGACAGATCAAAATGGCACTTCTCGCCTTTTCAAACAAAATGTTGCCTTGCCTCACAAAACAAAATGGAGTTTCCTGCCTAACCACACAAAGGAGTTTACTTTCTTTTATCCCAAAGGCAGCTCAAAAGTCTCTCACAGCAAGTTATGTCTGACCAAACAGCCTCAGAAGAGCTTCCACACGATGGTGGACCGAATAAAACAGCCTCAAACATGACTTAAGAGCCTCTCCCAAGCCCTCAAGTGGCTCTAATCTGAGCCCACAATCACACTTAAACAGCAATCAAACACCTCTTTTACTCTCTCTCTCTGTGGCCACAGCACATCACACACCTCCTTACCACCCTGATACTCCCAGAGTCTCGGTTTCCACACCTCAGCACACAATAGTTCTCTAGCGAACTGACCTAGAGAACTGCTCCCTCCCTATCCACCTCAGATTTAGAGACTCCTGGAGCCCCAGGCAAAGTCTCTCCAGCCTCAAAATAGGGACCCCCAGAACCCCAGGCACAATCCCCAACCCTTCGAGACTCCTGGAACCCTAGACAAAGCCTCACCAATCTCACAACAGGGACCCCTAGAACTCCAGGCAAGATTCCCAACCCTTCCTTTCACTCCGAGGCAGATCTTTAGGTTACAGACCTCTCAGAACCCCAGGCTAGGTCCCCAGCCTCCCTGCGAAGATTTCCCAGGGACTCACTCCTTTTTCCTCTCGCTTTGCCCCTTTGCCAGCTGACCTCCTCGCGGAGGGACGGAACCGTGGCTAGAAGGGCTCCACAATCATTTTGTGGATCCGGACTGTCCAGTTCACATCTCATTCACACCTCACTCACTTCACCCCCAAACCACCTGCCCCCCCCCCCCGTACAGTACTTACAGTCCTCTTTTCCCATCCGAGCCTTAGTGCACCAGGATTGTGGGCCACTTCGCAAACCCTTGAGGGAGCCCTTGGTACCTTCTCCTAGATTCCCGTCTGCTTTGTGGGTCCCTTCTTGTCTCCGGGATGTTGGCCAGCAATCCGTCAACAACACCAAAGGAGCTAGTTGAGCCACCAAAAAAAATCGGTGGCACATGCCTCTGTCCTAGGATCCTTCAGGGCCGCCGAGGCGAGGCGTCACATCCCAGATGAGTCCCCAGATTGTGAGAAACAAAGCTCACTTCCTAAAGTTTTGAAGATTTATTAAAAAGGACAATATGGGACAAATAAGAATTTATCCGACAAAGCAGAGGGGTGCAGTGCTGGGTGCTCTTCCACCAACAAAAGGTACAGCTAAGAGCACACCACCGGGCTTTGAGTTACAGTTTTTAACCCCTTCTTGGCTCCGCCTCTGTGTTAGTGTTGATTGGCTCGTTGTCACCAGGGCTCCTCTTATTGGCCTATTGCCTTCCAATGGTGGTGGTCTGGTTATCCCTTTATGTTGATAAGGCCTCAAATGTTGACACCCACTCTCCCCCCTCTCTTAACAAGAACTTTTGAGAACATGACCAACAATTAACAAGGTACATAAAAATTAACATTAAAGAAGCATAACAATAACCATGATATAACCATTACAGCCATCATAACCTCTTAATCATCTATGAAAGCCAACTTTATTAACTGTATTTATAACAGTTGGAAAAGACCTCTGAGGTCATCCAGTCTGACCTCTGACCCAGCACCATCATGGCACTGAGTGCCACATCCAGTCTTCCCTTGAACACCTCCAGGTGACTGGAGGCAGGATGAAAATGCACAGATTAGGAAGAATTTCCTCACTGTGAGGGCCGTGAGGCACTGGAACAGGTTGCCCAGGGAAGTTGACAGATGCCCCATCCCTGGAAGTGTCAAGACCAAACTGTATGGTGCTTGGAGCAATGTGGTCTAATGTAAGTTGTCCCTGTTCATGGCACAGGGCTTGGAGCTAGGTATATCTTTGAGGTCCTTTCAACGCAAACCATTCTATGATTTTGTGAACCTGTCATTCTGTGATAATGAGTTTAAGTGTAGGAAGATTGCCAGAATTGTGCCTTTTCTAGCCCAAATATTCCCTTTGAGATAAAATTCAACTTTCTGCTTACTGGTTAAGCTCTGTTTTGAAGTCCTACATTACTGCTAAAGTGTCCCAATCTGTTTCAATAAATAAATTGGAATTCATTGTTGCAGTCAGTTATACATTGTTAGTATTCTATAATGTATCTGCTTGTATAAATCATAAATGCAGTACACAAACAGTCTAGAACAGAAGGTAATCTAATTAATTCAGCTATCCAAATAAAAAACCAAACCAAACCAACAAAACCCAAAGAACAAACACAACATAAAAATCCAAGAGATTTGAATACATATTGGTCCCATTGCAGGTTTTATTTAAAAACACGAGTTTGATCTCACACTTGCTATATTCCCTTTGTGTAATCCTGATCAATTAATACACAACAGCTGTTAGTTCAGCAACAGCAGCCAAGCAGTAATATAAAATAGCATCATATTGAACTCATTCTATTGAGGAGAAAATAATAAAGGTGACAGATAGCAGCCTAGGTAAAGTTGTGGAACGGGCACAAGAGATCTGGGAGTGACAGGTGAAAATTGGACAATTGATTTTCTTTCTGTTTATTAGTTTGTTGTATTTATACTGAAGGAAGAGGGAGTGGAAAGGAAAAGCAAATAAGCTATTTTTTTCTTTCCCAAGGACAAGCAAGACTTGCAGACAGGGATACCCAACAATTATTGACTGTATTCGTTGTTGGACTTGAAACAGGAGGGGAAGCAGACAAAGTCCGACACACTCAACCAGTTCTTTGGTGCATGTTCATGAATCTCAATGAGGCTGGACCTCAGAAAGTCACTTGGGGGCCAGCCTTTGGTGGTGAGGATGGGTGTCATTCTGTGGAAATGCATCTTCCCATGGAGCAGAAATGCCTTTTCCTTGGACACTGTTTAGTGAACACAATTAGCAATTGTTAAACAAGGGGCTGGCTCTGGAAACTGAACCAAGGGATGATTCAGTGTTGACAAATACTCTCAGCCAAATCAGAAGGTGAATAATGGTGTGGAAGTTTGACCCATAATACATAGCCAGGCTGGGCTTATTTATTAACACAGAGTACAAATCTCCTTTCGGCTGTAGGTTTCCTTTCTTTCATTATTATGGTTTTCATCCTTTATTTCACATCTAAGCACTACACCTTTTATTTACAAGAGTATGCATATAAGTCACTGTTACATTATTCTATTCTCCATGACTAAAGCAAACTAAAATCTTTGTGCCTCCACACAAGAGAAGTTACCTTTTATTTCTATAACATTATCTCTCTTTTCAGGAGCAGGTCATCGGAAATGGAAGTTCAAGGAATTATCTTTTGATAATCTCTGTTATTTCTCTAAATCAAAGTCATAAAATTCTAGAAACGCAGAATAATTTAGATTGGAAGGAACCTCTGGAGGTTCCCTCATCTAATCCCTGCTCAAAGCAGAGCTAATTTAGATGAGGCTGCTCAGGGCAACCAGTCAAGTTTTGACTATCTCAAAGTGTGATGAAACCGCAACTTTTTCTGGCAGTTTATTCTGATGTTTGACTGCTTTCACAAAACAAACAACAAGTCCTTCTTTTTAATCAAAATTAACTGTAATTTTTTATTTGTAACCTCATTCTATACCTACCTCTTCAAGAATGTTTGGCTCTATCTTCTGTTTGTATTCTCATGAGATAGGTGAAGATAGCAGTAAGATCCCCCTACCTTAACCTTGTCATCTCAGGGCTGAACAAGTCAATTCCTTTGAGCTTTTTGTCACATGTCAACTGTTTAAGTCACCTTATCATCTTGGTCATCTTCCAATGGACTCACTGCAATATGTCCTGTATTTTTTACCCTGGGAAGGGCAAACCTGGAAGCAGAACTCCATCTGCAGCCTCACAAGGGATGATTAAAAAGGGTCAGTCCCTGATTTTCCTTTGTATGCTGGAATTGCCTTCAAGCAAACTCTTGCAATGAAGGGTTAAGTATCAGGGTATTTAAACTGGCAGTGAGTGTCAACACATCTCTGTTCCAAAGCAAGGGGCTGTTCAGGACAGCCAGCATCACAATCAGGAGAATTTAGCCCAAAGCTTTGCTGATGGGGCCAGAGGCTGAATAGGTTGCAGTTTTGTTTTTTCCCACAACAGCACGGGCTTTGCAGTGCTAACAAAGGTGAAATCTTCTGCTAGTAAGCAAATGAGAGTTGGATGGTTAGGGGCAGATACTAACAAAGAGGAAATGTAACATCATCATTTCCCTCACAGTACTCATTGTTAAAGCAATAAACAACTGGCTACTAAAAGTGATACCAATGTGATTGTTTTTAGCTAAATGAAAATAAATTATTATTATTATTGTTGTTATTATTGCATTTTCTCAGCTTCATAGAGTAATACTGTAAGTGACTTTCTAGAATTTTACAAGCACTTAGAAAACTGAAAATTCCCAGCTCTTTTGTGGAAGAAATGGATAGCAAAATTCTGCCATTTGTGGAAATGATGGCCATTGAGAAAAAAAAATTACACCTATGCATTTATTTTTAGCCTAATTCAGAAAGGGTATTTGTGTGAAACTTGCATTTGGAAAATGAGCATAAAGGTATGTTATTTATATGTTGGGTGAAAGAAGAACTGGAGAGGTTGGGTAATACCAGAACTAGGACAAAAATCAAGAAAATGTCTAAAAGTTTCAAGAAAGCTGCCTCAGGAGCTCTTGCTTGCTACATCTGCAATTTTCCACTCATGGACTACGTACTTCATCATGTGTTAGGGTTTCCTTACCCTTAATAAGAATTTCCTGAGACCCCTTTTTTCATGGTGGCAAGATTTTGCAAGTGGGAGAGACATTGTCTGCTGGCTTCCAAATCTTGCTATTTTTGAAAGAGTCATATTTTAAATGCATTAAGCACTGTCTGAAACTCTACAGTGTGTATGGTCTGCATGTGTACTGTAAGCTGTCATTGTTCTAGAAACTACAGAGGTTTTGATTACGAGGTATGGAATAAATCTGCTTTAATCAAATCAACAGTTTCCAAGTTCAGAATGTCCAAATTAATCATACAGATTATATATAGGGGATTTAATATTTGAGCATTTGAAAACAGTGATGAAACATTTCTGCTCCTAAACCACTCAGTATCATAATCAAATGGGGACCACTGGTTCCACCCTGAGATGTACATTTTCAGAGCAGTATAGTCCTGGATTTGTATAGGCTGGTCACAGCTATACTGGTTGTCCTGTGAGAATCAGAGGATAAACAAAACAGAACAAAATAAAATGAAATCCAAAAACTCCCCAGCCAATCAAAATTGTCGCAGTAGAGATGGACACATGACACGCGAGTAGTCCAAGGACAAAGAAGAAGTGCTTTATTAGTCTATGCTAACATCTTTATACCCTTTTTCCCCAGCTACTGTAACATGCTACTATCGGCTGCGTGGAAAACAACACCAAAGCTATCTTCATAACAAGAACTTTCCCAGCACGTTAACAAGCCATACAAGCAGTCAACTACACACTATAAATCTTCCACCACATTCTTGGTGCTCCTCCGCAAGGCCATCTCTGGGTGCAAAACATCTTCCCTGGTTATCTTCTTGGCTGTCCCCCACTGTGGCTACAGGTGTTCATACCATTGCTTTCTCACGGGGCTTTCTCATGGGTAAATTCTGATTGCTTTCAAGTCCATGTCCGAGAGGCTTTCAGGCCTGCTGTCAGCCTCATCCATTCCCACACAAAATAATTAAGAAAACCCCCAAACCCACAAAATCCGCCTCATTCAGTTATGTATGTTTGTGCTAATTTATAGAGTCTAATACTTTTGAGGAAAATTTTGAATATACTAATGTGTTTGATAAGCCAAGTTTCTCATAAATATAAGGGCAAGGACAGTAAATTCCTTATTTTCTTGGGTTTTGCCTTGTTATCTAGGAGTGTTTAGCAAACAAACAATAACAGTCACACGGTGCCACAGGGTGACTCCGTTGTCCCAACCATCGTTTCCTATGCCTTCATTTTCCCATCCATAATCCAATACTTTTCCACAACTGTGAAGAGCCTTGAGAATCTCAGATGAAGAAAGCTATATCAGTGAAAAATATTGCAAATATATGGTTCATGCAGTTGTTCCTTGCAATCATATGCTGAGATGCAGAATGGACAAGTGTAAGGAATCAGTTATGGTTGTTATTGTCTTTGGAGAAGAATTGAAAAAAAAAGGGGATACTTTGTTGACAAGTAGATTTCTTCACAAATTGGAACATATCCTGTTTTTTGAGACTCTGTTTCAAAAAATAAATGTTTGGAAACACATGCAAGAAAGACCATAGCCACACTACAAATTCTTTTTTGTAGTACAGCACTGAAAAAGTTTAGCTCTCTACATTAATGAAAATGTTCTTATTTCACAGTAATTATCCATATTCTTATGTCATTTATATTTCAATAGTGTCTTGATGCCTGAAGGATTTTTTCTGCTTTTCTTCTGAATATTTCTTACACTGTTCCCTATATTCACAAGTATTAGCATGCATACTTATGATGCTTTAGGTGATAGTTTAGCCTGGTTTCATGGTGTTTAGCAGGCCAGTAGACTAAACACCCCTGAAACCATGTAGAGTTAGAAGACGAAACACCCTGTTTTCGTGAGCCCTCAAAGTCTCCTAGTAGGACAGATTTTGTAAACTAGAAGTTAGCCCACCCAGGCCCCTTATTGGGCCCTCCTGGTAGATATGCTAATGTGTAGAGTCTTTAATTGTATACTCTATTGGGGGGACGGGGCTTTTGTGACGTGTTCTACCTGGACGGCAGAAGCCATCGAACGGGATCCTATTAAAATACCGAGGTAAACGACCCCCAACCCTTTCACCGTGTCTGAGCCTTTATTTCCTAAGACCAGAAAAAGGCATCAGTCTCCACTTGTGTTTTTCCTGTAAAAATAGAATACATCAACTAAAAATGCTGTGCTTGAGATCTCTCCAGTGTTTTTTTAGCTAACCATACTGACCTAGTTTCCATTTATAATCAGCCACCTTTTCCTTACTTTGAAGCAGCATCTGAGTTTTTATCTT
Source organism: Eopsaltria australis (assembly GCA_034509425.1). Lineage (NCBI taxonomy): Eukaryota > Metazoa > Chordata > Aves > Passeriformes > Petroicidae > Eopsaltria > Eopsaltria australis. The sequence goes on from JAVTVJ010001627.1 coordinate 81,011, forward strand.
TTTTCCTTCCTTCCTTCCTTCCTTCCTTCCTTCCTTCCTTCCTTCCTTCCTTCCTTCCTTCCTTCCTTCCTTCCTTCCTTCCTCTTTCTCTCTTTTTCTCTCTCTTTCTCTCTTTTTCTCTCTTTTTCTCTCTTTCTTTCTCTCTCCATATTTTTCTCTTTCTCTTGTCCATTTCCTATTTAATACATGGGCTATCCCTTTATATTAGCAGAGGCAGAACTGTGGTAATGCTCTTACCATAATCTATTTATGTAAGAGTTTGTGCCTTCTTTTGCACAAGGGAATAGCTTCCTTGAGTGGGTGTATTTTTCATCTTGCTACATTGATTGTATGGATTATGAAACACTTTGCTCTCACAGTCTGAAGCGCATCTCCGGTACAGTACAGTCTGGAACAATGTTGTGTTGCAGTGCTGCCCCTTCTATCCTCCCAAGGAATGTTTTTGCTGCATTCTCCACAGTTCTAGCAGGCAGTGGAAGGACTAAATGCCATCCTAAATTGAAATGGCTTACAATTTTATCTTTCACCTTAATAGCGCAGTTACTGAAGGCCCTGGCAAACTTCTAACATTCATTATTCCAGCACTGTGTGTGGGAATACTGCAGGAACCTTACAGTATCTCAAGAGAACAGCCAAGTAATTCTCAGTGTGTTCTGTCAGATGGCTCACGTTGTGTGTCACACTCCAGAAGCACAGCTGCTGATGTTTGTGGTGATGGGCACAGTGACAGGGTAGAGCCAGCACCACTGCTAACAGACTGCAGCTCTCCGACACCGTGTGCCCTTTGCACACAAACATCTGCATTGCTCTTTCTCATCCTGGGAGATGCCTGCCTGGAGCAGTGCAGCCAGCTCAGGTGCCTCTGCACTGTGCTATCCCAAAGTGCCTGCAGTACCCTCAGTAATGGGAAAGACTGGCTATGGTAGCCCCTCTTGGTTCTTACGGTTTATTTGTACTTTCAGTCAACCAACCATGTGCTAATGGACACTTCTGTTTATTTCCTCAGCAGATTCATGAAGCTTGTGGCAGGATGTCTACCCCCTCCCCCCCCCCAGTACCACAGATAACTGGTGCATAAAGAGAGAGCCCAAGAGCTCAAAAGCCCAGGGGGCTCAAGCCTCAGCTAAGAATCCACATCTTAGTCTGGAGAGCTGATGGGAAGAAAGATAAAAGAAATATTTCTGACTTAAGAGTCACAGTTTTACACTATAAAAGATAGACGAGTTAGCACTGAGGCAGAAGCCTCTTACACCCTGAAAGTGTTCGAAACTTCTCCCCGAAATCTGGACGCAGGTTTCATGGTTACTTCTCTGGAGATTGAGGGAAGGGATCTCGATGTGTGCCCCACCAGCAATTAGATGGTAAGATACATTGAATCCTAAGTTATACTATTTCTTTGCTAGCTGTGAGAAAGGTACCTTATTGTGGACTGTATGTTTATCTGCTAGTAGTCTTTCTTTTTGTTTTATTCCTGTGTAGTATTGGTTTACTTTAGGTCTTATGTCTGTTAGTTTTCTTGCCTATTAATAAATATTTCATTCTATAATAGACAGAATCAGTCATTATTAAAAGAACTTACAAATGAGAATGGGTTTTTGGGGTACTGGTTGCCTCAATAAGGTTACTGCCTGCTGCCAGAGGCCTGGGCAAAAGGCAAGGGCTTATCTAACCTCCCACATCCATTTGTGACAAAGTTGTAAAGTCTAAACACAGAAAGGGAGAGTCCCATGCCCAGAATATTTCTACAGCTATAGATAATCTTAAAGCTTTGTGCTTATCCTCCATGAATTGGCAGAGCCACTTTTTATCCATGCTTTGCTCCATCCAGTCAGTGTACTCAGGAGCTCTGTCACTATTCTTGTGGAGGTACCTACTCTGTCTCTGCCAGAGGGGATGGAGTATAGGAGCAGTGTGTTAATACAGCCTCTCTGGATAAACCAACACATGCTGTGTATGCCTCATCCCATATCTCTTCCCTATTTCTGGTATGCTCCTCCTTATCTTGCAGAATCACTAATAGCACCAAATTGAGTATTTAGAGTGTCTTCTCACAGTTCCCATTTGAAAGGCAATTGCAGATTACATTATGTACGTGGTCATAAAAAAGGCTATGCACAGAGATGTGACATTTATTTCTCTGTCCATCCACAAGGTGTTACTCTCCAATTTCCAGCTGCTATGCAATGTGAAATTCAGTGCCCAGCAGTGGAGGTGGAAATACAAACAGGAGAAAAACAATGACTTTTCCTATGTCTGTATATTTCCTTGTTCCTCTTCTCCATGGAAACTGATGAATACTTGGCCCTGTTTTGTTTGGTTGGGGTTTTTTTGAAGGGTGCTTTTTTTTGTTCGAATCTAAGGAAACTGAAGTATACGTGGATTTTTGGCTGTGCATATGGTTTAGAAGTATTAAAATAGCAATGCCACATATATAAAATATATGGGGACACAGGAACCAGAGCAGACTTCAGTAGAACTTTTCATTTTCCCTCTGTAGACCCTGTTCATAGTGGTAAGAGGCAAATAATCAGGTCACTATGAGCCACAGTTTCAGAAACAAGTTTACACCATTACAGGCAGCAATTAGACATTAATTTTTGTGTATCTATTCAGACATAAATCAGAACAGAAGGGTTCTCAGCTTTTCCTGCTTTGTGTAATGTTGATTCTGACATTGAAGCAGCTAAATAGAAGATGTAGGACTTAATTTTTAATATCTGTTAAAGATGAGATGAGCTATCAGAAATCAGTAAGTATTAAAAGGTTAGCAGACTCTCTTTTAATGAGTAACATATGTTTGCATGTTTTCCCTTTTTTATTTCCCATGATATTGTGGCAAGTAGGTGTAAATTTTTTGTGTTTCTCTTTTTTGCCTAATACCATTAAGGACTTACACGCTTCAGACAGTTATCTCACAGTCCAGTAGATGGCAAGTACCTATACAGATTTTGGCTAACTTGAATAAAGTGATATTTCTGCTGGATGCACTGTTTTTGACAGAGCTATCAGAGACAGGTATAACTAAATATAGATTTATAGATCTATACTGAATTAGGAATGTAGGAGATACAGCTAGATGTGAAGCTTAGTAAATGTTACTGAGTTTTCAATAATTTCTTCCATTCACTCAGGGTATGGTAGCTGATAAAATAAATACGGCTATTTGCAAGTGAGTGAACAAATAAAAGCTACTGTAGCCTTCTTTTTGATAACTCAGCCTACCTTAATGTCAGTGTTGGTGGAATCATTTTAAATGCTTCCTAGGAAATAAGCTTCCAAGAAATATAGAAGTGCTGTTAGAGCACTCAGCTGCAAATCAGGCAGGATGATGAGTGCACCAGGTAGTGAAGTGGCACGGGAAAAAGAAACATGCTTGTTTGAGGAAGTTATCTAAAACATACTCTGAAGTACAAAATGCTACCTAGACTTTGAGCTTACAGCCCTGCAGAGGATGCAGAGGAATATGAGCATCTATATCAGAGGGGAGGGATATTTTCATCAGAAGTAACACTTTTCCTGTGGCCAGGAAATCCTGAGGCTAAAGAAGGCCCTGGCAGCTGCAGATCAGCTCTCCCACTGAGTGGTGCCACTGGTTTTGTGACAGGGAGTGGTCACCTGTGAGCCCCTGAGCTTGACTCATCCATTTCCACTGGAGGAATAGATGTCCCTGAGAACACCAGAACAGTGACAACAGAGTGGGAGATTCAGGGAAGCAGCTGCTGAACAATTGTACTCATTTCAGTATGATATTCTACACGTATTCTAAGACTGGACTGCATTTCTCATTCAGAGGAGAAGAGTGCTTTCGTGGGTTGACTCCGTCCAGGTGCCAGGTGCCCACTCAGTCACTCTATCACTCCCTCTCCTGCTGGGAGAGGGGAGAGGATAATATTGAAAAAGACTATCAGGGTAAGAAAAGGCAGTTTTATTACAGCGGGGAAAAAAAAATAGAACAAACAAGCTGAGAGTTGCGCGCGCAAGAGCAGAAGGGAAAACAATCAATCTCTACTTCCCATCAGTAGCAATGTCCGGACACTTTCTGGGAAGCAGGGCTTCAGCACGCGTTGGTGGTTGTTCAAGGAGGCAAACATGGAGGAGCCCTGAGTGCTTTCTCTTCTTCTTCTCTTCTTTCTTTTATATATCTGAGCTGATGTCATATGGTATGGAATATTCTTTTGGCTGACTGGGGTCAGCTGGCCTGCTGGTGTCCCCTCCCAGGATCTTGCCCCCCCCATCCCCTTCCGTGGGGGATGGAATGTCACAGGGACAGCACAGCTTGGCAGTAGCCAAAACACTGCTCTGTTATCAACGCCAGCTACCAAAGCAAAGTACAGCAGTGTAAGGCCTGTGAGCTTTACTCTAGTCAGACTTAATACAATTTCTACCTTTTATTCCATACTATTTGCATCATGTTTAGAAATCTTTTTTTACTCATACATGCAATTTAAGCTATATCTTTAAACTATCTTCATCACATTAACTACTATCTCTTGTCGTCTTGCATCTTTCTACGTGGTCTCTATTTCCAGCAGAATGTGGGGTCAGGGCAGGAGGAATAGTAAACTTGATTGTCGAGGACTGGTACTATCTCCATTTATTGCGGCTTTTTTTTTGTTTGATTTGCTCAAAGGCTTGTTTCTGCTCAGGGCCCCACTTGAAGTCATTCTTCTTCTGGGTCACTCGATAGAGGGGGCTCACAAGTTGACTATAGCTTGGAATGTGTATTCTCTAGAATTTTACAAGGCCCAGGAAAGCTTGTGTTTCTTTCTTAGTAACTGGTGGAGACATATTGGCAATTTTGTCAATCACCTCAGTAGGTACATGACGGCGCCCATCTTGTAATTTTATTCCGAGAAACTGGATTTCCTGTGCAGGTCTCTTCACTTTACTTTGTTTTATGGTAAGACTAGCTTTCAGAAGAATTTGGATTATTTTCTTCCCTTTTTCAAAAACTTCTCCTGCTGTATCACTCCACACAATGATATCATCAATATATTGCAGGTGTTCCGGAGCTCCACCCTGTTCCAGAGCAGCCTGGATCAGGCCATGGCAGATGGTGGGGCTGTGTCTCCACCCCTGGGGCAGTCGGTTCCAGGTGTACTGGACACCTTTCTAAGTGAAAGTAAATTGTGGCCTGCACTCTGCCGCCAGAGGGATTGAGAAAAATGCATTAGCTATGTCAATCGTGGCATACCATTTGGGTGCTTTTGACTCTAGCTCATATTGGAGGTCCAACATGTCTGGTACGGCAGCACTGAGAGGTGGTGTGACTTCATTCAGGCCCCGATAGTCCACTGTCAGCCGCCATTCCCCATTTGACTTCTGCACTGGCCATATGGGGCTGTTGAAGGGTGAGCGGGTCCTGCTGATAACTCCTTGGCTCTCCAGTCGACGAATTAGTTCATGGATAGGAGTCACGTAGTCCTGGTTGGTACGATACTGCCTCCGGTGCAGCTATGCCAAAGGCCCATCGATATCCCTTTGGATCCTTAAAATACCCTCTCCTGAGGTAGTCGATGCCAAGGATACAAGGGGCCTCTGGGCCAGTCACGATGGGGTGCCTTTGCCATCTGTCCCCTGTTAAGCTCTCCTCAGCTTTTACTACCAACAACTCTTGGCATCCCCCTGTCACTCCAGAGATCCAGATGGCTTCTGCACTCTTGTGCCTTGATGGCATCAGTGTACACTGTGCAACGGTGTCCACTAAAGCTTTGTACTTCTGTGGATCTGATGTGCCAGGCCATCGAATCCACACCGTCCAGTATACCCGGTCATCCCTTTCCTCCTCCTGGCAGGAGTCAGGGACCCTCTATTCCTGTTCCTGGTCAGAGTATTCACCGTCTGACCTTTGTGATGCCAAATCAGAAGTTCCCTCCTCAGGACTGTAGGAAACAGTTTTAGTTTTCTTATATCTGGGAAATCGCTGATTGTCTTCTGGTCTCTCTGTGGTAACTACACTGACAGTCTTCTTTGGTGGCCCCTTCTTAACAGGTCTCTTCCCCCTCAGTTCTCGGACCCGGGCGCTCAGCTTAGAGGTGGGTTCACCATCCCATTTCCTCATGTCCTCTCCATGCTCACGCAGGAAAAAACAGAGCTCGTTATGTGGCCTGTTCTTGGGGATTCCTTTCCCTCTGACTGGGGTTGGAGAGGAGTGATCTCTTGGGCTGCTTCTAAAAGTTGGGGTGGTGGCTCACAGGGATGAGGGAGCACCCAGAGTTTCTTCTACATTTCGGAGCCAGGCGGACCCCAACTCTACAGTTGGTGTATCCATTTTTGGGTAATAAAGTGCCACCAAGCTGCTGGAATATGATGCTGGGGCGCCTTGAACCACCTTCCTCCACATGGCAAGTGTACAAGGGATATCCTCTGGATCTATGGTGACGCTATCATCCTTTAGATCACTATAGACAATTTCCAGCACTGCTAATTTTCTCAGGTACTGGATACCTTCATCCACATTGGTCCACTTCTCTGGGGACTCTACAAGATCTTCCTTAAAAGGATATCTTGCCTTCACACTTGAAAGAAGCCGTCTCCCGAGGCTATAAGTTGCTCCTTTCTTTGCAAGTCCTTTTTCAATTTCCCGATCCCTAGCAAGGGATCCCAGCTGTTGGGCTTCATGACCTTCTAACTGCTGACTATCGGCCCCATTATCCCAGCATCGCAGCAGCCATGCAGGAATCCTCTCACCTGACTGGCGGCTGTAATCTTTTCGCAAGTCTCGAAGTTTGGATGGGGTCAGGGACCGAGTAACTTCGGTCTCCTGTTTAATCTGCCTCACTCCCTTCGATTCCTTTGCTGAGGGACCTGCTTCTTGATCTAGCCCCATCTCTTCTTCCTCTTCTTCTTCTCTTACTAATCGGCCTGAAACTTGCCTTGTCCTTTTTTTTTTTTTTTTTCACTACTGGGGCAACTACTGTAGTTGTTGTGGTTTGGGTTCCTATCTCAGACATAGTTGTTATGGTTTGTATCCCTGCCTCAGCCACAGTTGTAGTTTGTGTCCCTGTCTCAGCTATAGTGTCCTCAGGCACAGTTTGAGTTCCTGCCTCAACCACAGTCCTCTGGGAATGTTGAACAGAGGCCCGGTAAGCCCAGGCCAGCCCTTAGTACAGGGCGAGAAGCTGCTCACATTCCTGGGAGTAAACAAGGCACCCTTCTGTCAGCCGACGGGCCAGTTTGTTAGGGTTATTTACCTCTTCAGGAGTAAACTCCCAGGCAACGGGAGGTGATAACCGCCCTAGGAACCTGCCCAAATCCCTCCATATGCCTTTCCACCCAGGAACTGGGTACCTCAGGGCAGATTTTAACAGTGCCTCACCCAAGGGTCGTTTCCTTCTCTACCAGGGAGATGACAATTTCCATGAATTCCATAAGGTAACAGTGTTGGCTAATATTATTAATAATATCAGGAAGCTTATGTAAGGGTTGGCAATGATCATGGGAGCCTGCAGTAAAAGATCATCTATACTCAAATTCACCCAGGGCAGAGAGAAGGAGTTATATTCATTCACAGTCATTGTTTGTTTCAACATGTTCCCAAACATAGCAAAACAAAGATAAGCAGTGTGGCAGCCAAAGGCCGTATGCCACGCAGGAGTTTACTACTTGAGAGCTGCTATTGGTAATTACTAGAGCATGCAATATATGTATATATAGAAAAAACTGCCTTTTTCTCGCCCCACGGTCGGGCGCCAAAAGAGACTGTTGTGGGTTGACTCCGGCCAGGTGCCAGGTGCCCACTCAGTCACTCTATCACTCCCTCTCCTGCTGGGAGAGGGGAGAGGATAATATTGAAAAAGACTATCAGGGTAAGAAAAGGCAGTTTTATTACAGCGGGGAAAAAAAATAGAACAAACAAGCTGAGAGTTGCGCGCGCAAGAGCAGAAGAGAAAACAATCAATCTCTACTTCCCATCAGCAGCGATGTCCGGACACTTTCTGGGAAGCAGGGCTTCAGCACGCGTGACGGTTGTTCAAGGAGGCAAACATGGGCCAGCCCTGAGTGCCTCCTCCTCCTCTCTTCCTTCCTTTATATATCTGAGCTGATGTCATATGGTATGGAATATCTCTTTGGCTGACTGGGGTCAGCTGGTCTGCTGGTGTCCCCTCCCAGGATCTTGCCCCCCCCCCCCATCCCCTTCAGTGGGGGAAGGAATGTCACAGGGACAGCACAGCTTGGCAGTAGCCAAAACACTGCTCTGTTATCAACGCCAGCTACCAAAGCAAAGTACAGCAGTGTAAGGCCTGTGAGCTTTACCCCAGTCAGACCCAATACAAGTATTAAAGTGTGTTTCTACATATTGTCCTGCCCACACACACCTTTGTATAACAAAAGCAATGTGGAAAACCTGTTTCAAATGGCAACTGGAGATACAGTAAACAAGTAAACTTTGGGTAGATTTGATCACTTTGAGTGTTTGTTCAGCAACTGTGTTTACTGTGACCAACTTCAATTTATATAGAATGCCCATATTTACCTGCACACCTGTTTTCCATTTAAGAAAACAATTTCCTCTCTGATAACTTCATAGCAGTGCAAGTGATCTGTCTGGAATATGTCAGTTTCCAAGAGCACAGTTTTGCTTCCTGACATGAAAAGGAGCCAGTGTTTATTTTTTTTATTTATTTAAGTGTCACTCTGGTCCCTCATTATTCTTGCTAATGCCACTCTGAACAATCTCCCTTCTCAATTTGGCCTTTATTATATCCTGCCTGACCTCTAGTGGTTTCTTCCCAACGTGAATCTCCTGCATGCAGAGAGTGCAACACAAAAAGAAGCTAAATGGGATTTCAGGAGCCTGCCAAGGGCATCCTGGCATGTATCAACCAGGATGTGACCAGCAGGACCAGGGAACTGCTTGTCCTCCTGTGCTGGGCACTGCTGAGGCCACACCTCGAGTGCTGTGTCCAGTTTTGGGCCCTCCACTACAAGAAATACATAGAGGTGCTGGAGCATGTCCAGAGAACGGCAATGAAGCTGGTGAAGGGTCTGGAGCACAAGTCCTGTGAGGAGTTGCTGAGGGAGCTGAGGGTGTTTAGGCTGGAGAAGAGGAAGCTCAGGGGAGACCTTATTGCTCTCTACAACTCCCTGAAAGGAGGTTGTGGCCAGGTGGGGGTTGGTCTCTTCTCCCAAGGAAACAAGCAATAGAAGAAGAGGAAATGGGATCAAGTTGTGTCAGCAGGGTTTAGATTGGATATTAGGAAAAATTTCCTTACTGAAAGGGTTGATGAGCATTGGAACAGGCTGTCCAGGGAAGTGGTGGAATTACCATTCCTGGAGGTATGTAAAAGACTTGTAAATGTGGCACTTAAGAACATGGTTAAGTAGTAGGACTTTGCATTATTAAGTTAATGGTTGGACTAGATGATTTTAGGGGTGTTTTCCAACCAAAATGATTTTATGATTCTATGATTCTTTCTCAGTTAGGGTTGTTGCATGAAGGGTTGCATGATTAGTTGCATGTGGTTAAAGACTTGAAGTCCCCTGCATGAGTTTAGGCCTATCTTCTACACATCTGTGAGCTGAAATAATACCTATCCATCTTTTTAAAGTGCTTTAAGATCTATGGATAAGTTTTTCATGGGTTTAGGTCGACTTGATCTGGCACAGATAAAGAGGCTGGACACAAAATAGAAGCTATCCTGACCTAATGATACAAAGCAGGAATGACCTTCTGGATCTCTCTAAGGGTGTGTGTACTCTCAGTGTGTTGTAATGCACATATTTACCACACACCCGTGCCTGGATGCTCAAAGGTTATCTCTACTGCTTATAAAATCAAATTAAGCTATCATTGTAATTATTAGCTGTCATTGCAGGTAAGCCTGTCTGTTTGCATGCATGCACATGTAGATTATGCAGAGATGTGTTTGAACATATTTTGGTAGATTGAATCTGCATGCAGATTTCTGCTTGCTTTAATCCTATTTCAGTGGGTGCACAATCAATCTGACATCCTCAAACCTGGTTTTCCTATGAGGATTAGTCATGTTCCTTTATGTGAATTTAAACCTTTCATAACTGTCTGCTTACATAACAATTTCTATAACAAACTGTGGATGAAGCATAAATAATTCATATTCACCAGAACAGACATGTTCATAACCAAGTTACCTGAGAAAGAAATGGGCAGGTATTCACAGTGCTGTTCCAGTCACTCGTATCTCAGCAGCTCAGCTCCACAAATTCCCAGATGCTGCTGCACTTTTCCATCCAGAATCTTGCTGGCTACATTTGCCATGCTAATAAAAAAAGCAGTCTTGCTGTTCATTATGTACATAATTCTAAAAAATGATCACTTATATATAGGTTTTTCTCCCAGAAGAATGAATGTGGCTTTAGAATGGTTAATGTCAGTGCCTGCACCAAATTCTCTTGGTAATGATTTTAACGCAAGCAATTCAGCTTTGAAATGTTGACATTACTGATTTCTTTTAGCCTGATATTAATGTTTCCTGTCTGTATTGCAGATATTAAAACTGGTAGGAGAAGCCTTCCTGCATTTGGAAGGGGTTTCTGGTTGATAGATCCACCAGACTGGGTAATGATGTAAAATCCCAGTGCATCACAGTCTGAACATCTGAGAGGGAAATAAGGTTTCCTATGCAAGTAGAGAGAGAAAATAGGAGAAAGTGTGGGAATGTACTCTGAGTAAGAGTAAACAGATTTTTTTTCCTTTTCTCTGGAGCCTGTCCCTGTTGTACGTAACTAGTGCTTTAATATATTAAATTTTAAATTAAGTTTTCTGTTATTGAACCTCGCATGGGTGATGAACCAGCCACAGTATTTGAAGCATTACTTTAGTATACTGCAGGTTTGGAGCTGAATGTTCTCTGTAATATTCCACATTACCATCAGTGAGTAACTTTTCATTTGCATACAGTTAGGGGAGTTGTACTCCATAACTATCTGACATCAAAAGAGTAACTAATGCTTGGAGTCAGCATCAGAAGAATAGAATCTGAATTAAAACTCTATTTATTAAAAAAATATTAGTGCATGAATCATGACGTTGGAGGCATAAAATTTCTGTAATCTATTGGCAATTCTGATATTAGCTACTTTTATAGCCTTGGACTAATAATATTGAACATACTCTGTCAAGACTTTCTGAATCAGGCAGTTGTGTAATTGAAGTAGCTGTGCGGAGTTTTGACCATCATAAGTTGGCTTTACCTGCTCAAGATCATTATTAATGAGAGTAGATTAAAAATGTAAGGACAAGCACTTCTAAATTAGGGTGTACCAGACTTATTATTGTCTTCTTTACGATTATTAACCAGTGACTAAAATATAGCAAAATTAAGAAGAATTGGGATAATGAACAGTCAGCCTTAATTAAAGTCACCATTCACAGCTGCTCTAAGGAAAAAGAATAATATATAGGAAAAGGAGTAACCCAGCTTTAGCCTTGCTGGCAGCGACCCCAATAGTTGGGTTTGGTGGTACTGAGGTTCACTTTCTAAGAAGTTAACTGGATTTAATCTGCACTGATGTTTTGAAATGATTAATTATTTTACTAGTGAACATCACATAAAACATAGTATTCCCATGATTCATTATGTATCTAAAATTATACAGGGCTGTCAGAGTTTGGATCTAGTTTTATTTGGTTTCTTTTTCCTTCAGGAATTTTTTCTCCCATGGGTTGCTAGGGGACTAATGGCTGGGTACTTAAAGAGAACAAAAGCACATGGCTAGGACCTTTCTCCTTGGCAGGGCGGGGGAGAATTCCTCTCGTGGAAGCAGGGACAATGAGAGATTTTGGGGACTGAAAAAGTGTTTCGGTGGTTCCAAGTCCCCAAAACCCCTTTTCCCCCCCTAGGAAGCTCGGGTCTGGGGACTCCCCTGGGGCAGAGCCGGGGGTGGTTTGCCCTGTGGATGGGCTGGGCTTCCCAGGGGCTGGCTACCTGCCACTCTCCTGTCTTATCATCTTTAGGCTCCAGAAAGTTCACTGTTACATAGTACTTGATTGTATCATCCCCTTGCTGGTCTTCCCGGGGGCTGGCTACCTGCCACTCTCCTGTCTTATCATCTTTAGGCTCCAGAAAGTTCACTGTTACATAGTACTTGATTGTATCATCCCCTTGCTGGTCTTCCCGGGGGCTGGCTACCTGCCACTCTCCTGTCTTATCATCTTTAGGCTCCAGAAAGTTCACTGTTACATAGTACTTGATTGTATCATCCCCTTGCTGGTCTTCCCGGGGGCTGGCTACCTGCCACTCTCCTGTCTTATCATCTTTAGGCTCCAGAAAGTTCACTGTTACATAGTACTTGATTGTATCATCCCCTTGCTGGTCTTCCCGGGGGCTGGCTACCTGCCACTCTCCTGTCTTATCATCTTTAGGCTCCAGAAAGTTCACTGTTACATAGTACTTGATTGTATCATCCCCTTGCTGGTCTTCCCGGGGGCTGGCTACCTGCCACTCTCCTGTCTTATCATCTTTAGGCTCCAGAAAGTTCACTGTTACATAGTACTTGATTGTATCATCCCCTTGCTGGTCTTCCCGGGGGCTGGCTACCTGCCACTCTCCTGTCTTATCATCTTTAGGCTCCAGAAAGTTCACTGTTACATAGTACTTGATTGTATCATCCCCTTGCTGGTCTTCCCTTCTCCTCCCCCTTCCCTTCCCAGTTGGTTCCAGTCCCCCGATCCCTCCCTGGTTCCTCCCCCGAGCCTGTCAGTGATTGGTTTGTAATCCCTCAATAAAAGTCTGATGCAGAGGGTGCCCTGGGTCTTTCGCCTGGATGCCCAGAGAGCTGGTAACACTGCGTTACAGTGTCTCTATTATTCCGGGGCGAAAGAACCCTCCCGTGATACTCCGGCTCTTCGGTTACAGTGTCCACCGTAAAGGGGGATGCGGCCTGCGGCCATGGACCTTAAAGTCCACAGCAGTGAACCCTCTCAGGTCGGGGGCACTGGCTTGTAAACACCGTGGGGCTGCTGTCCGAGCCCCTGGTGGGCAGCTGGCCGGCCCACGCCATCGGCCACAAAAAAGCAAGGGCAGGGCGAGGGCTGTCCTCTTGCTCGGGACCCTGAGAGCCGGACTGTTGGAGCTGCTGTCTGCTGAACCCACAGCCACTGAGAAGCCAGGATGGAGCTGCCGGTCTGTCTGCTGTGAGTTTTTTCCCTCTACCCCCCGCATCGAGCTGCCTGTCACCAGCCCGTCTCTCTCCCACTCCTCCACGCCACTTGGAGTTTTTTGCTACACTGTAACTGGGCTCCCCCTGCACGCCGGGACCTCCTGCTGTCCCAGCTCGCTGCATCCGAGGATCCTGCTGCGGCACCGACACCAGCCGCCCCTCCAAGGGTCTGTGAAACAAAGGCTCTCCTCCCTCCATCCCTCTCTGCCTCGGGCAGCCGCCATTGCTGTTGTGCTACCTGAGCTCACGCCAGAGCGCCCCCTGCAGCCTCTGGGGAATCATCACACCCGGGGCGCCCCCTGCAGGCCGTGACTGGAACTGCACCAAAGGGAAAAGGTGCCTGAAGCCAAGCAGGCTGCCACTGGGTTTCTGGTTCTGTTTGTTGGTTAACGCCATAGCTGTTGTTATTTGTTAGCTTTGTTTTAGATATTAGTAAAGAACTGTTATTCCTATTCCCATATCTTTGCCTGAGAGCCTCTTGAT